>JASVEL010002386.1:0-344292 GCA_032618575.1 Nicotiana noctiflora | reverse complement strand
AGGCAAAACTGCTCAAATAAGCCATAAGGTGCAGAGGACTGTCTCCTTGCAAGTCCAACTTTACATTTAAAATCTCAGTAAGATAACTCACGTAAATAAAAACCAATAACATACTCCAGTAGCTTAGTTTGACTGTACACGAGGTTTAACAATGTACAGAAGACTTTGGAATCATGTTCTCTTAAACTAAAAGTGTGAATAATATACCAAAAATACCCTTCTCTTGTAGTCTTAAGCATATGACATTCAAGTGTCATTAAGGACACTAATAACTAACTAAATATAGAAATGTGACAATCATTCCGAAACACAATAAAAAGGAAAGTAATACACTTAAAACCGGAATAGTGAGGGTAAAGGGTTTTTGGGTACCATCTGGTCATGCAAGGAACACAATATCTCTTTGTTCTACAGTTGGTGCAACGAACAACCCTTCCTTTGTCATTCCTCTGGCACTGATGACACATATTTGATTCAAACTCATTCCCCTGCCCATGTATTGAATTCACAACAAAGAAAATTCGGTATTAGTACTCATATTCTAGAGGAATAAATAACAAGTTCAAGTTCTATACATTATCGGTATAAAAAAATCTACACTATCAGGTCACTTAAAAGGTAATTACAAGTAGCTCTACTTAATAAATACTGATTGTTAACCTAAAATAGAAAGCAAGTAAACCGCTGCAACGGTGTTCATATAGAACTTAAATTCATAAATTAAATGATCACATTTGCGAATGTAGTAGTAGTATTAAGAAGGTTAAGATATTTGTACATTTTCATCCTTCCTCTTTCTGTTTCGGGGATTTGATTTCATTTGTCGCACAGAATATCTTCCAGAATCTGCTCCTGCTTCCACTATTTCTCCTCCGTCAAGCTTCTGGCTTTTACACTTTTTTTTACTCCCAATTTTCTCATTTTTATCCCTTCTTTTTCTACCTATACTTCTGTAATTTCTGTCTTCTTCATCCCATTCATCCATTTGCTGCTTAATTCCCTATAACTTCTCCATAGCTATTTTATTTGACTTCCTTGACCTAATAAAAGTCACTTCAGCGATTACTCTGTATCAGTGTTATATTGCTGAGGAACTAACTGTTCAGTGACCTCCATTGAAATAGCAAGGAGAAGGAACAGAAATTTTGTAAAAGACGAACTAAATTCGAGTAAATTCTTTCATTGCCTTTAGATAAAACATTTACATACAAGGGATGTTTAGATATATTTTTCCATTTCCGGCTGCTTAGTGTTCCTTTTTAATAGTGGCCAAGCACTGGACTGACAACCGTACGGTACCTCACGTAACAGAATTGGCAGAGGATTTTTATTTTATTATATTTTATTTTAATTTTTGTCATATATAGGGGAGGGGAAAGAGAAACGACAGAGGATTAAAAGAGTAAACTACAATGACGTATTACTAGGCCTAATCTCTAAAGGGATAATTTCACGTAAGAATAAGTAAGCTACTCATTTTTTAATTTTATAGTCTATATTTTAATTTACAACCAATTAGTCCAAAAATAATAGGGTAAGATTCAACATCCAACTCCAATATATTTTTAAAATTACCATTTAATTTTTAAAAAGGATTGCTCAAGCTTTTAAGTTAATTTTCGAATTAGTAATTGTGTCTCAAATATTAGTTCACCAAACCAAATATATTTGGGTGGTAAAAATTAGATTTTTAACAAGCTTAAATATGTGGGTTTAAATTTCAAATTTGATTTTGTGAAAAATTTGGAGTGGGTGTTATTTAGACTTGTTAGAAATAGCATAAGGAGGTTGTATATAAAATTTGGAGTCATTTAATGGAGATTTGGATTAGTTTTGAACAGGAATTGCAACTGAAAATCGTGGAAGAAGTTCGTTTACAAACGTTTGTATAAAGGTGTATAAAAGTGTATAATAGTATATTTATACACTCATATACACTATTATACAAGATTATACATAATTATATATAAAACTGACTTCGCCTTCTTCTTTACGTTTTTTCTGAAATTTAACTCAAATCTTGGTCAAATCTACTCCAAATCACTTCAAATTTAAACTTTGAACTCATTTTGATATTTTCAATCAATTGGAACAACACCTAATCCAACCGACTAAGAATTACAAGAAATTCTATTTTCTAAAGCAAAGCTTTGAATGCCCTTTAATGGTGGACTTCTATTCTTTAATTTT
Organism: Nicotiana noctiflora; assembly: GCA_032618575.1. NCBI lineage: Eukaryota > Viridiplantae > Streptophyta > Magnoliopsida > Solanales > Solanaceae > Nicotiana > Nicotiana noctiflora. Next base: position 342,102 of record JASVEL010002386.1, on the reverse strand, counting down.
TTTACATTACAATCAGGTGATATGGGGGGAGAAGCAGTAATGCGGATGGCCCTTTGAAGCATATGTAAAAAACCGTGTGAAGAATAAAGTGAAAATAATAGTTGTGAGAACACAGATTTAACTCTATAGTTTTTAGAAGCAATGGTTGTAAGAACACATATTTTAAATTTGCAAAAGCTAGTGTTTTCAAAATATGTACAATATAGGCTAGTTGGTGTAAAACTTAAAAATATGGACTACTTTTTATTATGGTGTGAAGTCATGTGTATTTTCTTGTAATTAGATGAAATATAGAACCTTAAACTTAAAAGATAAAAAGGACTAAACTATAAAGGAGAGGAAATGTAATCCTTTGAGGGGTTGTTTGTTCGTTAATCAGTTATTTTGTAATTGTAATACAGAAATTAAATAATAACAAAAGTATTTAGGCCTTATTTATTTTTTTAAGATTAAGACGTCTCAATCTAAATATTAAGATTAAAATATTTGAATCTGTATATACATTTGAATATCAAAATGTGTATTTAGATCTGAATAATATAACTAAGACTGTTTGTTTTTTAATACCTAAATGTATAAAATTTATCTTTTTTGAATATTAATAAACATAAAACTCAATTGAAATACTAATTAATCTAATAATCTATCAAGAAAATATATAGTTTTAAAATATGATAGTTGTTGGTGAGGACGGCTAACGGCAGTGCTTGTAAATACCAACTAGATGTGGTGGTCGATGGTAGTCTTGGTTGGTGGTGGTGGTTCAGGGAAGTAATTAGTGGTGATTGATACTGATAACGATTATAATTGAGGATAGTGGTGGTGGGTGGTGATAGTTAATAATGGCGGATGGTGGTGGCGGCGGTGGTGGTGATTTATAATGATGGACAGTGTCATCTATATTTCTTGATGGTGATGGGGTGGTTAGTTGTAGTAGTTGAGGTGGATGAGTTTTGGTTATGGTTGAGAATGATGGTGGTGAAAATGGTGGAGATGGTGGGTGGTGGTAGCCGATGATGGGATGGAGGACGGTGGTGGTAGTGGTAGTTGAGTGTTAGGACCCCGACTTTGAACATCAGGCGTGGTGTGGTTATGGCAAGGATTTGGGCGTGATGGCCTCGCCATTGGCCTACGTGCGGGCGGAACGATCATGCGGGCAACGGGCTGTTATGAACAAGTATTGGCCAAGACCTTGGCATAGGCAATGTGTGGTTGGTAAAGGCTTGAGAAGGCAGCATGGTTGAAGTTGGGCGGCATGGCACGACATGCGCGGCAAAACCAGTGGGATGGCATATTTGGGTTGTGGCAGCTAAGTGCGGGCTAAGCTAAATCAAAGTGGAGAGGCGGGATGATGGCAAAGGCTTTCAATAGCGAATTCAAGGATATTGGAAAGAAAATACAAGCAATGGCACGAGGGAAATGAAGGTTGGCAAAGACAAGGCAGAAACAGGGCCAAGACAGTGCATAGGCGGCAGCGGCGCCGGGCGTGTGTGGGAAAACTGTGGCAGCGGATTGCAGGCAAGACATTGGTGTGGAGCAATGTCAAAAGTGAGCTAAGGCATGGCACAAAGCATCCCTTGGGCGAAATTCAGCTGGCCGAGTGAGGGAAGCACGTGCAATGCACATGGAAAGCGGTTGGCGGTTACCTTGTTTTTAGCCATGATCTCCCATGATCAGATTATGCTTGTATCCATTATCTATTTCGTGTATAATGTGTCCTAAGTAGTTGGGGATGTCAACTAAATGTTAGGAACAAGGTTTAAGCTTAGTAAGACAAGTGGCAAAGCTGTAGACAACATCTGTCATGCGCTGCCAAGTTTAAGGGTTTGCCTATATTTTATAAATAGAGCCTTTAACTTAGGCAAAAGTAAGAATGGAATTTCGTGTGAAGTTCTAAGAGGGAAACAAGAAAGAAACGTGGGGGTTTCTAGTGTTTCAAAAGGGCTAAGGCTGGGCAAGGGCAGGTCTTAGTGTTGGCCAAAAACGACTTGTGTTCTTGCCAAAAGTGAGGGTCCGTTGTATATTTTCAATATTAATGCAAAGGTTGGGAAATTGTTCCCGTATATGCTGGTGTTATTAAATTCCTATTTTGGTTGCCTAAGTTTTGTTTGAGCCAAACTTGTTTCCGTGTGAAACTTGGCCAAAGGCTGTAAAGGAAAGGCTGAGTCAAACAGCAGACTTGACTGCCGCGCGGGTGTGGTTTCTGGTTGATCAAAAACGCCCTCGTGACAACTAGTATCAGAGTCAGGTTGGCCAAAAAGCTCGGAACATTTCGTGGCAGTGGCAAAACGATCAGTGGCAGATTACGTCAGAATTTTTTAAAACATGGCTGGTGGCACAAATGCGGAATTGCGTCAAAGAATTGAGTAGTTGGAAGCACTAGTTGGGCAGGCTCTTGATGCGGAAGGAGATTCTTCTGTTCTTGCTAGAATGGCGCGGATGGAGGCGGATTATGCAGCGAGACACGAGACAACGCTGGCAGAAATGGCCTTGGTACGCCAAGATAAAGAAGAATTGCGCGAGGAAGTGGCTGACCATCGAAGGGCATTGCAAAATTCTGCCCCAAGAAATGATTAGCACACTAAGTTGAGGATTCCGGAGCCAAAGGCTTATGGTGGTGCGACAAGTGCCAAGGAAATGGAAAATTTCTTGTGGGATATGGAATAGTATTTCCAAGCTGCACGTGTGCCGGATGATGAAAAAGTGGTGATCACACCAATGTATTTGACGGACGATGCAAAGGTGTGGTGGAGGACACGAGTTGCGGCAGGGGAAAGTGCTGGATTGCCCAAGATCGGAACTTGGGAGATGCTGAAGAAGGAATTAAAATCCCAATTCCTTCCTACAAATTCATCGTGGATGGCACGAGATGGACTGCGTCGCTTGAAACAGAATGGCACAGTGAGGCAGTATGTCAAGGAATTTTCATCCTTGATGTTGAATGTAAGTAATATGGCAGAAGAAGATAAGCTGCATTACTTCATGAGTGGCTTGAAGGGCTGGGCACAGTTGGAGTTGAGGAGGTAGAATGTGCAAAGCCTCTCGACTGCCATTGCATCCGCAGATGTGTTGGCGGACCTGAATATAGGTAATGAACTTATTGAATCTTCACATTTGAAGTCAGATCAGAAGGACAAAGCAAGGGAATGGAAGAGAAACGGGAAGGGCCAAGCTTATGAAGATGAAAAACTTGCCAAAAATATGAGACATGAAATTCACAAGGGCAAGGAAAGGAACAACAAGTTTAAAGGCTGTTTCACTTGTGGTGGACCGCACTTGAAGAAGGACTGTCCGGTGCAGGCTAGGGTAAATGCGATGCTAGCTGCAGAGAAACAAGAACAAGTGGCGGAAGTAAATGCCCTAGTGGCAGATGTGAAGAAAGCACCATGTGGGGTGTTTGTCAACAACCCTTTGGGGTTGATTAATTGAGTTGGCTCGACGATGATGTCAATTTCAAAGGGTGTGGGTGGTTTGTTAGGACCCCAACTTTGAACATCGGGCGTGGTGCGGCTGTGGCAAGGATTTGGGCGTGATGGCCTTACCATTGGCCTATGTGCGGGCGGAACGATCATGCGGGAAACGGGTTGTTATGAACAAGTATTGGCCAAGACCTTGGCATGAGCAAGGTGTGGTTGGAAAAGTCTTGAGAAGGCAGCATGGTTGAAGTTGGGCGGCATGGCACGGCATGCGCGCCAAAACCAGTGGGATGGCACATTTGGGTTGTGGCAGCTAAGTGCGGGCTAAGCTAAATCAAAGTGGAGAGACGGGATGATGGAAAAGGCTTTCAATAGCGAAGTCAAGGCTATTGGAAAGAAAATAAAAGAAATGGCACGAGGGAAATGAAGGTTGGCAAAGACAAGGCAGAAACAGGGCCAAGGCAGTGCATAGGCGGCAGCGGCGCCGGGCGTGTGTGGGAAAACTGTGACAGCGGATTGCGGGCAAGACATTGGTGCGGAGCAATGTCAAAAGTGAGCTAAGGCATGGCACAAAGCATGCCTTGGGCGAAATTCAGCTGGCCAAGTGAGGGAAGCACATGCAATGCACATGGAAAGCGGCTGGCGGTTACCTTGTTTTTAGCCATGATCTCCCATGATCAGATTATGTTTGTATCCATTATCTATTTCATGTATAATATGTCCTAAGTAGTTGGGGATGTCAACTACATGTTAGGAACAATGTTTAAACTTAGTAAGACAAGTGGCAAAGTTGTAGACAACATGTGTCATGTGCTGCCAAGTTTAAGGGTTGCCTATGTTTTATAAATAGGGCGTTTAACTTAGGCAGAAGTAAGAGTGGAATTTCATATGAAGTTCTAAGAGGGAAACAAGAAAGAAACGTGAGGGTTTCTAGTGTTTCAAAAGGGGCTAAGGACGACTTAGTGTTGGCCAAGAACGACTTGTGTTCTTGCCAAATGTGAGGGTCCTTTGAATATTTTCAATATTAATGCAAAGGTTGGGAAATTGTTCCCGTATCTTAAATTCCTATTTTGGTTGCCTAAGTTTTGTTTGAGCCAAACTTGTTGCCGTGTGAAACTTGACCAAAGGATGTAAATGAAAGGCTGAGTCAAGCAACGGACTTGACTGCCGCGCGGGTGTGGTTTTTGGTTGATCAAAAACGCCCCCGTGACATTGAGTATGGTAATCGTAGTTGACAATGGTAGGCAGTGATGACAGTTAATAATGAATATGGACGATAACTTCTTAATAAAATTAATTTTTATTATAGATCTTAATTATACAGACCTATTCAGGCCCATTAGGTGAATGTGAAGTAAAAAGAATAAACACTCTTAAAGATTAAGATCTGAATTAGAATTTAGACTTCAAAAATAAACGCACTTAATGTATGAGATCTGAATGATTAAGATTCGGATCTCCATTAAGTGCAATCAAATAGACCTTAGTTTATTTGATTGGAGATGGGATATATTGTATATATAATATAAATTTGATTTTATGCTACAGAAATTTGAATAAATTTTTGTTTTATATTTTAACGTGCATCTTAAATTTGTAACAGTTCTCCCTCTATAACATCTTGCTTGTACTCGAGCAAGGAATTCTGGGCATTGAACTTGTAGAGCAACATAATCCTCCCGAATGGCTATTTTTGCAAAACCTCCTTTAACGGTGATAAAATATAAAATGTACTACATGATGTAAAGTGTAAACATAGAAGTGGAAGGTGGTGCAGAGGGAAAATCATGCTATTTCTGTAAATCTCCCTCCCAAGGACCACAGGATGTAGAATTCTGAAAGAAGCCATGTGGAACGAATTGGGCTTGAGTGGTATTTGCAACCCAACAAGTTATCAGGGACATTTTCATAAGAAAAATTGGCATCCTATAACAATGCATAACAAAATTTGGTAATTTTTTAAGAATTTTTACGCCCTATAGAAAATCTTAGTATCCTATTTATTAATATTAAATACCATTTAAAAATATTACATCATATAAATACCATTTATCCTTTATAGCAAAATATCTATTTATAGTTATATCCTAAATTTAAGGCACCATTTATGCCAAATAATATATTTCTCTCTCTTTTTTTTTATTTTCTCTCCCCTAATCACCGTATAACTCCCCTAAACACTTTCTCTCTCTGTCGTTTACATACACTTTACCCTTTTCTCTCACATACCTACGTTTCTAAACTATTCTCCCATTCAAATACAATATTCATCCGCCATTATCGATCATACTGCCACTGCCATCAATCTTAATGCCAGAACCTATATTGAATCACTTGTCTTTGCCTAAAAAATACGCCTGGAAAGTTTTCTTCTACCATTTTGATACTCTTTTTTTGGTTTCTTTAATGTGTATACTGGTTTTTCTTAAATTTCTTATACAATAACCATTGATATTGTTATAGGATCAAGGAAGCTTTGGTATACACACCAATGGCGGATTCAACTTCACACAACTAGTTAATCAGAGGTATACCCACAAAAATTCTCAAATTTTGTCACGACCCCAAACCCGCTCGTGATGGCGCGCATCACACTGCTAGGCCAGCCCGACTATTTATCAACATTCACGGAGCTAAGAGCTCACCTTATCCAATTTAGGCATAACAGAAATAAGTCAATAATGATAGAAATACCAACACGGGGATCAAGTCCCAATAACTGTAACAACTCCCCAAAGACCGAGGGGTCAAGAGTCAAGAGCCTCTAAAGTAAACATAAATGCAATAGTGTTTACAAGATACTCAGTGCGGAAAGAAATAGCAATACGAAATGAAAAGACAGCTAGAAGGGAAGTCAGGTCCTGCGGACGCTGCAGCTACCTCGACTATCCCGCAAATGCCTCTGAACGGCTACCGGATTAGGTCTGCTGAGAGGTACCTGGATCTGCACACAAGGTGCAGGGAGTAAAGTGAGTACTTCCAGACTTAGTGGTAATGAACAGGGTAAGACATCGTAGATAAGAAATCACAATATAGCACTATGTAAAGCTGTAATAAAATACCCTGTAACAGTCTCAATATCAACAGTAAATGTACCAACACGTATTAACAATACGCTATAACAACTATCAGATGTAGCTAAATGTAATGCAATGCATGAAATAACCGCTATGACGCGTAGCCCGATCCACTTTGGGTACCCGTTCTCACTGTGGGGGTTCAGACTCCGGAGGGGCTCCTACAACCCAAGCACAATATCATGAATACGCTGCGGCGGGCAGCCCGATCCACTACCAGTCTGCTAATATGCAAATGCAGCATCGCAGGCTCAAAAGTGGTTTTCAAAACTCTTTTATCATTTTTTTTTCAGTTGAAAACAGTAATATCAAAGTTCCAGAGATTGGAAATAACATGATAACAGTAATAGCTACGGACTGGTAGTAAAACTAGCATGTCAATATCACAGAAACAATGATAACGATCCTCGCAGGATCCCAATAACTGGCTCACAACCCATAAATGTACACAACCATCCGAGAAGGAGGTTCACCGGCTCAAGAGTAGCCAATATCACAATATAATATCAACAGGTCGGACTAAGCCGTAGTCCCCAATCACAATCGACCCCGCACTCACAAGAGAGTAGGTGTCTCACCGCTATACATCGTCACAAAGTGGTATACCGGGGTTTCGAACCCGCTGGTCATCACCCACATCCGTTACTCACCTCAATTCGGCTCGACGACTAATCCGCGATGCCCTTGCCACGAGAATCAAGCACCGCAGGCGTAGAATCTAATCAAATATAGTGAAAATACATCAAATTAGGCCAATGGGGTGATACCCAGTCAAAACAACTCAATTTACACCAACACTACAAAGTTGCCAAAACCCGACTTTTGGTACGCTTCTCAAAACATTACGAAAGTCACATATTCGGAACCCCCGTCTCAACATGAGTCTAGGCATATAAAATTTACCAGAATCGGACTCCATTTGCCCACTCAAATCAGTAATTTTTCATAATTTACGCCTAGGGCTAAAATCCCCCTTTAATCTTCCATAACAGAGAAATACCCAAAAATTTCATGATAAAATACTATAATTAAGCCATAAAACTTACCTCCGACGAATACCCGATGAATCCCCAGCAACCTCCCGTGAGTTTCTCTCTTTAGAACTCAAAGATGGAGGTTTAAGTCAAAACCCGCGACTGGTTTGTGTTCTTTAATTAAATTCACTGACTGACCCAGTACCCTACGTGCTCGCGTAACAATCCACGCATCCGCGATGCACTGCCCGTCTAACCCTTCGCGAACGCGGCACTGCTCCACGCGTTCGCGATGACCATTTTCCTCAGCTTCCAATTTTACTCTTCGCGAATGCGACCTCAGGGACGCGAACGCGATGCTTACCAAAATTCTCCTACGCGAACGCGACGCCCAGCATCGCGAACGCGATGCTCAACTTTCCTCTGCCTACGCAAACGCGGCTCAAGCCTCGCGAATGCGAAGGCCAAATTCCCTGAACAGTTTCTACAATTTTCTGCAGATTTCAAATTCTCAAATATGCCCGGATGATGGTCCGGATTCACCCCGAGGCCCCCGGGACCCCAACAAAAACCACCAACATACTCCAAAGCACGATACGAACTTGTTCCAATCATAAAAACACGTCCTTAAATACAAAAATCATCGAATTATAGCGGATTCAAGCCTAGGATTCAACTCAAACTTCCGAAACTAACATTCAATCGAAAACCCGACCAAACGACGTCCGAATGACCTAAACATTTGCAGACATATCCAAAATCACATAACGAAGCTACAGGAATTGTCGGAATTCCATTCCGACCCCGGATCAAAATCTCACCTACCGTTCGGATTTCGCCAAAATTCAACCTTAGCCAATTCAAGCCTATTTCTACACCGGACCTCCAAATTCAATTCCGATCGCTCCTCTAAGTCACAAATTTTCTCCCGAAACTAACCAAATCACCAGAATCTGATTCCGAGCACTCTAACTAGATAGTCAACTCCATATTGACTTTCCATATTCAAGTTTCCTTCAAAAAGGCTATATGCCTCAATTTCAACCCAAATCACTCCTAATTCACCCGATAGACTCTAACACTGATATAAAAACATAAAACACATAAATGCAAGGTAACAGGGTGGAAATTCCCGTGACGACGGGCCGGGTCGTCACATTCTCCCCCACTTAAGCAAACGCTCGTCCTCGAGTGGGTCAAGAAACATACCTGAAGACTCAAACAAGTGAGGATATCTGCTCTGCATCTCCCGCTTGATTTCTCTAGTGGCATCCTCCACGGGTCTACCTCTCCACTGAACCTTAACTGATGCAATGTCCTTGGACCTCAATCTCCTCACCTGACGATCCAATATAGCTATAGGCTCCACATCATAGGTCAAGTCATCATCAAGCTGAATAGTACTGAAATCCAACACATGCGATGGGTCGCCAACATATTCCGGAGCATAGATACGTGAAACACTGGATGAACTCCCGATAGACTGGGTGGCAAGGCAAGTATATAGGCCACCTCTCCAATCCTCCCGAGGATCTCCAAAGGTCCAATGAATCTCGAACTGAGCTTTCCTTTCTTCCCAAATCTCATGACGCCTTTCATCGGCGAAACCTTCGATAAGACTTTCTCACCCACAGAATAAGACACATCCCGAACCTTTCGGTCCGCATAACTCTTCTGGCGCGACTGAGCTGTGCGAAGTCTCTCCTGAATCACCTTCACCCTGTCCAAGGCATCCTGGACTAACTCTATCCCCAACAACTTTGCCTCACCGGGCTCAAACCAACCAACTGGAGATCTACACCGTCTCCCATATAAGGCCTCATACAGCGCCATCTGAATACTGGATTGGTAGATGTTGTTATAGGCAAACTCTGCGAGAGGCAAATAATCAGCCCACGAACCACCAAAGTCAATAACATAAGCTCTCAAAATATCCTCCAAGATCTAAATAGTACGCTCGGATTGTCCGTCCGTCTGAGGATGGAATGCAGTACTCAACTCAACGTGCGAGCCCAACTCATGCTGAAACGTCCTCCAGAACTGTGAAGTAAACGGAGTACCTCTATCTGATATAATAGAAACTGGGACTCCATGCAATCTAACAATCTCCTGAATGAATATCTCAGCCAACCGCTCCGAGGAGTACATAGTACACATAGGAATGAAGTGAGCTGACTTGGTCAGCCTATCCACAATCACCCAAATAGAATCAAACTCCATCGCTGTCCGAGGGAGTCCAGTAACAAATTCCATAGTGATCCTTTCCCACTTCCACTCGGGAATATCGATGCGCTGAAATACGCCATCAGGCCTCTGATGCTCGTACTTAACCCACTGACAGTTTAGGCACCGTGCTACATGTCTAACAATGTCCATCTTCATCTTTGTCCACCAATAATGTTGTTTCAAGTCTTGGTACATCTTCGCGGCTCCTGGATGGATAGAATACCGTGAGCTATGGGCCTCCTCCAGAATCAACTCATGAAGGCCATCAACATTGGGCACACATATCCGGCCTTGCATCCTCAATACGCCATCACTATCAATGGTGATATCTCTAGCATCATCATGCTGAACTCTATCCCTAAGGACAACCAAGTGTGGATCATCATACTGGCGCTCACGAATACGATCATATAGAGAAGACCGAGATACAAAACAAGCCAACACCCTGCTGGGCTCTAAGATGTCTAACCTCACTAGCCGATTGGCTAGCACTTGAACATCATAAGCAAATGATCTCTCCTCGCTGGAATATATGCCAAGCTCCCCATACTGACCGCCTTCCGGCTCAAAGCATCGGCCACCACATTGGCCTTCCCGGATGATATAGAATAGTAATGTCATAATCCTTGAGCAACTCAAGCCATCTCCGTTGTCTCAAATTAAGATCCCTTCTGTTTGAACAAGTACTGGAGACTACGATGATCGGTATACACCTCATAGGACACGCCGTACAAATAGTGCCTCCAAATCTTTAAGGCATGAACTATGGCAGCTAGCTCCAAATCATGAACATGATAGTTCTTCTCATGTGGCTACAACTGCCGAGAAGCATAAGCAATCACCTTACCTTCCTGCATCAATACACAACCTATCGCCACTCTTGAGGCATCACAATAAATAGTATATGAACCTGAAGCTAATGGCAACACTAATACTAGAGCTGTGGTCAAAGCTGTCTTGAGCTTCTGAAAGCTCTCCTCGCACTCATCCAACCACACGAATGGTGCACCCTTCTAAGTCAATCTAGTTAGAGAAGAAGCAATGGATGAAAATCCCCGAACAAACCGGCGATAATATCCCGCCAAGCCAAGAAAACCTCCTAATCTCTGTAGCTGAGGACGGTCTAGGCCAACTCTGTATCGCCTCTATCTTCTTCGGATCAACCTGAATACCATCATGAGACACCACATGACCCAAAAATGCTACTTACTCGAGCCAAAACTCGCACTTGGAGAATTTAGCATATAACTTCTCCTCCCTCAATCTCTGCAACACAATACTCAAATGCTGAGCATGCTCCTCCTGACTATGGGAGTAGACTAGAATGTCATCAATGAACACGATCACAAATGAATCCAAATAGGGCTTGAACACACTGTTCATCAGATGCATGAATGCTGCTGGGGCGTTGGTCAGCCCAAAAGATATCACAAGAAACTCATAGTGGCCATATCTAGTCCTGAATGCAGTCTTCATACTATTAGAATCCCTGATCTTCAGTTGATGATAGCCTGAACGAAGATCAATCTTAGAAAACACTCTCGCACCCTATAACTGATCAAACAAATCATCAATGCGTGGTAGAGGGTACTTGTTCTTCACTGTTACCTTGTTCAATTGTCTATAATCAATACACATCCGCATGGAACCATCTTTCTTCTTAACAAATAACACTGGTGCACCCCACGAGGACGTACTAGGGCGAATGAAACCCTTATCCAAGAGCTCATGAAGCTGTTCTTTCAATTCCTTCAACTCAGCTGGTGCCATCCAATAAGGAGGAATGGAAATGGGCTAAGTGCCTGGCACCAAGTCAATGCCAAAATCAATATCCCTATCCAGCAGTATGCCTGGCAGGTCTGAGGGGAATACATCTAGAAAGTCCCTCACAACAGGTACAAAATCAATGCTAGGAGACTCAGCTCCCACATCTCTCACAAATGCTAGATACGACAAACACCCCATTTCAACCATTTTCTGAGCCTTTAAGAACGAAATGACACGGCTAGGGATGAAATCAGTCGAACCCCGCCACTCAATCTGAGAAATACCAGGCATAACTGTCTTAGCATGACAGTCCAATATAGCATGGTACGGAGACAACCAGTCCATACCCAATATCACATCAAAGTCCACCATCCCTAACAATAACAGATTTGTCTGGGTCTCCAGACCCACAATAGAAATAACACAGGATCTATAGACATGATCCACAACAATCATATCACCAACGAGGGTGGATACATGAACATGTAAATCAAGACTACCATGAGTCGTACCCAAATGATGTGCAAAATAAGAGGACACGTTTGAATATGTGGACCCTGGATCAAATAGAGAGGCATCTCTATGACAGACAGAAATGATACCTGTAATCACTGCGTCGAAGGTAACTGCATCACGCCTGTCAGGGAGTGCATAGAATCGTGCCTGGCCTCCACATGATCGCTCCTCGCCTCTAGGGCGACCACAAGAAGAATGACCTCCACTTCTACTAGCCTGTGATGGTGCTGAAGAGGATGGATGATCCCTCTGCTGAGCCCTGTCCCTACGAAGTCGAGGGCACAGCCTCCTCATGTGGCCAAACTCACCACACTCAAAACAGCTACCTGGTGCTGGAGAAAGGGACTGAAGGGAACCCCTTGCCACAGAAGAACCCTGGGATGAAGAAGTAGGTGCTGCACTCTGGGCTGGGAGGGCACTAAGTGAAGACTGGCCCTGCTGGAATCCCTGTCGACCACGACTAGAAGAAGCTCCTCTCTGCTCAGGGAAGCCTGAATGAGAAGGTCTAGATGCGTGACCTCTACCCTACTGAAAATGCCCTCTAGATGGAGCACCACTGAAGCTACCAGAACCACGAGGCCTCTTGGCCTCCCGCTCCTCCTTCTCTCGGCGACAATCCGCCTTAATGGAGCGTGCCATATCCACAGCCTGCTCAAATAATGATGATACAACTCTCTCTGGTCATAAGAATGTGAATGGAGTAGTTGAGGCCATCAATGAACCTCCTAATCCTCTCCCTATCAGTAGGGATCATCCATATGGCATGCCTAGCCAACTGTGTGAATCTCAACTCATACTAGGTCACTAACATGTCGCCCTGAACCAACCACTCAAACTAGCGACGAAGCTCCTCGCGACGGGACTGAGGTACATAATTCTCTAGGAAGAGAGTAGAAAACTGTTTCCAGGTGAAAGGTGCTGCTCCCGCAGGCCTACGCCTCTTCAAACTCCTCCCACAAATTGAACGCTGGAGCAGTAAACTGAAAAAGTAGTGAATGAAACTCCGCTGGACTCAAGAATACCAGCTGTATGTAGCATCCTCTGGCACTTATCTAAGAAACCCTGGGAATCCTCGCACTCAGCGCCACTGAAATGGGGTGACTGGAGTCTACCAAACCTCTTTAGACGACGCTGCTTATCGTCGGGCATAACCTGAACCGTATGCTTTGGAGCTGGTGCAGATGGAGGAATAACTGGTGCAACCACCTGAGCGGGGATCGCCTCCGGTGTCTGAAGTCCCTGAACCACCTACTCAGGTGTGCGAGCTGCAGGGGTCTGCTGACCACCCCCTGACTGAGATGTAGCTGTAGTAGCGGTAGCTGATACTACCTGAGCCAAACCGGAACACACCGATAATATCTGGGCCAGAGTCTCCTGAAGACCAGGAATAGCAATAGATACAGTCTGGGCCTGAACTGGGGCTGCTGGAGCATCAACCACTGGGGGTTGCTCCTGAATAGGTATAACGGGCGGGTCAGCTGGCACTGCCACAGCTGCCCTACCTCTACCTCTACCATGACCGCACCCACGACCTCTAGAAAGTGGTAATGGAGGTCATCCACCTCGTCCTGATGCTCGAGTTCTCGCCATCTGTGAGAGAATAGAATATAGAAGTTCAGTTCTCAGGACAAGAAGATCGCACGATAGAGTTCAAGAAATGTGAAGTATTTCCTAAAGGTTCACAGCCTCCCGAGGATAAGTACAGGCATCCCCGTACCGATCCACAAGACTCTCCTAACCGGCTCAAGACTTATGAGGCCTAGTAAACCTAGGATCTGATACCAACTTGTCATGACCCCAAACCCAGATGTGATAGCGCCCAGCACACTGCTAGGCCGGCCCGACCATTTATCAACATTCACGGAGCTAAGAGCTCACCTTATCCAATTTAGGCATAACAGAAATAAGTCAATAATGATAGAAATATCAACACGCGGATCAAGTCCCAATAACTGTAATAACTCCCCAAAGACCGAGCGGTCAAGAGTCAAGAGCCTCTAAAGATAACATAAGTGCAATAGTGTTTACAAGATACTCAGTGCGGAAAGAAATAGCAATATGAAATGAAAAGACAGCTAGAAGGGAAGTCAGGTCCTGCGGATGCTGCAGCTACCTTGATTATCCCGCAAATGCCTCCGAACGGCTACCGGATTAGGTCTACTGAGAGGTACTTGGATCTGCACACAAGGTGCAGGGAGTAAAGTGAGTACTTCCAGACTTAGTGGTAATGAACAAGGGTAAGACAACGTAGATAAGAAATCACAATATAGCACTATGTAAAGCTGTAATCAAATACCCTATAATAGTCTCAATATCAACAGTAACTATACCAACAAGTATTAACAACACAGTATAATAGCCATCAGATGTAGCTAAATGCAATGCAATGCAAGAAATAACTGCTACGGCGCGTAACCCGATCCAATATGGGTACCCGTGCTCACTGTGGGGGTTCAGACTCCGGAGGGGCTCCTACAACCCAAGCACAATATCATGAATACGCTGCGGCGTGCAGCCCGATCCACTACCAGTCAGCTAATATGCAAATGCAGCCTCGCATGCTCAAAAGTAGTTTTGAAAACTCTTTTATCATTTTTTTAGTTGAAAACAGTATGTCAAAGTTCCAGAGATTGGAAAATCATAATAACAGTAATAGCTCCGGACTGGTAGTAAAACTAGCATATCAATATCACAAAAACAATGATAACGATTCTCGCAGGATCCCAATAACTGGCTCACAACCCATAAATGTACACAACCATCCGAGAAGGAGGTTCACCGGCTCAAGAGTAGCCAATATCACAATATAATATCAACAGGTCGGACTAATCCATAGTCCCCAATCACAATCGACCCCCGCACTCACAAGGGAGTACGTGTCTCACCACTCTACAGCGTCACAAAGTGGTATACCGGGGTTTCGAACCCGCTAGTCATCACCCACATCCATTACTCACCTCAATTCGGCTTGACGACTAATCCGTGATGCCCTTTCCACGAGAATCAAGCTCCGCTGGCGTAGAATCTGATCAAATATAGTGAAAATGATCAAATTAGGCCAATGGGGTGATACCCAGTCAAAACAACTCAATTTACACCAAAAACTACAAAGGTTCCAAAACCCGAATTTTGGTACGCTTCTCGAAAAATTACGAAAGTCACATATTCGGAACCCCCGTCTCAGCACAAGTCTAGGAATATAAAATTTACCAGAATCGGACTCCATTTGCCCACTCATATCAGTGATTTTCCATAATTTAGGCTTAGGGCTAAAATCCCCCTTTAATCTTCCATTAACAGAGAAATACCCAAAGATTTCATGATAAAATACTGTAATTAGGCCATAAAACTTACCTACGACGAATACCTGATGAATTCCCAGCAATCTCCCGTGAGTTTCTCTCTCTAGAACTCAAAAATTGAGGTTTTAAGTCTAAACCCGCGACTGGTCTGTGTTTTGTAATTAAATTCACTGACTGACCCAGTACCCTACACGTTCGCGTAACACTCCACGCGTCCGCGAAGCACTGCCCATCTAACCCTTCGCGAACGCGGCACTGCTCCACTCATTCGCGATGACAATTTTCCTCAGCCTCCAATTTTACTCTTCGCGAACGCGACCTTAGTGACGCGAACGCGATGCTTACCGAAATTCTCCTACGCGAACGCGACGCCCAGCATCGCGAATGCGATGTTCAACTTTCCTCTGCCTACGTGAACGCGGCTCAAGCCTCGCGAACGCGAAGGCCAAATTCCCTGAATAGTTTCTGCAATTTTCTACAGATTTCAAAGCCTCAAAAATGCCCGGATGATGGTCCGGATTCACCCCGAGGCCCCCGGGACCCCAATGAAAACCACCAACATACTCCAAAACACGATACAAACTTGTTCCAATCATAAAAATACGTCCTTAAACACAAAAATAATCGAATTATAGCGGATTCAACTCAAATTTCCGAAACTAACATTCAATCGAAAACCCGACCAAACGACGTCCGAATGACCTCAAAATTTGCAGACATATCCAAAATCACATGTCGAAGCTACAAAACTTTTTCAGAATTCCATTCCGATCCCCGGATCAAAATCTCACCTACCGTTCGAATCTCGCCAAAATTCAACCTTAGCCAATTCTAGCCTATTTCTACACCAGACCTCCAAATTTAATTCCGATCGCTCCTCTAAGTCACAAATCACCTCTCGGAACTAATCAAATCATCAAAATCTGATTCCGAGCACTCTAACTAGATAGTCAACTCCAGGTTGACTTTACATATTCAAGCTTCCTTCAAAAAGGTTATATGCCTCATTTCAACCCCAATCACTCCTAATTCACCCGATAGACTCTAAAATTGATATAAAAATATAAAACACATAAATTCAAGGTAACAGGGTGGTAATTCTCGTGACGACGGGCCGGGTCATCACAATTTTGATGGCCCTCTTTCTCGTTGCAGTTAACTCAAGCGGAGAGAAAAACTAAATTGTACAATGACAAGTTGAAAGAAGTCCAACACGAAAAATCTCCAAAATTAGCAATAAATTCAGTTGATTCAAATAGGAAAAAACCTATGAATCATTCTCCATTCGTCGATGTAAAGGAAGTTGTTGCCAAAAAGGCATCGGACACACGACACCAAAAGGTATTTGCTATTTCTATCAATTTGCAGTAAAAGAAATTTATATCTATTCATAATTATTCAATTTTTTGTTACATGTATTTTGTTGTATTCGTATGTATTTTGTTGTATTTTTGTAATATTTGGTATAATATATTCAGTTTTTAAGTATCTATATGTATTCTTATGTATTTTGATAGTTGAGAGTTTGTTCAATTTTCCAGTAAGTTTTAGTGGTATTCAAAATATAAAATTAATTTTGTTTTTAATTGTTAAAAATTCCAGTAAGTTTTCAAATATATTCAAATGTATCTATATGTATTCTTATGTATTCAATTTACTTATTTTTTAGACCATATGTGTGGTATCTAGTTTTTATGTATGTAGTCTTCTGTAAGTGTTTGTAGTTGTATTGATATGTATTTGAATCTGATGTTGAATGCAATGTATTCAACTACATTAACATGTATTTAACATTTTTAAATGGAAGGAATTAATTTCTTTGTGAAACAATAACCAAAAGTTACACCCCATATCAGTGTCTATACTAACACTGATATAGTCTTTCAGCTAAAAGAGAACCTTACTCCTGTTCAGTACCAACAATTTGGCGATACATGTTTTGGCTCATTTCTTCAAATGAAGCGCTGTGAAATTCAACATCAATTATTCAGATGCTTCGTGTCTCTCCAGTTAGAAGGCACTCCTAACAATATATTTGCAGTACACGTCAATGGTACTGAATTACATTTCACATTAAGGGAGTTTGCGCCTGTCACTAGCTTAAAATATGTTAGCAATGATGAAGATCTTTAGTTTAGTGAAACGCTTCCTAACCGTCTTATTGAGACCTACTTTGGGGGTGCTAATCTTGTCAAGAAGATACATTTGATGAAATGCTTCGATGAAAAGAAATGGGGTCCCGACAATGATGGTGATGCCTTGAAGATATCTTTGTTATATTTCATACACACCTTTATTTTTTCATCCGAGAAGAATGGTACAACTATACCAAGGATACATTTTGACTTAGTAGAGAGTGGGCAATATTCTCAATAGCATTGGGGTTTAAAAGCATTTGAGATATTGACAAAATTGATTAGCATGAAGATGGATGTTGTGAAGAAGTATTATAGGATAGCTGGGATGCCCCTAGCTATGCAAGTGTGGTTTGATTAGTGTTGTTCTTATGTTGATTTTAAAATTGCACTCCGAGTTGATGACGCGGTCCCCATAATACTCAATTAGAGAACCACCGACAATCAGCCAACCTTTGCTTATCTGATGAACGGCATGTTCAATGACACAGGAAACAGGGTAATATACAAATTGTATCATTGCTAGTTTAGATTTTGTATAAGATATATGTAGTTGCATTCACATACATTGCTTATGCTTCAATAACTATTGTAGTTCATGCTGTTATATTCTACAAAATATGTTGCATACAATTGCATACAAATGCATCCAGATTTACTATATACATTTAACCTTTTGCATACATTTATATACGATTTACTGTATTCATTTGAGGGATATTCATAATCTGTTGCATACTGTTATTGTTGCATACAGTAGAATACATTTGCACATAAATATATACTGTTAAAATTAATATTTTCTTGAGGATATACATGTATGCAAATTCATATGAACTAAAAATTTGCTGCATACAGTTGTATACAAATACATTTAGAAATATCATACAGTTGAATACATCTATTGCATAAAATTATGCATATATGCATACAACATTTTATAGTTGCTGTAGACTTTATTAATACATATGTATATTATTTCCAAATTATCGTCTCTGTCAACATCAATAGAAATTTCATTTTGTATTCCACATATGCATCTGGAAGTTTTTAGTTAAACTTTAATTATATATCATTTTTCAGATTGTTTTCAAGGACATCAGTCCAAGCGATATAGAGCTTGCCGTTATTCAGGTTCCTTTTGTATCTGCCGGTGTTGAGAACAAACCTACTTCTGCTCATTCAGACAAATCGGGAGAGGATTCTGATGATTTTTCTCCAACACCCGATCTTCAATCTAAGAAGAAAAATGTTGCAATTGTTGGCCCATGTCATCACCTCCACATAAAAAGCGCAAGGAACAGGAAAGGCATCATAATGAAACAGAATGTCGGCCCAAAATTTCTCCTATTTGTGTCTCTGAAAGTGGACATAAAGTTTTGGATAACAATCAGTTGCAAGAACGCCAAAATGACGAAGTATATTCTTTGAGGAAAGACCTCAATTCATTCAAAGAATATGTGAGTATTAAACATTACAGTTTTTGGCTCAATCTTCTAATTTTTTTTCTATTGTTAAGGTGGTGGGACAGTTCAAGTCTCTAAGAACATTGATCAATCAAGAAGCTTTCAGACCATCTTCAACAAAATCGGCAAACTAAACCCAAAGGAAGACGTGATGATGGCATTGAAACAGATGTCAGATTTAATGTTGAGGTTTAACATTCTAAACATATTGAGCATTTGGTTTTTTCGGTATGCATATATGTGTTAACCTTAATATTTAAATGGAATTACCTGTTGTATTTAATATATTTAAGATGTATTTTGTAGTATTCTGATAAGGTACTCTTGAATATGTATTCTAGCTACTTATAAGTACATAACTGTATTTTAACATAACTTGAAGTATCTGTTGTATTTAAATGTATTTTAGAATTATTTTGTTGTATTCTGATTAGTTAATATCCAAATGTGTAATGTATTCTAGCTACTTATAAGTACATAATTGTATTATAACATAACTTGAAGCATCTGCTGTATTTAAATGTATTTCAATTGTATTTTGGTGTATTTTGATTAGTCAATATTCAAATGTGTAATATATTCTTGCTACTTCTAGTATATAACAGTATTATATACCTTGAAGCAATTGCTATATTTTAATGTATTTCAGTTGTATTTTGGTGTATATTGATTATTTAATCTTAAATATGTGTAATGTATTCTAGCTACTTCTACGTATATAACTGTATTATATACCTTGAAGCAATTGCTCTATTTTAATGTATTTCAGCTGTATTTTGGTGTATATTGATTATTTAATCTTGAATATGTGTAATGTATTCTAGCTACTTATAAGTATTTAGCTGTATTATAACATAAATGGAACCAACTACTCTATTTCAGCCGTTATTTGTTGTATTCTTATTAGTTTATCTTGAATATGTTTAATGTATTCTAGCTACTAATAAGTATTTAACTGTATTATAACATTAAGTTACTATACTAACAAAGATACATACAACTACCAGAAACAAGTGCTTAATGAACAATGTTTGGAGTCAAGAGGAGAGTGCAAAACTATATCAGATGTGCCGTCTAACATACCATCTGCAATTCAAAAGGGTGTATCTAAATAATTCTATGTATCTCAGTTTGAGCTGGACAGTTTCTTCCCAATCAAATTCTAGAAACTAGAATTGTGATTCACGCCAGTGTAAAAAAAGCTGGAGCATTACCAATACAATCTCATAGGAATCGCGACCAAGTAGATGAAACTCTTCGCCTTATGAGTCTAACTTCGACTCAGGAGGTTAGTGATTTTATAAACTTAAGATTCACCTTTTCTCATGGTTTTTAAATTTAAAAGTCCTTACTCTTTAATTCAATGTACATCAGGTACCACAGTAAAGTTAACCCCCATTTTTGAGAAAAGACACCCCTTTGAGGCTCATTCAATAACGGAGCCACATACTATGGTAATCATCAATAAATATGACAAATGGGTTCCTGATGGTCTTCTAGTTAGACATGATCAGAAGTGAGTTTTTCCCCGGTCATTTGTGACGACCCGGTCTGTTGTCATGTGAGTTACCATCCCGTTTTTCCTGTTATATGCTTGTTTATATTTCAATATATGTATTTGGTAAATTTGAGTCAATCCGGATCGATATTGATAGGGAATGGGACAAATAGTCTCTTTGATGAAAGAATAGTTTGGAAAAGTAAACTAGATATTGACTTGTGAGTTAGAGGGCTCGGAATCGAATTTTCATGGTTCGGTTAGCTTCGAGGGATGATTTTTGACTTAGGAGACTAATCGGATTTGAATTTGGAGGTCCGATGGAGAAATATGCTTGAATTGGCGAAGTTGGAATTTTGGCGAATTCTAGTCGATAGGTGAGATTTTTATCCAGGAGTTGGAATGGAATTCCGACAGTTGCAGTAGCTTCGTTAGGTGATTTTGGATATGTATGCAAATTTTCAAGTCATTCGAACATCGTTTGGTCGGGGTTTTGATTGGATGTTGGTTTTGAAAGTTTTAGTTGAAAGTTAGGCTTGAATTCGAGGTAATTTGGTGATTCTGTGTTTAAGGGCATGTTTTTATGATTGAAACAAGTTCGTGTGGTGATTCAGAGTGGGCTTGAATTTGCTGTTGAGGTCCCGAGGGGCCTCGGGGTGAGTTCGAGTGGTTAAACGAGGAAAACGTTGGAGTTGAGGTTGCTGGTATGTATTGCAGCAGTCATTTTCGCTTCTGCGGAAGGGTGATCGCAGATGCGGCTCCGTAGAAGCGGGCAACCAATCGGAGATGCAAGTCTTTGGGCAGCCCATTAAAATTCGCAGAAGCGGACGTTTTGTCGCAGGAGGGTCCGCAAAAGCGGAAAAATGCCCGCAGAAGCGATAGTGAGCGAAATGGGAGGTTCCGCAGAAGCAGAGTATTTGACGCATGTGCGATATCGCAGAAGCATAAGGCCAACCATAGAAGCAGTATGAGATTTAAGTGAGAGTCGCAGAAGCGACTCAATAACCGTAGAAGCGGAAACACGGAAGCGGATGGGTAGCCGCAGAAGCGAAAATCGCTGGGGTTTAAGGATCAGTGTATTGGAAAAATTTCAGATGTGTTAAAATATTTGGGATTTCGAACAAAGAGTAGAATTGGGCGATTTTGAAAAGAAATTGGTATAGTATCATCAAGTAAGGACTCTTGGACCTAAATTATGTTATTATATTGATAAACCATGGATTAAATCTCTGAAAATGGAGGAATTAAGGTGTAAAAATGGAGGATTTTGCTTGAAGCCTAAGAAATAGAAAATTGATGATTTGAAGGGGCAAATGGACTCCAATTTTGATAAATTTTATATGTATGGACTCGTTACGAGACGATTATTCTGAAAATGTGAATTTTGTATTTTTTCGAGAAGCGAGCCCGAGGCTCTGGTTTTGGCAACTTCGTGTTTTTGGGTGTTTTTCGAGTCCTTTCGATTGGGTTATGATTCATTAGCCTATTTTGATGTATTCTTATTGGTTTTTATCAGATTTGGCACCTAAGGAGGTCGATTTTCCAGGAAAGCGCAAGGCGAGCTAGGACTTTGGCCGGTTCGAGGTGAGTGGTAGTCATAAATGATATACTGAGGGTTTGAAACTGCGTATTTGCACTATATAGTGCTATGTTGAGATGGAACACGCGTAAAATGATGAGCGTGGTGATATTGTGACTGGGGAATCGGACTTAGTCCATCCCGATTGATGGGTTACTGTGCATATTGACTAAGACTGAGCTTATATCTGTATAATTGGGCTAGTTGCCATGTTTGGGGCCTTGTGCCGATCTATAGAATCTTAAAGAAGCATGTGGAGCTAAATGACCCATATATCTATTGCACATATACTCTCAGTCGTACTCTTAGTGGTATAGCATGACATGAACCGGTACTAGAAATATACTCTGAATGAGAATACCTAGGGTTGAATACCCTAATCTAGCTTAGTGGGCCCGAGAGGCCAAGTCTATATTGACTGAGAGGGGTCGAGAACCCATGGTGAGGTATTGATATATATACTGGATCGGGCTGCACGCCGCAGTAGTATGTACATATACATGTGTGAGCACGTGATTTTTGCCCTAAGCAATAAAATTCCAAAATTAAAATAAATAATATTTTTGTTTGCAATTATATGTTTTGATTGAAATAAAGTGTACTTGTGTGATTGATCAATTAGAAAATTCAAAAAAATAGGTTAAGTATAAAATGTCACAAAATAAAGGAATTAAAAGAAAAATTAACAAAAATACAAATATATACCGGAAATTAAAGAAAAATAGCAAAAAATGTCAAATAATATCAGAAAAATTAGAGAAAATAGGAGATTAAAAGAAATTGAATAATTGAAAAATAATATAAAAAGAGAAAATAAAATACAACAAGAAAATACACAAAAATAATTAAAATACGTGAAAAATACACAAAATACAAAAATGGGCCAAATGTCCAAGCCCAATACATATTAGCCCAGAAAGACTTAATAATCCGGCCTAATTTGGATATAATGCTCAATCCTGGCCGTCCATGTACTCAATCCAACGGTTCAATTTGAATCTCTGAAATTAAATAAAACGACACAGCTTCAATAAGCCAATCATGGCCGTCCATTTATCATGATCCAACGGAGATCAATCCGTCTTCATTTAAAACTGAACGGCGTCATTTGAGGACATTGGATCCTGGCCGTTGATCAAAGATGATCCAAAGGCCATGATCAATTGAGCAGCTGAGGGTATATTAGGCTGGTCTCTATAGAGACCGGCCATTTCTCTCTTTACAAAACCCTAGCCGCCTTCTCTTCATCTCCTTCTCCACATTTCACCTCCATCACCGGCCATGGAGACTGGCCGACTTTCATGGCCATCTCCGACCACTTTCAACATCCAAACCCTTCTCTTCTTCCTTCTCTACACAAGACCACCCTGAAACCCCAAAGAAACCCCAAAAAATCTCCTATTCTTGAAATTTCGGCCACTGGAATTCTTCTCCGGTGACCACAATCTATGAAACAACCATCCATATTTACACCACTAGACCACCTTGCATATATCTTTAGCCCCACATACTTGCTTTCCCTCAAATCTCACTGTAACTTCTCGAATCTTCGAGATTAGACTGCCGGAACCCTAATTCCAGCAAACCTGACAACACCCACCCCAAAAACACACCCTCGTATCTCTAACACCCATCTTTACATCAATACCCAAGAAAATAAGTTTGGTCGAAAATAAAGACTTCAAATCTTGAAGTCTGAAGTCTGAAAAAGAAAAGAAAAGAAACTGGAAAAAGAAGAAAGAAAAAGAAAAGAACAAGAAAAGAAAAAAAATGGGGAAGCTTAGGAGACATCCTGCGAGCTAAGTACCCTTTCCCTTTGTTTATTTCTATTTGTGGTTGATTAAGCATGTTTTCTGTGATTAACTCTATTTTCTTTGATTAGTTGAAATTGGTTGCATGATTAGTTCATCTTCTTTCTTCTGATATGTTTCTTGTTATAACTTGTTTCTATTAGCTTATCTTCTAATATTTTCTAATATTCCTTTTAATAACATGCTTCACTAGTCTATTGTTAATCCTGTTTATTACACTTGACTAGTATACTCGAGCCTTTTTAGGGTTTTTGTGAGTTTAAACATGAATGTATTCTGAATGTATCTCTTTATGTTTAATTTGTTATACTATACCTGAATCTGAGTTGTGAGTTATTTAATTAAAATTCAACCATTATCAAATTTCTCTATGAGTTTTGATTAGATGATAAATGATTTCTGATTGTGGCTATGTGTGCAAATTGACATAAGTAGGCTATATTTATGATAAATTCATATTTTAGACTACAATTAGTCTTATTATGCTTTAGGGGTATTGGTTATAGCTGTGATAGATAGGTATTAGATAATTGGCTAATTTTGAAAGTATGTTAATTGATTAAAATTGAATATGATCTAAAAAATGGCTACAATTGAAATAGTTTAAGGAGTGGCTAATTCTGAAACTGGCCAACTCTGTAATTCTAATCTTAAGTGTAAATGGCTATTCTATAAATAATAAGAATGACTAATTTTGCAAATCCAAGTCCAAATATTGGACTGGCTAATTCTAAAAAGGTTTAGACTTAGGAAATAAGCAGGCTAGCCCTGCAATTCAAATTAAAATAGACAATAATAAAAGGTTACCTCTTAAAAGAGGTCAAAACTGAAAGAAATTAAAGTTCAAATCTGGCTAAGTCTTAAATGACTTATAAGTACTGGCCAGTAGTTAAATAACATAAAATCTGAATACTTGGACCTTGGATAAGGTCGGGTAAATACTAGATAATAACATGGGTATAAAAAGGAATAAAAATGGCATAATTGTAGATTTAGGGACAAATTAGACATTCAGGCCTAGTATTTCTGCAATAATGCACAAAAAAGAGGGTATAATAGACCCAATAAAAAGGCTTAATGGTTAATAACCTTAGCAAGTGAGGGTATTATAGTAATAGGCCCCTAATAGAAGCCAATAGATCCCCCTAGAACCTTCCAGCAAGGGCTGGAAGGCATTTTTAATCTGAAAACAAGTACCAAATTGTAGTAAATAAAAGAATTAAGGGGAGGGAATTGGGAATAAGATTTTCAAATTTCCCCCTCAAAATTTCACCATTCACACATATAAATAGGCTGTAATTAAGCCTGAATAAGGGCTGGATTTTGAGAATTCAGAGAATACTTCTGAAATTAAGAGTAAAATATCACTTTATAAGGTTGAATTTCTGGGTATTTGGTCGAGCACTGTTGTGACAACCCGGCCCATCGTCGTGGGAATTACCACCCCGTTATGTTGTAATTTCATGCTTTATGCTTTTATATCAGTGTTAGAGTCTATCGGGGGAGTTAGGAGTGAATTGGATTGAAAATGAGGCATATAGCCTTTTTGAAGGAAACTTGAATAAGGAAAGTCAACCGGAGTTGACTATTTAGTTAGAAGGCTCGGAATCGGATTCTGATGATTCGGTTAGTTCCGGTAGGTGATTTGTGACTTAGGGGAGCAATCGGAATTGAATTTGGAGGTCAGGTGTAGAAATAGGCTTGAATTAGCTAAGGTTGAATTTTGGCAAAATCCGAATGGTAGGTGAGATTTTGATCCGGGGGTCGGAATGGAATTCCGACAATTCCTGTAGCTTCGTTATGTGATTTTGGATATGTCCGCAAAATTTCAGGTCATTCGGACGTCGTTTGGTCAGGTTTTTGATCGAATGTTAGTTTCGGAAGTTTTGAAGAAACTTAGGCTTGAATCCATGTGTAATTGGTGATTTTGATGTTTAGGATTTTATGCTTGGAACAAGTTCGTATCGTATTTTGGTGTATGTTGGTGGTTTTCGTTGGGGTCCCGGGGTCCTCGGGGTGAATTCGGACCATCATCCGGCATTTTGAAGCAATGAGAAGTCTGCTGTAAATTGCATATCACTGGGCACAATTTAAGCATTCGCGTGGCATGGGCCGCATTCGCGAAGGCCAGGCGGGTCAGAGCATCGCGTTCACGAGATAGGGCATCACATTCACATAGTCCAGGATTCTTGAGCTTCGCTACCGCGTTCAGGGGGTCGCGTTCGCGTAGGTGCGTGAGGGTGTGCATCACGTTCGCGTGAAGGGTATCGCGAACGCATAGAAGGAAAATCAGGCGGCTGGGAGCTTGTTCATCGTGAACGCGTTGGAGAGGTCACGTTCGTGAAGGTTAAGCCGGAGTTGGGCATCGCGAACGCGTGGGAGTGAACGCGAACGTGTAGTGTAAATGGCCCAGGCAGTGAATTTAAAACCAGAAACATTTCATTATGGGTTCATTTGCAAAACCCTCCATTTTTGAAGCCTAGAGAGAGGAAGTGAAGGGAAATAGCTGGGAGATCATCGGGGTATTGTCGGAGGTAAGTTTCGTGGTTTAATTACGCGCTTTTATCATGAAATCATGGGCTATTTCTATGAAAATGGAGGATTAAAGGTGGGTTTTAGCCCTAGGCCTAAAATTGTAGAAAAACACCGATTTGAGCGGGCAAATGGAGTCCGAATTTTGTAAATTATATATGCCTAGACTCGTATTGAGACGAGGGTTCCGAATATGTAACTTTTATAATTTTTTGAGAAGCGCACCAAAAGTCGGGTTTTGACAACTTTGTGGGTTTTGATGCAATTTGGGGTTATTTCCTATGGGTTGCATGAATTGGGCATAATTATAATTGATTTTGAGCAGATTTGGCATCCGAGGGTGTTGATTTGCGAGGCAAACGCAAGACGGACTGAGGCTTCTACCGGTTCGAGGTGAGTGGTAGTAGTAAATAATATACTAAGGGTTTGAAACCCCGTACTAGCACTTGACAGTGCTATGTTGAGATGAGATACGCGTCTTGTGACGGGCGTGGTAGCATTATGATTGGGGAATTGGACTTGGTCCTTCCCGGCTTATAGTAGACTGTGTATTATGACTGATAATGAGATTATAACTGTGTAATTGGGCTAGTAGCCATGTTTGGGGCCTTGTGCCGATCTGTAGAGGGGAACCTATAGAGCTAGGTGACCCTTATATCATGTTGAAAACTTACACTCAGCCGTAAAACTAGCTGAACAGCATACTAAGAGCCAGTACTAGGTGTGTACGGTGAGAGACTGATTACTTAGGGTGGAAATTCCCTGATTTAGCTGAGTGGGCCTGGAAGGCCAATCCTATACTAATTGGGACAAGGTCGAGAACCCGTTATGAGGTATTATATATATATAACCATGTTGGATCGGGCTGCACGCCGCAGCAGTATATATATATTGGATCGGGCTGCACACCACAGCAGTATACATATTGGATCGGGTTGCACGCCGCAGCAGTATATATATTGGATCGGGCTGCACGCCGCAGTAGTATATGTGTTGGATCGGACTGCACGCCGCAACATTATTGCGCTTGGGCTCGGGTTACACGCCGCAGTATCATAGCGCTTGGGCCTAGGGAGCCCCTCCGAAGTCTGTATACACCCCCAGTGAGCGCCGCCAACGTTAAATGGAGCGGGCTGCGTGCTGCAGCGGTATATGTATTGGAGCGGGCACGCCGCATCATTTCACTTATTCATATCATTATACATACTTAAATACTTATACATTATAGACATATGTATTTATCTTTACATATTGAGATGGATGTACCTCGAAGTGGTACGAGTGAGAGTTTGGTCGGTGTTGGACCTTGTTGAGATAGATGTGGACTAGAGATCAGGGTACTCGTTGTAGTGATGACTTACCTGTGGGGGTTTGCCTTAGAACTGTTTAGTGGTGGTACATGAGTTCTTACTTTCAGTTATTTCTTATTATTATTACTTACTGAGTTGAAATATACTCACCCCACTCCCTTGCACTTTCTGTGCAGATCCACAGATGCCCGAGAGTAGTTGAGATATTGTAGCTGCCGATCATCATCTACTTTTTGCGGAGACTACGAGGTAGCTGCCAGCGTCCGCAGAGCCTGTTTTCTCCTTCCTTATCATTTTGTTGTTTTCATCTTGCTTAGACTTGTTTGTTCTAGGATGTTTATTCTGTAGAGGCTCAGTCTCGTGACACCACGATATGGTTGTTTTGTATGCTTTTACTATCTCGCTTATCATCTGATATGATCATTTGATGTTTAAGTTTAATTTGATTAATTGGAAATAATAATTGGCTG
Organism: Nicotiana noctiflora; assembly: GCA_032618575.1. Taxonomy (NCBI): domain Eukaryota; kingdom Viridiplantae; phylum Streptophyta; class Magnoliopsida; order Solanales; family Solanaceae; genus Nicotiana; species Nicotiana noctiflora. Next base: position 314,023 of record JASVEL010002386.1, on the reverse strand, counting down.
GTATAATAGATAATATGGCCGGGCTTGCTTAGCATGGTGTTGGGCACCATCACGACCGGGGTTTGGGTCGTGACAACTGTTCTGAAAATCATCTAGGAATCCTTTGTTCTCTCATATTTGCTCGTTTTCTACAGTTTTCTTCAAGTTTGCTATTAGACTGTTTGGTTGCTGAACTTGAAAGCTTGTTCGACTGTGTTGATTCAACTTGTGATTACTGTGCTTGCTGTGTTGATTCATTTATGCTGCTGTGCTTTGCTGCTGTGATCAACTGATTATTCTTCTCATTCGCTTCCCTTAGACCCATAGAGTTCTTTTGCTGAATCAGGTACACAACTTCTACTAAAGTATGTAACTGCAGTCAGTTTGAAGAAATGAATGAATTGAATTAATTTTCGAGAATTGCTTCTGTTATTCGTTTTCATTTTTAGCATACAAGTAGATGTTATGTAATTTGATAGGAAAATGGCTGTATAAGTAATACATGCGAAGCATGAGCTAATGCTGGAAACAATGTAATAGAATAGAATGTAGATTAGAGTAGTAGTAATCATAATCACTTAGCTTAGTTTAACAGTAGGTTAATTAGTTTAAAATAACTTACATAGTTTTGAAAACTGATTCGTAACAGGCATATAACAATAGTGATTAAATGAATTATAATAAGGTCATCAACTTAGCTTTAATCTACCTCTTCACTTCCAGAGTTCAGTAACAGTTGTAGGCTTCCTGATTTAAAAATCAGTAGTTAAGAGTTATAAGATTGATCGACATGATTACACAATCAGCCTACTATTTGAACTATAATTAGCATCTGATAATTATAAAAGTATGAGTTATAATTAGTGAATTGTTAAATAATAATCATGTTTCATATAGTTAAGTAATATTCTGTCACCGTTAGTCAACAATTAATCTGTTTCAGTAGTTTAAAAAAATAGTTGATAAAAAATATATAAAAAACACAAAGGCAGTCCGTTAGTCAAATATGGTAGTGTTAGATAGTAGTGATTTAGAATTGATACTATTAGTTCTGTACTATTGTTTCTCTTCACAAATAAATATAATTTGAGTTTATTCTCTTTTTGATTTCAAATATGTGTATATAATGAATTTCTGTTTCTGTTCCTTTCTTTTTGTCTCGATTAGTCTGGGCTTGAAGAATAGCGCATGCCTGGATTTGATTCGATTTAAAACTGGCCTTCTGATTAAAGGTTTTAGCATAATCTGGGTTTCTGAAATCCAGATGCATGAATCAGTCTGCTGAAAGTGAGCCCAAATGTCCAGGCCCAGCAATATAAATGATAAGGCCTGGACTTACTTCTGAAATTATAATTAAATGATTAAGGAAAAACCAATGATAAAAAGTATAGTTATTTGCTAGGATTGGACTATAATAATCGAATGGGACGAGCCTCATATGAAAACAAATAAAACGAAGGCCCATATAAATACATTACTAATATTATAGAATCGGGAAGATCGTTAGCAAATTCCACGGTCTTTCCAAAAGAATAACAAGTCGTTAGACGCTATAGGCACGACTTTTAAAATATACTTTCCTAATACGAGTGCACATCTAATGTGACTCAAATCCTAAATCTCGGCAAAGCCGAAACGTGTTAAAAGTCACGGGCGTACTGGTTGCGGTGTGACTCGAGATACATTTTCGCGACATCGCAATTCATAAAATATTTAAAGCGAAACACACACTCATTGTTAAAAGCATATAGTGAAATCAATTAAATTCAAGAATAATAGTTGAGCGACCGTGCTGAAAACACAGAATCCGGGAGTGCCTAACACATTCTCCCGGGTTAACAAAATTCCTTATCTGGATTTCTTGTTGCGCGGACTGTTAAACAGATTCAACTTCCTCAGATTTGGGATTAACCAATGACTTGGGACACCATTATTTTCCCAAGTGGCGACTCTGAAAATTTTAATAAAATCCCGAACCGATTGTCCTTAAATTAGAAAAACTGCTTCCTCGGTGTTATTATATCCCTCTCCGGGGGTATTTATAATTATTGAGGTATACCTTATTCTCCTATTTGGGAAAATAAAAAAGGTAGTAAAAAGGGAGGTGTGACAACATGTATTGGATTGGACTACACGCCGTAGTATTATATATATATATATATATATATATATATATATATGTGTGTGTGTGTGGATCGGACTGCACGCCGCAATGATATTTACTTAGATCAGACCGCACATTGCAGTATTATAGTGCTTGGGCTGAAGGAGCGCCTCCGAAGTCTGCACACACACCCAGTGAGCGCAGTGATATATATTATTGGATCGGGCTGCACGCCGCAACATTTTGTCTATTACATTGGATCGGGTTGCACGCCGTAACATTATACATATATTGGATCGGGCTGCACACCGTAGCAGTACTAGTAAGGATCGGGTTACGCACTACAGCAGCGTTGGATCAGTGTTGGATCAATGTGAGACAGTAGTAGACTAAAACTGGACTTTCCACTTTAGAGATGTTATTACCTGTACTGTTGCCCTTAGAATTGTTTAGTGTTCTTACAGGTGTTCTTATTTTCAGTTATTATTTATTGCTACAACTCACTGAGTTGGAAGTACTCACTCTACTCCTTGCACCTTATGTTGAGAAACAGGGATTCAGGAGGGCAGTTGAGCTGCATTTGCTATCATTCCAGCTGTTGAGGAGACATCGAGTAGCTACCGATATCCGTAGGACCCGATCTCTCCCTCACACTATCTATCTTTTGTTTATCCTGCTTAGACTCAGTTGTATAGGTTTTATTCTATTGTTAGAGGCTCAGACTTGTGACACCAGATCTATTAGGCTATTATCTCGATTGTTTTACATTTCGCGTTGTTGTTATTGTTATGCAATCAGGCTATTTGACTTTAAAAGGAACATCCTTAAATTAATAATTGAGCTGGTTATTCGGAAATGGTCGGGCTTGCCTATCAATGTGTTGGGCGCCATTATGATCGGGGTTTGGGTCATGACAATTTGGTATCAGAGCCTAGGTTATCAGGTCTCGCGAGTCATGAGCCGGGTTAGTAGTGTCTCGCGGATCAGTACGGAGACGTCTGTACTTATCCTCGGGAGGTTGCAGAACCTTTTAGGAAAAACTTCAAATTCTTGAAATTCATGTCGTGCGACTTTGTTGATCCGAACCTTAACTTTAGCATTCTATTCTCTCGCAGATGGTGAGAACTCATGCTACAGGACGAGGCAGACGACCACCATTGCCACCTGCTAGAGGCCGTGGGCGCGGCCGTGGTCGTGATAAGGGTAGAGCAGCTGGGGCAGTACCAATTGAACCACCAACTATCCCCATTCCGGATCAGCCTCGAGTTGTAGAGGTCCCAGCAGCACCTGTTCAGGCACTAGCTGTGCTTATTGTGATTTCGGGTCTTCAGGAGACCCTAGCTCAGATTTTGACAGTTTCTACTGGCTTGGCTCAGGCAGTTTCAGCCTCTACTGCAGCAACTACATTCCAGACGGAGGGTGGCGATCATACACCTGTAGCTTACACTCCAGAGCAGGTAGTACAGGGTCTTCAGATACATGAGGCACCACCAGTTGAGCCAGTGGCTCCAATTTAGCCAGTTATTCAAGTTCAGGGTGATAGGGTACAAGTGATTCCTGACGATGAGCAACGCCATCTTGAGAGGTTTAGCAGAATTTCACCACCTATACTCAGTGGTACTCCGGGCGAGGATGCCCAGGGGTTTCTCGATAAGTGTCGTTGTATGCTCGGTACAGCAGGGATTCTTCAGTCGAGTGGAGTATCATTTACTACTTTCCAGTTTCAGGGAGCAGCCTTCACATGGTGGGAGACTTATGAGCGCCGTAGGCTGGCATGTGCGGCACCATTGACATGGCAGGAGTTTTCTACTATTTTTCTGGAGAACTGGATAGCTCGATCTTAGAGGAAGGAGTTATGCAGGCAGTTTGAGTGGCTCCGCCAGGGGGATATGTCACTGACAGAGTATGAGGTGAGGTTTTCAAAGTTATCTAGATATGCACCATGGATGGTTCATACTGATCAGGAGAGGATCAGGCGCTTTGTGGATGGACTTATTTATCCTATTCGCATCTTGATGACCCGAAAGAAGGTCTCTAGTCATTCATTCGAGGATGCAGTTGATATAGCTCGCGACATTGAGATAGACCGTCACCGAGAGCGAGAGGAGAGGGAGGCCAAGAGGCCTCAGGCATCAGGTAGTTTCGACGGTGCTCAGTCTAGAGGCCAGGGTCAGCAGAGCCGAGGTCGTTCTTTAAGATCTTCACGGCCAGCCCGCTCAAAGTATCGTGGGTCATCTTCTGGCCGAGGTCATCAGGGCTCTCATCAGGGCCGTCTATCTCTCTATGCCCTGCCAGCATAGAGTTCATCTTAGGCTCCATCTATTCAGGGGTCATCCCGATCGAGTTCTTCAGCTAGCCACTCCGGTGCGAGGGGTTCCCTTCAGTCCTAGCCCCCAGCACCCGGGAGTTGCTTTGAGTTTGGGGAGTTTGGGCATATTCGAAGAGAGTGTCCCCGTCTTGTATCCAGGCTATCTCAGTAGAGGGGACAACCTTCATCTTCTGGTCCATCTGCTTCAACACCTGCCCCGCCAGCTAGGAGTGAGGGCCAGGCAGCTAGGGGTCACCCTAGAGGGGGAGGCCGATCAAGTGGTCAGGCTCATTGCTATGCTCTTCAGGGCCGTTCAGATGCGGTTGCTTCAGACGCTGTTATTATAGGTACTATTTTAGTCTGCCACGAAGATGCCTCAGTTTTATTCTATCTCGGTTCCACTTATTCCTATGTATCTTCATATTTTGCTCCTTATTTGGGCACGACCCGAGGGTGTTTTGCATTTTTTGTCCATGTATCTACCCCGGTGGGCGATACTATTATTGTGGACCTTGTGTACCGGTCCTGTCTTGTTACTATTGGGGTCAGGAGACCCGAGTAGACTTGCTGTTGTTGAGCATGATCGGTTTTGATGTTATTTTGGGCATGGACTGGCTATCTCTGTGCCACATTATTCTAGACGGTCATGCCAAGACAGTCACATTGGCTATGCCGGGTATTCCGAGTATCAAGTGGCGAGGCATGACTGATTATGTACCCAGCAAGGTAATTTCTTTCTCAAAGGCCCAACAAATAGTTGGGAAAGGATGTTTGTCATAGTTGGCATTTGTGCGGGACATTGGAGCCAAGACTCCTAGTATTGATTATATTCCCATTGTGAGGGATTTTCCCGATGTGTTTCCCTCAAACCTGCCAGGCATGCAGCCGAACAGGGATATTGTCTTTGGGATTGATTTGGTGTCAGTCACTCAGCCTAGTTCTATTCCTCTTTATCGTATGGCACCAGCTGAGTTGAAGGAATTGAAGGAGCAGCTTCAGGAACTCCTTGATAAGGGGTTTATTCGGTCGAGTTTATCATCGTGGGGTGCACCGGTCTTGTTTTGTCAAGAAGAAGGATGGCTCAATGAGGATGTGTATTGATTACAGGCAGCTGGAAAAGGTAACAATAAAGAACAAGTATCCCCTGCCATGCATTGATGATTTGTTTGATCAGCTCTAGAGAGCGAGGGTATTCTCGAAAATTGATCTTCGTTCAGGCTATCACCAGTAGAAGATTAGAGATTCTGATATCATGAAGACAGCCTTTAGGACAAAATATGGGCACTATGAGTTTCTTGTGATGTCTTTTGGGCTGATTAATGCCCCAGCCGCGTTCTTGCATTTGGTGAACAATGTGTTCCGACCGTATTTGGATTCTTTCGTGATCGTGTTTATTGATGACATCCTGGTGTATTCTCCTAGCCAGGAGGAGCATTCTCAGCATCTGAGAGTTGTATTATAGAGGTTGCATGATGAGAAACTTTATGCAAAGTTCTCCAAGTGTGACTTCTGGCTTGAGCCTGTGGCTTTTCTAGGACACGTGGTGTCCAGTGATAGGATACAGGTGGATCCGAAGAAGATAGAGGCGGTGCAGAGTTGGCCTAGACCAACCTCAGCCACTGAGATTCGTAGTTTCCTAGGATTGGTAGGGTATTATTACTGATTTGTTCAAGGATTTTCTTCTATTGCTTTACCCTTGACTAAGTTGACTTAGAAGGGTGGTCCGAGGAGTGTGAGGAGGGCTTTCAGAAGCTCAAGACAGCATTGACCACGATGCCAATTTTGATATTGTCGTCAGCTTTAGATTCTTATACTATGTATTATGATGCCTCGAGAGTTGGCATTGGACGTGTGTTGATGCAAGAGGGTAGGGTTATTGCTTATGCTTCTAGCTAGTTGAAGCCCCATGAGAAGAACTACCATGTGCACGATTTGGAGTTAGCAGCCATAGTTCACGCTCTGAATATTTCGAGACATTACTTGTATAGTGTTTCTTGTGAGGTGTATACTGATCATCGCAGCCTTCAGCATCTGTTCAAATAGAAAGATCTTAACTTGAGACAGCGGAGGTGGCTTCAGTTGCTTAAGGATTATCATATTACTATATTGTATCATCCGGGGAAGGCCAATGTTGTGGCTGATACTTTGAGCCGAAAGGCGGTCAGTATGGATAGCTTAGCTTATATTCCAGTTGGGGAGAGTCCATTTGCATGTGATGATCAGGCATTGGCCAATCGGCTAGTGAGGTTGGATATTTCTGAGCCGAGTCGGGTGTTCGCTTGTGTTGTTTCTCGGTCCTCTTTATATGATCACATCAAAGAGCGACAATATGATGATCCACATTTGCTTGTCCTTAAGGACAGTGTTCAGCACGATGATGCCAGAGATGTGTCTACTGATAGTGATAGTATTCTGAGGATCCAGGGCCGGATCTATGTTCCCAATGCATATGGCCTTCGAGAGTTGATACTAGAGGAGGCTCACAGCTCGCAGTACTCCATTCATCAAAGTGTCGGGAAGATGTACTAGGACTTGAGACAGCATTACCGGTGGAGGAGGATGAAGAAGGATATTGTGAGTCATGTAGCCAGATGTCTCAACTGCCAGGAGGTCAAGTATGAGCATCGAAGACCGGGTAGTGTTCTTCAGCGTACTGTTATTCTTGAGTGGAAATGGGAGTGGATTACTGTGGATTTCATGTGTGGTCACCCTCAGACTTCAAGGAAGTTTGATTCAGTGTGGGTGATTGTTGATCGGTTCCGCACACTTCATTCCAGTATGTACTACTTATTCATCGGAGCGGTTAGCAGGGATCTTTATTCGGGAGATTGTTAGATTACATGGGGTTCCAGTGTCTATTATATCAGATAGAGATACTCAGTTCTGGAGAGCATTTCAGCGGGAGCTAGGTACGCAGGTAGAGTTGAGCATATCATTTCATCCTAAGATAGACGGACAGTCTGAGCACACTATTCAGATCTTGGAGGATATGTTGCGTGACTGTGTGATCGATTTTGGTGGTTCATGGGATGAGTTTTTGCCGTTTGCAGAGTTTGCGTACAATAATAGTTATCCGTTAAGTATTCAGATGGCCACGTGTGAGGCCTTGTATGGTAGGTGGTGTAGATCTCCCATGGGATGGTTTGAGCCTGGCGAGGCTAGATTGATAGGGACTGAGTTAGTTTAGGATGCTTTGGAGAGAGTGAAGTTGATTCAGGACAAGCTTCGTATAGCACAGTCACACCAGAAGAGTTATGCGGGCCGGAAGGTTCGAGATGTGTCTTTCATGGTTGGTGAGAGGGTCTTGTTGAAGGTTTCACCCATGAAGGGTGTTATGCGGTTCGAGAAGAAAATGAAGCTGAGTCCCAGGTTCATTGGCCCTTTTGAGATACTTAGGAGGATTGGAGAGGTGGCATATGAGCTAGCTTTGCCACCCAGCTTGTCTAGTGTGCATCAAGTATTCCATGTGTCTATGCTTCGGAAGTATGTCGGGGATCCGTCTCATGTGTTGGACTTAAGTACTATTCAACTTGATGATGATTTATCTTATGATGTGGAGCCGGTGGCTATTCTGGGTCGACAGGTTTGGAAGTTGAGGACCAAGTTGTGACGACCCGGCCCGTCGTCACAGGAATTACCACCCCGTTACCTTGAATTTATATTTTTCATGCTTATATATCAGTGTTAGAGTCTATCGGGTGAGTTAGGAGTGATTCTGGTTGAAAATGAGGCAAATAGCCTTTTGGAAGGAAGCTTGAATAAGGAAAGTCAACCTAGAGTTGACTATTTAGTTAGAGTGCTCGGAATTGGATTCTGATGATATGGTTAGTTCCGGGAGGTGATTTGTGACTTAGGGGAGCGATCAGAATTGAATTTGGAGGTCCGGTGTAGAAATAGGCTTGAATTGGCTAAGGTTGGCGATATCCGATCGATAGGTGAGATCTTGATCCGGGGGTCGGAATGGAATTCTGACAATTTCTGTAGCTTCGTTATGTGATTTTTGGATATGTATGCAAATTTTTAGGTCATTCGAACGTTGTTTGGTCGGGTTTTTTAACGGATGTTGGTTGCGGAAGTTTAAATGAAAACTTAGGCTTGAATTTGCTTGGATTCGATGTTTTTCGTGTTTAAGGGCGTGTTTTTAGGATTTGAACAAGTTCGTATCGTGTTATGGAGTATGTTGGTGGTTTTTGTTGGGGTCTCGGGGGCCTCGGGGTGAATTCGGACCTTCATCCGGGCATTTTGGAATTTAGACAATCTGTAGAAAATTGCAGATTCTATGCAGGACTTTAAGCCTTCGCCTTTGCGTGGCACTGGCCGCGTTCGCGTAGGCAAGGCAGGATTGGTCATCGCATTCGCGGTCGAGGGTTTCACGTTCGCGTAGGAGGGAGAAGTGAAGCATCGCGTTCGCGTCCCAGGGTACGCGTTCGCGTCCCAGGGTACGCGTTCGCGTCCTAGGGTACGCGTTCGCGTAGAAGAAAATTGGCTGGCTAAAATATTATTCATCGTGAACGCGTGAGAGGCATCGTGTTCGCGTAGAGGAAGATCAACTTGTGCATTGCGAACGCATGAGTAGTAACGCGAACGTGTAGGGTAAATTTGTCCGGTAGTATATTAAATTTTTAGAACAGTCCAGTCGCGGTTATCAGTCACAAAAACACCATTTTTGAGTCTTAGAGAGAGAAACTCACGGGAAATTGCTGGGAATTCATCGGGTATTCATCGGAGGTATGTTTTATGGCCTAATTACATTATTTTGTCATGGAATCTTCGAGTATTTCACTGTTAATGGAAGATTAATGGGGGATTTTATCCTTAGGCCTAGATTATGGAAAATCAATGATTTAAATGGGAAAATGGAGTCCAATTTTGGTAAATTTTATATGCATGGACTTGTGTTGAGATGAGGATTCCAAATATGTGACTTTCGTAATTTTTCAAGAAACGTACAGAAAGTCGGGTTTTGGCAACTTTGTAGTTTTTGGTGTAATTTGAATTTCTTTGACTGGGTATCATCCCATTGGCCTATTTTGATGTATTTCTACTACATTTGATCAGATTCTACTCTTGTGGAGGTTGATTCTCGTGGCAAGGGCATCGCGGATTAGTCGTCGAGCTGAGTCAAGGTGAGTAATGGATGTGGGTGATGACCAGTGGGTTCGAAACCCCGGTATACCACTTTGTGACGATGTATAGTGGCGAGACACGTACTCTCCTATGAGTGCGGGGTCGATTGTGATTGGGGACTGTGGCTTAGTCTGACCTGTTGATAATTATACTGTGTTATTGGCTATTCTTGAGCCGGTGAACCTCCTTCTTGGATGGTTATGTACATTATTAGGCTGTGAGCCAGTTATTGGGATCCTGCGAGGATCGTTGTCATTGTTTCTGTGATATTGACATGTTATTATTACTACCAATCCGGAGCTATTACTGTCATTATGGTTTTTCAAAATCTTGAACTTCGATATATTGTTTTCTACTAAAAAATGATAAAAGAGTTTTGAAAAACTACTTTTGAGCCTGTGAGGCTGCATTTGCATATTAGTTGACTGGTAGTGGATCAGGCTGCGCGCCGCAGTGTATTCATGATATTTTGCTTGGGTTGTAGGAGCCCCTCCGGAGTCTGAACCCCTAGAGTGAGCACAGGTACCCAAATTGGATCGGGCTACGCGCTGTAGCGGTCATTTCATGCATTGCATTGCATTTAGCTACATCTGATAGCTGTTATACTGTTTTGCTAGTACTTGCTGGTATAGATTCTGTTGATATTTATACTGTTGTAGGGTATTTGATTACAGCTTTACATAGTGCTGTATTGTGATTTCTTATCTACGCTGTCTTAGCCTTGTTCATTACCACTGAGTCTGGAAGCACTCACTTTACTCCTTGTACCTTGTGTGCAGATCCAGGTAAGTCTCAACAGTCCTGACCCAGTAGCTACTCGGAGACACTTTCGGGACAGTCAAGGTAGCTGCCGCGTCCGCAGGACCTGACTTTCTTTCCAGCATTTCTTTATTTCGTATTGCCATCTATTTCTGCACTGAGTACTGATGTAGACACTATTACACTTGTATGCTCTTTAGAGGCTCTTGACTCTTGACCCTTGGTCTTTGGGGAGTTGTTATTGTTTTTGGGACGGAATCCCTGTACTTGGTACTTCTATTATTGTTATTCTATCTTTGTTGATGCCTAAAATGGCTAAAGGTAAGCTAATAGCTCCGTGAGTTCTGTCGATTGGTCGGGCTGGCCTAGTAGTGTGCTGAGCGCCATCACGACCGGGTTTAAGGTCATGACAAGTTGGTATCAGAGCCTAGGTTTACTAGGCCTCATGAGTCTTGTGCCGGTTGGTAGAGTCTTGTGGATCGGTACGGGGACGCCTGTACTTATTCTCGGGAGGCTGCGAACCTTTAGGAAACACTTCACATTTCTTGAACTCTGTTGTGCGATCTTGTTGTTCTAAGGACTGAATTTCTGTATTCTAATCTCTTGCAGATGGCGAGAACTCGAGCTTCAGGACGAGGTGGACGACCTCCATTGGCACCTGTTAGAGGCCGTGGGTGCGGTCGTGGTAGAGGTAGAGGTAGGGCAGCTAAGGCAATGCCAGCTGACCCACCCGTTGTACCTGTTCAGGAGCAGCCCCTAGTGGTTGATGCTCCAGCAGCCCCAGTTCCGGCCCAGATTGTATCTATTGCTATTCCTGGCCTTCAGGAGACTCTTGCTAAGATATTATCGGTGTGTTCCTGTTTGGCTCAGGTAGTATCAGCTACCGCTACTACAGCGACATCTCAGACAGGGGGTGGTCAGCAGACCCCTGCAGCTCGCACACCTGAGCAGGTTGTTCAGGGACTTCAGACGCCAGAGGCGGTCCCCGCTCAGGTGGTTGCACCAGTTATTCCTCCAGCTGCACCAGCTCCAGAGCATATGGTTCAGGTTATTCCTGACGACGAGCAGCGTCGTCTAGAGAGATTTGGTAGACTCCAGCCATCTCATTTCAGTGGTACTAAGGGCGAGGATGCCCAGGGTTTCTTAGATAAGTGCCAGAGGATGCTACGTACAGCTGGTATTCTTGAGTCCAGCGGGGTTTCATTCACTACTTTCCAGTTTACTAGTCTAGCGTTCGATTGGTGGGAGGAGTTTGAGAGGCGTAGGCCTGCGGGAGAAGCACCTCTTACCTGGCAGCAGTTTTCTACTCTCTTCCTAGAGAAGTATGTACCTCAGTTTCGTCGTGAGGAGCTTCATCGCCAGTTTGAGTGGTTGGTACATGGCGACATGTCAGTGACACAGTATGAGCTGAAATATACACAGTTGGCTAGGCATGACACATGTATGATCCCGACTGATAGGGACATGATTAGGAGGTTCATAGATGGCCTCAACTACTCCATTCGCATTCTCATGACCAGAGAAAGAGAGTTCTATCATCATCTTTTGAGTAGGTTGTGGATATGGCACGCTCCATTAAGGCGGATCGTCGCCGGGAGCAGGAGGAGAGGGAGTCCAAGAGGCCTCGTGGTTCTGGTAGCTTCAGCGATGCTCCATCTAGAGAGCAATTCCCATAGGGCAGAGGTCGCTCGTCTAGACCTTCTCATTTAGGCCGCTTTGAGCAGAGCGGAGGTTCTTATGGTCGTGGTCGACAGGGATTTCAGCATGGTAGGTCTTCACTTAGTGCCCTCCCAACCCAGAGTTCAGCACCTACTACTTCTTCAGCCCATGGTTCATTTGTGGCGAGGAATTCTCTTCAGTCCCCTTCTCCAGCACCAAGTAGCTATTTTGAGTATGGTGAGTTTGGCCACATGAGGAGGCAGTACCCTCGACTTCGTAGGGACAGGGCTCAGCAAAGGGATCAGCCTCCTCTTCAACACCATCTCAGGCTAGTAGAGGTGGAGGTCAGTCTTCTCATAGTCGCCCCAGAGGCGAGGAGTGATCCAGTGGAGCCCAGGCATGATTCTATGCACTTCCTGACAGGCGTGATGCAGTTGCCTCAAATGTAGTGATTACAGGTATCATTTTTGTCTGTCACAGAGATGCCTCTGTTCTATTTGATCCAGGGTCCACATATTCGTACGTGTCTTCTTATTTTGTACATCACTTGGGTGCGACCCATGGTAGTCTTGATTTGCCTGTTCATGTATCCACCCCCGTAGGTGATACGATTGTTGTGGATTATGTCTATAGATCCTGTGTTATTTCAATTGGGGGTCTAGAGACCCAGGCAGATCTGTTATAGTTAGGGATGGTGGACTTTGATATGATATTGGGTATGGACTGGTTGTCTCCGTACCATGCTATATTGGACTGTCATGCTAAGACAGTTACGTCGGCTATTCCTGGTATTCCTCAGATTTAGTGGCGTGGTTCGACTGATTTCATCCCTAGCCGTGTCATTTCGTTCTTAAAGGCTCAGAGAATGGTTGAAAAGGGGTGTTTGTCATATTTAGCATTTGTGAGGGATGTGGGAGCTGAGTCTTCCAGCATTGATTTTGTACCTGTTGTGAGGGACTTTCCAGATGTATTCCCCTCAGACCTGCCGGGTATGCCATCGGACAGGGATATTGATTTTGGCATTGACTTGGTGCCGGGCACTCAACTCATTTCTATTCCTCCTTATCAGATGGCACCAGCTGAGTTGAAGGAATTGAAAGAACAGCTTCAGGAGCTTTTGGATAAGGGATTCATTCGCCCTAGTGTGTCCCCGTGGGGTGCACCGGTGTTATTTGTTAAGAAGAAAGATGGTTCCATGCAGATGTGTATTGATTATAGACAATTGAATAAGTTAACAGTGAAGAACAAGTACCCTCTACCGCGTATTGATGATTTGTTTGATCAGTTACAGGGTGCGAGAGTATTTTCTAAGATTGATCTTCGTTCAGGCTATCATCAGCTGAAGATCAGGGACTCTGATATTATAAAGATTGCATACAAGACTAGATATGGCCACTATGAGTTCCTTGTGATGTCTTTTTGGCTGACCAACGCCCCAACAACATTCATGCATCTGATGAACAGTGTGTTCCGGCCGTGTTTGGATTTATTCGTGATCGTGTTCATTGATGACATTCTAGTCTACTCCCGTAGTCAGGAGGAGCATGCTCAACATTTGAGTATTGTGTTGCAGAGATTGAGGGAGGAGAAATTGTATGCTAAATTCTCCAAGTGCGAGTTTTGGCTCGAGTCAGTAGCATTTCTGGGTCATGTGGTGTCTCGTGATGGTATTCAGGTTGATAGGTTAATCCAAAGAAGATAGTGGTGGTGCAGATCAGCTATAGAGATCAGGAGTTTTCTTGGCTTGGCGGGATATTATCGCCGGTTTGTTCAGGGATTTTCATTAATTGCTTGTTCTTTGACTAAGCTGACTCAGAATGGTGCACCATTCGTGTGGTCGGATGAGTGCGAGGAGAGCTTTCAGAAGCTCAAGACAGCTTTGACCACCGCTCCAATATTAGTGTTGCCATCAGCTTCATGTTCATATACTGTATATTGTGATGCCTCGAGAGTGGGATAGGTTATGTATTGATGCAGGAGGGTAGGGTAATTTCTTATGCTTCTCGGTACTTGAAGCCACATGAGAAGAACTACCCTGTTCATGATTTGGAGCTAGCTGCCATAGTTCATGCCTTGAAGATTTGGAGGCACTATTTGTACGGCGTGTCCTGTGAGGTGTATACCAATCATCGTAGTCTCAATTATTTGTTCAAATAGAAGGATCTTAATTTGAGACAGCGGAGATGACTTGAGTTGTTCAAGGATTATGACATTACTATTCTATATCATCCGGGGAAGGCCAATGTGGTGGCCGATGCTTTGAGCCGGAATGCGGTCAGTATGGGTAGCTTGCCATATACTCTAGCTGAGGAGAGATCATTTGCTTATGATGTTCAGGCGCTAGCCAATCGGCTAGTGAGGTTAGACATTTTAGAGCCCAGCAGGGTGTTGGCTTGTGTTGTATCTCGGTCTTCTTTATATGGTCGTATTCGTGAGTGTCAGTATGATGATCCACACTTGGTTGTCCTTAAGGACAGAGTTCGACATGATGATGCTAGGGATGTCACTATTGATAGTGATGGTGTATTGAGGATGCATGGCCGGATATGTGTGCCCAATGTTGATGGCCTTCGTGAGTTGATATTAGAGGAGACCCATAGCTCGCGGTATTCTATCGATCCAGGAGCCGCGAAGATGTACCAAGACTTGAAACAACACTATTGGTGGAGGAAGATGAAGATGGACATTGTTAGACATGTAGCACGATACCTCAACTGTCAACAGGTTAAGTATGAGCATCAGAGGCCCAGTGGCATATTTCAGCGCATTGATATTCCTGAATGGAAGTGCGAAAGGATCACTATGGACTTTGTTAATGGACTCCCTCAGACAGTGAGGAAGTTTGATTCTGTTTAAGTGATTGTGGATAGGCTGACCAAGTCAACTCATTTCATTCATGTGTGTACTACGTACTCCTCGGAGCGGTTAGATGAGATATTTATTTGGGAGATTGTTAGATTGCATGGAGTCCCAGTTTCTATCATATCAAATAGAGGTACTCAGTTTACCTCACAGTTCTGGAGGAAATTTCAGCGTGAGTTGGGCTCCTAGGTTGAGTTGAGTACTGCATTCCATCCTCAGACGGACGGATAGTCTGAGCGTACTATTCATATCTTGGAGGATATGTTGAGAGCTTGTGTTATTGTCTTTGGTGGTTCATGGGCTGATTACTTGCCTCTCGCAGAGTTTGCCTATAACAACAACTACCAATCCAGTATTCAGATGGCACCGTATGAGGCTTTATATGGGAGACGGTGTAGATCTTTAATTGGTTGGTTTGAGCCCAATGAGGCGAGGCTATTGAGGACAGAGTTAGTCCAGGATGCTTTGGATAGGGTGAAGGTGATTCAGGAGAGAATTCGCACAGCTCAATCGCGCCAAAAGAGTTATATGGACTGGAAGGTTCGGGATGTGTCTTATTCTGTGGGTGAGAAAGTCTTACTGAAGATATCGCCGATGAAAGGCGTCATGAGATTTGGAAAGAAAGGAAAGCCCAGTCCGAGATTTATTAGCCCTTTTGAGATCCTCATGAGGATTGGAGAGGTGGCGTATATGCTTGCTTTGCCACCCAGTCTATCAGGAGTTTATCCAGTGTTTCACGTATCCATGCTCCGGAAGTATGTTGGCGACCCATTGCATGTGTTGGACTTTAGCACTATTCAGCTTGATGATGACTTGACCTATGATGTGGAGCCTATTTCTATATTGGGTCGTCACGTGAGAAAATTGAGGTCCAAGGATATTGCATCGGTTAAGGTTCAGTGGAGAGGTCGACCCGTGGAGGAGGCCACATGGGAGATCGAGCGGGAGATGTGGAGCAGATATCCTCACTTATTTGAGTCTTCAGGTATGTTTCTTAACCCGTTCGAGGACGAGCATTTGTTTAAGTGGGGGAGAATGTGACACAGCCGTCCCGTCGTCACGGGAATTACCACCCCGTTACCTTGCATTTATATGTTTCATGCTTTTATATCGGTGTTAGAGTCTATCGGGTGAGTTAGGAGTGATTCTGGTTGAAAATGAGGAAAATAGCCTTTTGGAAGGAAGCGTAAATAAGGAAAGTCAACCTGGATGACTATTTAGTTAGAGTGCTCGAAATTGGATTTTGATGATTTGTTTAGTTCCGGTAGGTGATTTGTGACTTAGGGGAGCGATCGGAATTAAATTTGGAGGTCTAGTGTAGAAATAGGCTTGAATTGGCTAAGGTTGAATTTTGGCGATATCCTATCGGTAGGTGAGATTTTGATCCAGGGGTCGGAATGGAATTCCGACAATTTCTGTAGCTTCGTTATGTGATTTTGGATATGTATGCACATTTTCAGGTCATTCGGACATTGTTTGGTCGGGTTTTTGATCGGATGTTTGTTGCGTAAGTTTAAATGAAAACTTAGGCTTGAATTTGCTTGGATTCGAGGTTTTCGTGTTTAAGGGCGTGTTTTTAGGATTTTAACAAGTTCGTATCGTGTTATGGAGTATGTTGGTGGTTTTCGTTGGGGTCCTGTGGGCCTCAGGGTGAATTCGGGCCTTCATCTGGGCATTTTGGAACTTAGAAAATCTGCAGAAAATTGCAGATTCTGTGCAGGACTTTAAGCCTTCGCGTTCGCGTGGCACTGGCCACGTTCACGTAGGCAAGTCAGGATTGGTCATCGCATTCGCGGTTGAGGGTTTCACGTTCGCGTAGGAGGGAGAAGTGAAGCATCGCGTTCGCGTCCCAGGGTACGCGTTCACGTAAAAGAAAATTGGCCGGCTGAAATATTATTCATCGCGAATGCGTGAGAGGCGTCGCGTTCGCATAGATAAAGATCGATTTGTGCATCGCGGACGCGTGAGTAGTAACGCGAACGCGTAGGGTAAATTTGTATGCCAGTATATTAAATTTCCAGAACAGTCCAATCGCGGTTTTCAGTCACAAAAACTCCACTTTTGAGTCTTAGAGAGAGAAACTCACTGGAAATTGCTGGGTATTCATCAGTTATTCATCGTAGGTAAGTTTTATGGCCTAATTACGTTATTTTATCAGGGAATCTTTGAGTATTTCACTGTTAATGGAAGATTAATGGGGGATTTTAGCCCTAGGCCTAGATTATGGAAAATAAATAATTTGAATGGGCAAATTGAGTCCGATTTTTGGTAAATTTTATATGCATGGACTCGTGTTGAGACGAGGATTCCAAATATGTGACTTTCGTAATTTTTTGAGAAGCGTACCGAAAGTAGGGTTTTGGCAACTTTGTAGTTTTTGGTGTAATTTGAATTTCTTTGACTGGGTAATCATCCTATTGGCCTATTTTGATGTATTTCTACTACATTTGATCAGATTCTACGCCTGTGGAGGTTGATTCTCGTGCCAAGGGCATCGGAGATTATTCATCGAGCCGAGTCAAGGTGAGTAATGGATGTGGGTGATGACGGCGGGTTCGAAACCCCGGTATACCACTTTGTGACGCTGTAAAACGGCGAGACACGTACTCCCCTGTGAATGCAGGGTCGATTCTAATTGGGGACTATGGCTTAGTCCGACCTGTTGATAATTATACTGTGTTATTGGCTATTCTTGAGCCGGTGAACCTCCTTCTTGGATGGTTGTGTACATTATTGGGATTGGAGCTAGTTATTGGGATCCTGCGAGGATCGTTATCATTGTTTATGTGATATTGACATGCTATTGATACTACCAGTCCGGAGCTATTACTGTCATTATGGTTTTCCAAACTCTGGAACTTTGATATACTGTTTTCTACTGAAAAATGATAAAAGAGTTTTCAAAAACTACTTTTGAGCATGTAAGGCTGTATTTGCATGTTAGCTGACTGGTAATGGATCGGGCTGTGCGCCGCAGCGTATTCATGATATTGTGCCTATGATGTAGGATCCCCTTCGGAGTCTAAACCCCCAAAGTGAGCACGGGTATCCAAATTGGATCGGGCTACGCGCCGTAACAGTCATTTCATGCATTGCATTGCATTTAGCTACATCTGATAGCTGTTATACTATTTTGCTGGTACTTGCTGGTATAGATTCTGTTGATATTTATACTGTTGCAGGTATTTGATTACAGCTTTACATAGTGTTATATTATGATTTCTTATCTACGATGTCTTACCCCTGTTCATTACCGCTGAATCTGGAAGTACTCACTTTACTCCCTGCACCTTGTGTGCAGATCCAGGTACGTCTCAGTAGTCCTGACCCAGTAGCTGCTCGGAGACACTTTTGGGACAGTCAAGGTAGCTGCCGCGTCCGCAGGACCTGACTTTCTTTCCAGCATTTCTTTATTTCGTATTGCCATTTATTTTCGCACTTGAGTACTGATGTAGACACTATTACACTTGTATACTCTCTAGAGGCTCTTGACTCTTGACCCTTGGTCTTTGGGGAGTTGTTATTGTTTTTGGGACGCAATCCCCGTACTTGGTACTTCTATTATTGTTATTCTATTTTTGTTGATGCATAAAATGGTTAAAGGTGAGCTAATAGCTCTGTGAGTTTTGTCGATTGGTCGGGCTAGCCTAGCAGTGTGTTGGGCGCCATCACGACTAGGTTTGGGGTTGTGACACAAGTATATTGCTTTAGTAAAGGTGCAGTGGAGAGGCCGGCCCGTGGAGGAGGCTACTTGGGAGACCGAGCAGGAGAAGCGGAGTAGATATCCCTACTTATTTGAGACTCCAGGTATGTTTCTTGACTCGCTCGAGGACGAGCGTTTGTTTAGTTGGGGAGAATGTGGCGACTCGGTCCGTCATCACGTGAGTTACCATCCTATTTTTTCCGTTATATTCTTGTTCATGTTTCAATATATGTATTTGGTAAATTTGAGTCAATTCAGATCGAGTTTGATAGGGAATGGGATAATAGTCTCTTTGATGAAGGAATAGTTTGGAAAAGTCAACTGGACGTTGACTTGTGAGTTAGAGGGCTCGGAATCAAATTTTGATGTTTGATTAGCTTCGAGGGATAATTTGTGACTTAGGAGAGCAATCGGAATTGAATTTGGAGGTCCGGTGGAGAAATAGGCTTGAATTGGCGAAGTTGGAATTTTGTTGAATTGCGGTCGATAGGTAAGCTTTTGATCCGGGAGTCAGAATGGAATTCCAAAAGTTGAAGTAGCTTCTTTAGGTGATTTTGGATATGTCTGCAAATTTTCAGGTCATTCGGACATCGTTTGGTCGGGGTTTTGATAGGATGTTGGTTTCAGAAGTTTTAGTTGAAAATTAGGCTTGAATTCGAGGTAATTTGGTGATTCTGTGTTTAAGGGCGTATTTTTATGATTGGAACAAGTTCGTGTGGTGATTTATAGTGGGCTTGTATTTTTGGTTGAGGTCCCGGGGGGCCTCGAGGTGAGTTCGGGTGGTTAAACGAGAAAAAAGTTGGAGTTGAGGTTGCTGGTATGTATTGCAGCAGTCATTTCTGCTTCCCTGGAAGGGTGACTGCAGATGCGGCTTTGTAGAATTGGGCAACCTATAGTAGATGTGATTCTTTGGTCAGCCCAGCAAAATCCGCAGAAGCGGATGTTTTGTCGCAGAGACGGGCCCGCAGAAGCGGAAAAATGCCCGCAGAAGCGATAGTGAGCGAAATGGGAGGTTCCGCAGAAGCGGAGTATTTGCCGCATGTGTGATATCGCAGAAGCATAAGTCCAACCATAGAAGTAGTATGAGATTTAAGTGAGAGTTTCAGAAGAGACTCAATAACCGTAGAAGCGGAAACGCGAAAGTGGCTAGGTAGCCACAGAAGCGAAAATTGATGGGGTTTAAGGATCAGTGTATTGGAAAAATTTCAGAAGTGTTAAAATATTTGGGGTTTCGAACAAAGAAATGAATTGGGCGATTTTGAAGAGAAATTGGTGGAGTATCATCAGGTAAGGACTCTTGGACCTAAATTATGTTATTATATTGATAAAACATGAATTAAATCTCTGACAAATGGAGGACTTAAGGTGTAAAAGTGGAGGATTTTGCTTGAAGCCTAAGAAATAGAAAATTGATGATTTGAAGAGGCAAATGGACTCCGATTTTGATAAATTGTATATGTATGGACTCGTGTCAAGACGAGGATTCTGAAAATGTAAATTTCATAATTTTTCGAGAAGTGGGCCCGGGGCTCGAGTTTTGGCAACTTCGTGTTTTTGGGTGTTTTTCGAGTCCTTTCGATTGGGTTATGATTCATTAGCCTCTTATGATGTATTCTTATTGGTTTTTATCAGATTTGGCACCTGAGGAGGTCGATTTGCGAGGAAAGCGCAAGGCGAGCTAGGACTTTGGCTGGTTCGAGGTGAGTGGTAGTCATAAATGATATACAAAGGGTTTGAAACCGCGTATTTGCACTATACAGTGCTATGTTGAGATAGAACATGCGTCAAATGATGAGCGTGGTGATATTGTGACTGGGGATTCGGACTTAGTCCTTCTCGATTGATGGGTTACTGTGCATATTGACTGAGACTGAGCTTATATATGTATAATTGGGTTAGTTGCCATGTTTGGGGCCTTATGCCGATCTGTAGAATCTTACGGAAGCTTGTGGAGCTAAATGACCTCTATATCTGTTGCACACATACTCTCAGTCGTACTTTTAGCGGTATAGCATAACATGAACCGGTACTAGAAATAAACTCTGAATGAGAATACCTAGGGTTGAATACCCTGATCTAGCTGAGTAGGCCCAAGAAGCCAAGTCTATATTGACTGAGAGGGGTCGAGGACCCATGGTAAGGTATTGATATATATACCGGATCGGGCTGCACGCCGCAGTAGTATGTACATATACATGTATTGGATTAGACTGCACGCCACAGTATTGTATATATGATATATATATATGGATCAGACTGCATGCTGCAGTAATATATATGTGGATCGGACTGCACGCCGCAATGATATATATGTGGATTGGACTGCACGCCACATTATTATGGTGCTTGGGCTGAAGGAGCCCCTCCAGAGTCTGCACACACCCCTAGTAAGCACAATTATATATATTATTGGATCGGGCTGCACGCTGCAATATTTTATCTATTACATTGGATCGGGCTACACGCCGCAACATTATACATATATTGGATCGGGTTGCACGCCGCAACAGTACTAGTAAGGATCGGGCTTCGCGCCGCAACAACGTTGGATCAGTGTTGGATCAGTGTGAGACAGTAGTAGACTAAAACTGGACTTTCTACCTTAGATATGTTATTACTTGTATTGTTACCCTTAGAACTGTTTAGTGCTCTTACATGTGTTCTTATTTTGAGTTATTATTTATTGCTACTACTCACTGAGTTGGAAGTACTCACTCTACTCCCTGCACCTTGTGTGCAGATACAGGGATTCAGGAGAGTAGTTGAGCTGCATTTGCTGTCATTCCAGCTGTTGAGGAGACATCGAGGTAGCTACCGGCGTCCGCAAGACCTGATCTCTCCCTCCCACTATCTATCTTTTGTTTATCCTGCTTAGACTCAGTTGTATTGGTTTTATTCTATTGTTAGAGGCTCAGACTTGTGATACCGGATATATTGGGTTGTTATCTCGGTGGTTTTACATTCCGCATTGTTGTTATTATTATGAAATCAGGCTATTTTACTTTAAATGGAAAATCCTTAAATTAATAATTGAGTTGGTTATTGGGAAATGGTCGGGCTTGCCTAGCAATGTGTTGGGCGCCATCATGATCGGGGTATGGGTCGTGACATCATTGTATTAATATTTTATGTCACGACCCGTGTTTCCCACCATTGGGAGTCATGATGGCGCCTACTAGTGGAAGCTAGGCAAGCCAACTGTTACTTACATTTTTCATTAGTTACCATTCTCTTCTTAAGAATTTAAATTAAATCATATAATTACAGCGGAATAATTTAACTTAGCGGAAGACTTAGTCAATTTTATCAAATATGATATAGAAATCCAAACATGATACACTACTATAAAATATGATACAGAAATCCAAACATGATACACTACCCAAGACTGGTGTCACAATACTCACGAACTTCTAAGAATAATACACACAATTGTTTGAAAGAAATATAAGCTGTTTATCTCGAATACATGAAATAACAGAATGAAATACATAGATAGAAGAGACAACGGGTCCTGCGGACGCCTGCAAGGCTACCTCGTAGTCTCAGTAGTCGAAATATCCACAATCGTGCTATTGCTGCTGCTGCTGTCCATAACCTGTATCTGCGCAAAAAGAGCGCAGAGTGTAGTATCAGCACAACCGACCCCATGTACTGGTAAGTGCATGGCCTATCCCGGCGAAGTAGTGACGAGACTAAGGCCAGTCACCCACATAAACCTGTACAATTGAAATATATATACATATACAGCAGTAGAAAACGATATCGAACATTTATAAAGAAAGAATCAGTTCTAAAATAACAATCAATAACTCACAATATCCGGAGTAATCTGGTCAATGGAATAAATCTTACTTTCATGTCTCAATTCATTTTTCATTTCATATCTTGTGGTAGGCGTACCACCCGCTTCCAAATGTAACAATAAGCTATATCTTGTGGTAGGAGTACCACCCGCTCCCAAATGTAACAATGGGCTACCTGCAACTATGGCCAATGCCAAGATTCAAATCACTTTGTGGTCGGCGTGCCACACGATCCCATTTCTTATCATGTAAGTGGTCGGCGCGCCACACGATCCCAAATTTTTTTAATAATGTATATTACCGGCATTAAGCCAATAATCTCTGATCAACAGTATTTATATTACCGGTGTAAAACCAATAAATGACAATAATTCAACGATATATCCCCGTTACCGGTGTATCACCAATAACTCTTAGTCAACAATTTATATGTATTTTACCGTTATACAACCAATAAATGACATTGAACCTGCAATTTATCTCCGTTACTGGTATAACACCAATAACTCTTAATCAATAATTCATACATAATCCAATTCCTATTCTCTCAAGCTAGGATAGAAAAAACACTTACCTCGAATGTTTACGAACAATTCAATCGGTGGCAATGTTTTTTCCTTTCAAATTTGGCTCCAATCCAACCGTATCTTTACACAATTAATTTAATATCATCAATTCTACTTAACAAACTAGTTCATATAGCTAAATATGATTTTTACAATATTCTGCCCGGAATAGTAAAAATCGACCCCGGGCCCACATAATCGAAACTCGAGTTTCGAACCAAAATAAATTCACCCAATCATCCACGAGTTCGATTATACAATTTGTTCTTAAGTTTGACCCCAAAACGAAGTCTAGATCGCAAATTCTTTGAAAACCCTTACTATACTCAATTCTCTAGTTTTTCTACCCATTTACACCTATTTAGGCTTAGGAATTCAAATAATATTGATGGAAAATGAGTCAAGAATCACTTACCCAAGAAGTTTGATGAATAATTGCTTAAAAATCGCCCAAGGAGCTGTGGAGAAAAGAGTAGAACAGAAATGGGATTTTTATCCCGTTTCTGTTCTGTTTTTAGACTTAAAATCACTTGGCATCAATTTGTTCATCGCGTTCGCGACACCCCGATCGCGTTCGCGATGAAAGAAAAATTTTACACATCGCGTTCGCGTGGGGCTAGTCGCGAACGCGAAGAGGAAATTCTGGGAGCTTCAATTTTGGCCTACGCGAACGCGGGCTCAGCCACGCGAACGCGTAGAGAAAATGATTGGCTTCAAATTTTAATGCTACGCGAACGCGAGAAGGAGTTCGCGATCGCGATGAAGGGAAACAGCTGGGCATCGCGAACGCGACCAACAGGACGTGAACACGATGAAGGAATGAAATGTGCATCGCGAACGCGACCAACACATCGCGAACGCGATGAAGAAATGACTGCTGCAGATTTTTCTGTAATTTTCTAAGTTCAAAATCATCCCGATGCCTATCTGAAACTCACCCGAGCCCTCGGGGATTCAAACCAATCATGTACACTGACTCAAAAACATCATACGAACTTGCCCGCGCGATCAAATCGCCAAAATAACATCAAAATCAATGGATTGAGCCTAAAAACTCAGGAATTCTTTCAAAATTTCATAACTTTCAAACTTTCCAATTTAAGCCGAAACACGTCAAACGACATCCGTTATCAACCAAACTTTACAGGAAGCGCTTAACCAACATATATGACCTGTATCGGGAGTCAGAACCAAAATACGAGCCCGATATCATTACTTTTTAATAAAATTTCAGTTTCATTTTCCTTAAACATTTTCAGAAAATAATTTAATAGAAAAATACTTTTACCGAGGTTCTAGACCTCGGATTTCAATTCCGGGCACACGCCCAAGTTCCATATTTTTCTACGGATTTTTTAGGATCGTCAAATCATGGGTCCGGGTCCGTTTACAACCAAAGTCAACTATATCAATATTAATATTAAAATTCTTCAAATTTTCCACATATTTCATATGTTTCAACATAAAAAATTTCCAGCTTCGTGCCTGGACTGCACACGCAAATCGAGGCAACTATAAATGAGGTTTTTAGGACCTCAAAAGCTCGAAATGATTAATAAAACAAGTGATGACCATTTGGGTCATCACATTTTATGATTTTAAAAATGATATAATCTATTTATATCATACTTGTAGAAGTAAATTGGAAGACCATTACAAGAAGAACAAGTCAATACTTCATATACTATTGGATTTTACAGTTGATCAAGTTAATTCCAAAAATTAGTTTTACCTTCTATCATTTGACGGGCAACTACGGGATTACAACGTAAGTTTTTTCCCCAACCTGACTAAATTTTTTTGAATAACAACATGTTGTTTCATTTAGCTATTTTCTGTTCTAATACTGCCATATATTCAGTTGTATTTGCTGTATTCGGCTGTATGAAACTTTGCTTAGTTTGGTCATCAATGGTAAACATTTGTATTAATCCCCCTGATTTCTAATGTATTCAAATGCATTCGTATACAATATTATTTAACACATGTATTCGTATGTATTAAACTAATACCAACTGCATATGTTTTCACCTTCATTATACATCTGATTTCATCTATAGTTTCAGATGCTTTAATCAGCTGTAGTCAGCTTATTTCTATAGAATTTATATTCAAATTTACTCAACTTATAAAATCTGAAATATTTACCTATATTTTAAGTTGAATTCAAATGGTTTAATCGGTTGTATTCATCTGTATTCAGTTTAATTTATTTGGATCTAGATGTATTCAGGTTTAGACAATCATATACAATTATTTAAATAATGTTGAGTCAGTAGTATTACTCACTATAATTCATCTTAACATATGTTAAATACAATTATGAATTGATTTGATTAGATGTAGTAACATGTAGTAAGTTGTAGTCAACAGTTTAATTCACATATAGTTTGTTATATTCAACTGTATGTTCATATCTATGTCTCAGTATTCAGCTATATTAATTAATTGTCCAATTAATTAGACTGACACCATATACTTACCACTTTTGTGTATAACATATTGACATGGTATTCTACTATTTGAGAAAGAAGGGGAAGTACAATAAAATAAGAAGGTTCAAATATACAACTGTTGATTGTATTTTCAAGACAAGAATTATTGAAATATACGATAGGTATACCGATATAGATAGTAATGGTAACGTGCCCAAACGAGAGGATGTTGTATGTGAGTACATAAGGGGCTACAGATTGCATGCTAATGTACCTAGGCATACTATTGATAATGTCTTGATACCACTCAACTTGAAGGACAAACTATACTGGGTACTGGCTGTTGTCACATTCAAAGAGAGATGTATCAAAGTCTATGACTCATACAGATCGGCAGGTCACGATGTCTATGTAGTTGCTGATATTGATAAAGTAGCTAAGATTTTATCTATGTATCTATCCATCAGTGGCTTTTACAAAGATAGTGAAGGCATAGATTGGTTTGCTTATTCAGCTTACACTGACAAGTCACATAACGATCCCTTTGTAGTTTTTTTTTCATTTTAGATCTGCCTTAACCAAAAGCAGGGAGCATGTAAGCATTCAACCATCATTCTTACATGTTACATACAAATCTAATTGTATGAGTTATTTTTAATTGTTTCAATAAATTTGTTTTTAGGGATTGTGGAGTGCATGTTGCATCATACGTAGAGTTTCTGAGCACTCTCGGAGAAATTCCGAATACAATATTTGATTCCACTCTACTCCATCAAAGATATGGAGCTCTCCTATGGAAATATGATATGACCAAGATAGTCGCTGATTCCATAAGCGAGAATGAAGCACCTTCAAAGATTGCTAGGCAAATCACTAAGACGGATGCTAAGATGTAGATAGTCTTAGAATAGCTTTCGGTTATTATAGTTTTGGAGTGTAGAATAGAGCTGAATACTGCTTTGAGTAGTTTTGGTTTTAGATACTACTTAGTTTTGATCACAAATAGCAACTGTTCGTGTATGACAAATTCTACTTTTCAATGACTGTTTCACTTTGGTTTTTGATAAGTATTCATTGTTATTCTACGATTTAATACATATCTTACAGGATTCACGTATGTATTAATACCAATTAACTTTTTTTGAACAGGTTTTAGTTAATGAAAATGTTAATGTCAATGTCAAAATTGAGCTGTATTTTTTTTCCAGTTTACTTGTATTCATCTGTATTCAAATATCAGATGTATTCAGCAGTATTTAAGTGATCTCCGATAAGAGCTAGTTGTATTCAAATGTATTATTTAGTTGTATTCAGCTGTTTAATTGTGTATTCATTTACTACAAGTACTACTAAACTATATTATTCATTTCTATTTGAAAGTCACAGTTGTATTAAAAGTCACATTTGTAAAAATATAAGTTCACGCTCTTAGTTGTATTCAACTGTATTTACTATAAATTTAAATTATATTTAAGTGGTGTGTTGTATTTAGATGTACACATTTGTATTTCAGTCTATTATTCAGCACCACCTAGTTGTATTTAAATTTATTGGTCAGTCGTATTCAACAGTATTTAACTAACCATTTAACTGTATAAGAATACTTCCACTACACGTATTCAGGAAATATTCATGAAAGAAATTTCAAAAAATATAACTTGACATAGAGAATTTATCACATCTGATAATGTCATCAAAAGTATTGACAAATCATTGAAGCACCACTACATGTCAGAGTTCTAACTATTTATTACGTGGAGCATTTCTACACGCTCACTTGATATGTCCTCCCTACCCATATATGCTATATGAATGTTGATTTTTCGGCTGCAATAATACACTTCAAGTTTTATTGCGCTTCTTCTTTGGCCTTCCAAGAGGTCTTTTCCATTTGGGTGGTAGTACAACCTCCTCTGCAATATGTTCTGGTATATTCCAGTCATTTTTGCCCGATAGCGGGTACACTGGCACACCATATGTTAGAATTGTACTTGGTTTGTAATAGTTCGAGCAATATTCTTCTGGCATTAGAAACTTGCTCTTTAGTACAGCCCAAGCATGTGAGCAGAAAAATTCATCAATTTGGAACCTCCCACAAACACATTTTCTCTCTAACAAGCAGACTGTGTAATTCCTCTCACCATCGTTAACCGTATGTAAGTATTCAGTTGATGGCATCACCTACATTTATAAATATAAATATAAGTTTTGTGCACATTCTCCTGAATTACCTATAAGTTACATACAACTGAAACATTAGCATACATATAAATATATTATATTCTGAGAGAAACAAAATATCAACTGCGAGAAGTACAAAATTTATCAAAAGTCTGTTGTACTTTTGGCAACAGTATGCTAAAAAAACCTTAGAATCATACGTATTCACCATACATATAAAAATTAAATCTTATATTGCTAGTTGTATTCTTATGTATTCAAATAGATTCTTGTGACGACCCGGCCCATCGTCACGGGAATTACCACCCCGTTATGTCGTAAATTCATGTTTTATAATTTTATATCAGTGTTAGAATCTATCGGGTGAGTTAGGAGTGATTGGGATTGGAAATGAGGCATATAGCCTTGGTGAAGGAAACTTGAATAAGGAAAGTCAACCTGGAGTTGACTATTTAGCTAGAGGGCTCGGAATCGGATTATGATGATTCGGTTAGTTCCGGAAGGTGATTTGTGACTTAGGGGAGCGATCGGAATTGAATTTGGAGGCCCGGTGTAGAAATAGGCTTGAATTGGCTAAGGTTGAATTTTGGCGAAATCCGAACGGTAGGTGAGATTTTGATCCGGGAGTCAGAATGGAATTCCGACAGTTGAAGTAGCTCCGTTAGGTGATTTTAGATGTGCCTGCAAAATTTCAGGTCATTCGGACGTCATTTGGTCGAGTTTTTCACCGAATGTGTAATTCGGAAAGTTTTAAGAAATTTAGGCTTGAATCCGTGTGTAATTGGTGATTTTGATGTTTAGGATGGTGTTTTTATGATTGGAACAAGTTTGTATCGTGTTTTGGAATATGTTGGTGGTTTTCGTTGGGGTCCCGGGGGTCTCGGGATGAATCCGGGGGTCCAAACGGACCATTTTTGGAAGAAAAGAGAAAAACTGGTTGCTGTCATAAACACAGCAGGCGTTTGCTCTCCGCGATCGCGGGGAGGGGGATGCGATCGCGTAGAGCTGGAGGCTAAGGCATCGCGATCGCAGGGGAAAACAGTCGCGATCGCGTAGAAGAAGAAATGGGTCCAGGGGAAATATGCTACGCGATCGCAGGAATGAAGGACGCGATCGCGTGAAGCAGAGTGATTGTGCATCGCGATCGCGTGAAGGATGTCGCGATCGCGTGAGGCCGAGATTTTGAGCATCGCGATCGCGTGAAGAAGATCGCGATCGCGTAGAAGAAATAGTTCTGGCAGTGAATTTAATCCAGAAACAGAGAGTTACGGGTTCATTATACCCAAGACGCCATTTTTGAGTTCTAGAGAGAGAAACTCGCGGGAATTGTTGGTAATTCATCGGGGATTCGTTGGAGGTAAGTTTTGTGGCTTAATTACATCATTTTAACATGAAATCCTTGGTTAAATCCCTGTAAATGGAAGATTAAAGGTGGGTTTGAGCCCTAGGCCTAAATTTAAGAAAAACACTGATTTGAGTGGGCAAATGTAGTCCGATTTTGGTAAATTTTATATGCCTAGACTTGTATCGAGATGAGGATTCCGAATATGTAATTTTTGTAATTTTTCGACAAGTGTACAAAAAGTCGGGTTTTGACAACTTGTGGGTTTTGATATAAATTGGGTTATTTCGAATGAATTTCGTGAAATTAGCGTATATTGATGCATTCTCTATGATTTTGAGCGGAGTTGGCATCCGAGGAGATTGATTTGCGAGGCAAGCGCAAGGCGGATTGAGCTTCTACCGGTTCGAGGTGAGTGGTAGTAGTAAACAATGCACTGAGGGTTTGAAACCCCGTACTAGCACTTTACAGTGCTATATTGAGATGAGACACACGTTCTATGACGGGCGTGGTGACATTGTGATTGGGGGTTTGGACGTAGTCCTTCCCGGCTAATAGAATACTGTGTTGGATGACTGTTACTGATATTATAACTGTACAGTTGGGCTAATAGCCATGTTTGGGGCCTTGTGCCGATCTGTAGAGTCTTAGGGAACCTATAGAGCTAGGTGACCCTTATATCGTGAATGGAAACATACACTCAGCCGTAGCTCTAGTTGTATAGCATAATATGAGCCCGTACTAGATGTGTACATTGAGAGAGATTATCTAGGGTGGGATTCCCTGTTCTAGCTGAGTGGGCCTGAAAGGCCAAGTTTATATTGACTGGGATAGGGTCGAGGACCCATAATGAGGTATTATATATATACCTACATTGGATCGGGCTGCACGCCGCAGCAGTATATATATATTGGATCGGACTGCACGCCGCAGTAATATACATGTGATATACATGTAACATACATGTGGGACGGACTGCACGCGGCAGTATTATTGCGCTTGGGCTGTAGGAGCCCCTTCGGAGTCTGAGTCTGCACACATTCTCAGTGAGCACTGGTGTATATTATGGGATCGGGCTGCACGCCGCAGCAGTATAGAGATATATACATTTATATATTGGATCGGACTGCACGCCGCAGTAATATTTGTGTGGATCGTGCTGCACGCCGCAGTATTATAGTGCTTGGGCCTAGGGAGCCCCTCCGAAGTCTGTATACACCCCCAGTGAGCGCCGTCGACGTTAAATGGAGCGGGCTGCGCGCCGCAGCGGTATATGTATTGGAGCGGGCTGCACGCCGCAGCGTTATACTTAATCATATCCTATTATCTACTCTAATACTTATACATTATAGACATAAGTATGTGTCTTTATATGTTGAGATGGCCGTACACCGTAGGGGTACGAGTGAGGGTTGGTTCAGAGTGGAATCTTGTAGAGATAAACGTAGATTGGAGGTTAGAGTACTACTATATTGATGACGTACATGTGAGGGTTGCCTTAGAACTGCTAAGTGATAGCACAGGATTTCTTACCTTCAGTTATTATTTATTATTGTTACTCACTGAGTTGAAATATACTCACCCCACTCCCGCACTTTACGTACCAGATTCACAGGTAGCCGAGAGCGGTTGAGACATTGTTGCTGCCTGCTACTTTTGCGGAGATTACTAGGTAGTTGCCAGCGTCCGCGGAGCTTGTTTTCTCCTTCACTTTATCATCTTGTTGATTTCCTATTTGCCTAGACTTGGTTGTATTAGGATGCTATTACTGTAGAGGCTCGGTCTCGTGACACCACGATATGTTTGGGACCGTATTTTGTATGTTTCACGTTTCGGTTATTACCTGATATGATTAACTATTGTTTAAGTTTAATTTATTTAATAATTGGCTGGTTTAAGGGATAATATGGTCGGGCTCGCCTAGCATTGTGTTGGGCGCCATCACGACTAGGGTTTGGGTCGTGACAAGTTGGTATCAGAGCCTAGGTTAATAGGTCTCGCGAGTCGTGAGCCGGTTGGTAGAGTCTCGTGGATCGGTGCGGGGACGCCTGTACTTATCCTCGGGAGGCTGCAAAACTTTTTAGGAAAAGTTTCAATTCTTGGAATTCTTGTCGTGCGATTACTTTTGACTTGAGCTGAACTTTGACATTCTATTCTCTCGCGGATGGCGAGAACTCGATCATCCGGACGTGGAGGACGACCACCACTACCACCTGCTAGAGGCCGTGGACGCGGTCGTGGTCGTGGCGGAGTTAGGGCGGCTGAGGCAGTGCCAGCTGACCCACAGCCCCCAGTTGCGGAGGTGCTAGTAGCACCGGATCGAGACGCCGGTGTGCCCGTTGTTGTTCGGGTCTACGGGAGACCACGGCTCGGATGCTGCGATGCACGCGGCACTAGCACGAGGTGGTTTCGGTTACTCTCGCGGCGGTGCATCGGGGATCGGGGGTGGTCATCGGACCCCGCGATGCGCGCTCCGAGCCGGTAGTGCGAGGCATACGGACACCGAGAGGCTCCTCCAGGTTCGGCTGTGGTTACGGTTCGGCCCGACGAGATCGAGGTTCGGGGGACGGGGTCCCGGCTATGACGGACGATGAGGCGGCGTCGTCTCGAGAGGTTCACCGAGGTTGTCTCCTCCGGTGTTCACGGGTGCTGCGGGCGAGGATGCCCGAGGTTTTACGGATAAGTGCCGTCGGATGCTTCGTACGGCGAGGGATATTGGAGTCTAGTGGGGTATCTTTCACTACGTTTCAGTTTCAGGGACCGGCCTTTGCTTGGTGGGAGGCTTATGAGCGCCGCGGGCCGGAGGTGTGACACCACTATCATGGCCGGAGTTCTCCACTATGTTCTTGGAGAAATGGGTGCCTCGATCTCGGAGAGAGGAGATGCGTAGGCAGTTTGAGGGTCTCCGTCAGGGGGACATGTCAGTGTCAGAGTATGAGATCAGGTTTACAGAGTTGTCCAGATATGCACCGTGGTTAGTTCATTCCGACGGAGAGAGGATTGGGCGCTTCGTGGACGGCCTCATTTATCCCATTCGTATTCCGATGACTCGGGAGAGGGTTTTGAGTCATACATTTAAGGATGCTGTGGATATTGCTTGCGACATAGAGACAGATCGTCGCAGAGAGCGGGATGAGAGGGAGGCCAAGAGGCCTCGAGGAGCAGCTAGTTCCAGTGGCACTCAGACCAGAGGCCAGAGTTAGCAGAGCCGAGGTCACTCTTTCAGATCTTCGCAGTCGAGTCGTTCAGATCGTCGCAGATGGTCTTCTAGGCAGGGTTATAAGGGTTCGCACCAGAGCCAGCCATCTCTCAGTGCCATACCAGCTCAGAGTTCTTCACATGCCCCATCTGCTCAGGGTTCATCTCGGTCTAGTTCATCAGCTGGCCACTCCAGCGCCAGGGGTCCATATCAGTCTCAGTCCCCAGCACCGGGGAGTTCTTACGAGTGCGGAGAGTTTGGGCACCACCGTAGGGAGTGTCCCCGTCTTGTTTCCAGGATCTTATCAGCAGAGAGGGCAGCCCTCGTCATCTGGTCCTTCTACTTCAGCACCCGCCCCGCCAGCTAGGGGTGAGGGCCAGACAGCTAGGGGTCGCTCTCGAGGGGGAGGCCGATCAGGCGGACAGGCTAGATGCTATGCTTTTCAGGGCCGATCTGAGGCCGTTGCTTCTGATGCTGTCATTACAGGTATTATTTCAGTCTGCCACAGAGATGCCTCGGTATTGTTTGATCCCGGTTCTACTTATTCTTATGTGTCTACATATTTTGCTCCTCATTTGGGCACGACCCGAGGGAGTCTTGAGCTGCCAGTGCATGTATCTACCCCGGTAGGGGATACTATTATTGTGGACCACGTATACTGGTCCTGTTTGGTCACTATTGGAGGTCTGGAGACCCGAGTAGACCTGTTGCTTCTCAGCATGATTGATTTTGATGTTATATTGGGCATGGACTGGCTATCTCCATGTCATGCTATTCTGGACTGTCATGCTAAGACAGTCACTTTGGCTATGCCGGGCATTCAGAGGATCGAGTGGCGAGGCACGGCTGAGTATGTACCTAGCAGGGTAATATCTTTCCTCAAGGCCCAACGAATGGTTGGGAAGGGATGTCTCTCTTATTTAGCATTTGTGCGGGAAGTCGAGGCCCAGACTCCCAGTATTGATTCTGTTCCCATTGTGCGAGACTTTCCTGATGTGTTTCCCTCAGACCTGCCGGGCATGCCGCCGGACAGGGATATTGATTTTGGTATCGATTTGGTGCCGGACACTCAGCCTATTTCTATTCCTCCGTATCGTATGGCACCAGCTGAGTTGAAGGAATTGAAGGAGCAGCTCCAGGAACTCCTAGATAAGGGGTTCATTCGGCCGAGTGTGTCGCCGTGAGGTGCACCGGTCCTGTTTGTTAAGAAGAAGGACGGATCTATGAGGATGTGTATTGACTATAGGCAGCTAAACAAAGTAACGGTGAAGAATAAGTATCCTCTTCCTCGTATTGATGATTTATTTGATCAGCTCCAGGGAGCTAAGGTGTTCTCGAAGATTGATCTTCGTTCAGGCTACCATCAGCTGAAGATTAGAGAGTCTGACATTATGAAGACTGCATTCCGGACCAGATATGGTCACTATGAGTTCCTTGTGATGTCTTTTGGGTGATCAACGCCCCAGCAGCATTTATGCATCTGATGAACAGTGTATTCAGGCCGTATCTTGATTTATTTGTGATCGTATTCATTGATGACATACTAGTCTACTCTCATAGCCGGGAGGAGCATGCTCGGCACTTGAGTAATGTATTGCAGAGATTGAGAGAGGAGAAGCTGTATGCCAAGTTCTCCAAATGTGAGTTCTGGCTTGAGTCCGTGGCATTCTTAGGGCACGTGGTGTCCTGTGATGGTATTCGGGTAGATCCGAGGAAGGTCGAGGCAGTGCAGAGTTGGCCCAGACCGACCTCAGTTACTGAGATCCGTAGCTTTCTGGGATTGGCAGGGTATTATCGCCGATTCGTTCAGGGGTTCTCTTCTATTGCTTCACCCTTGACTAGATTGACTCAGAAGGGTGTTCCTTTCTTATGGTCCGAGGAGTGCGAGGAGAGCTTTCGGAAGCTCAAGACAGCACTGACCACAGCACCAGTCTTGATTCTACCGACAGCTTCAGGTTCTTATACTGTATATTGTGATGCCTCAGGAGTGGGCATTGGTTGTGTGTTGATGCGGGAGGGTAGGGTCATTGCTTATGCCTCTCGTCAGTTGAAGCCCCACGAGAAGAACTACCCTGTTCATGATTTGGAGCTAGCAGCCATAGTTCATGCTTTGAAGATTTGGAGGCATTACCTGTATGGTGTATCCTGTGAGGTGTTCACGGATCATCGCAGCCTTCAGCACTTATTCAGACAGAAGGACCTTAATTTGAGACGGCGGAGGTGGTTGGAGTTGCTTAAGGACTATGATATCACTATTTTGTATCATCCGGGAAAGGCCAATGTGGTGGCCGATGCCTTGAGTCGGAAGGCGGTTAGCATGGGCAGCTTAGCTTTCATCCCAGTTGGGGAGAGGCCATTTGCTTATGATGTTCAGGCTCTAGCCAATCGGCTAGTGAGATTAGATATTTCGGAGCCGAGTCGGGTGTTGGCTTGTGTTGTTTCTCGATCTTCCTTATATGATCGCATCGGGGAGCGACAGTATGATGACCCACATTTGCTTGTCCTTAAGGACAGAGTGCAGCATAATGATGTTAGAGATGTGACTATCGACAGTGATGGTGTTCTGAGGATGCAGGGCCGTATATGTGTGCCCAATGTTGATGGTTTGCGGGAGTTGATACTTGAAGAGGCACACAGTTCGCGGTACTCTATTCACCCAGGTGCCGCAAAGATGTACCAAGACTTGAGACAGCACTATTGGTGGAGGAGAATGAAGATGGATATTGTTAGGCATGTAGCTAAGTGCCTCAATTGCCAGCAGGTCAAATATGAGCATCAGAGACCGGGCGGTGTTCTTCAGCGTATGGTTATTCCCGAGTGGAAATGGGAGAGGATCACCATGGATTTTGTTACTGGGCTACCTCGGACAGCGAGGAAGTTTGATTCGGTATGGGTGATCGTTGATCGGCTGACTAAGTCCGCACATTTCATCCCAGTTAGTACTACTTACTCATCGGAGCGGTTGGCGGTGATCTTTATTCGGGAGATTGTCAGGTTGCATGGGGTCCCAGTGTCTATTATATCTGACAGAGGCACTCAGTTCACTTCCCAGTTTTGGAGAGCATTTCAACGAGAGATGGGTACGAGGGTTGAGTTGAGTACAGCATTTCACCCCCAGACAGACGGGCAGTCTGAGCGCACTATTCAGATCCTAGAGGATATGTTGCGAACATGTGTGATTGACTTTGGTGGTTCGTGGGATGAATTCTTACCACTTGCTGAGTTTGCCTACAACAACAGCTTCCAGTCGAGTATTCAGATGGCCCCGTACGAGGCATTGTATGGCGGACGGTGTAGATCTCCCGTGGGATGGTTTGAGCCTGGTGAGGTTAGATTGATAGGGACTGAGTTAGTCCAGGATGCTCTGGATAGAGCAAAGTTGATCCAGGAGAGGCTTCGTACAGCACAGTCTCGTTAGAAGAGTTATGCGGACCGTAGAGTTCGAGAGTTGTCTTTCATGGTTGGTGACAGAGTATTGTTGAAGATTTCACCTATGAAGGGTGTCATGAGGTTTGGGAAGAAAGGAAAGTTGAGTCCCAGGTACATTGGTCCTTTTGAGATACTCAGGAGAGTTGGAGAGGTGGCATATGAGTTAGCCTTGCCACCCAGTTTATCCAGCGTTCATCCGGTATTCCATGTGTCTATGCTCCGGAAGTACATTGGGGATCCGTCTCATGTATTAGACTTCAGTACCATTCAGCTTGATGGTGATCTATCCTATGATGTGGAGCCTATTGCTATTTTGGGTCGTCGGGTGAGAAAATTGAGGTCCAAGGAGATTGCATCAGTTAAGGTTCAGTGGAGAGGTCGACCCGTGGAGGAGGCCACTTGGGAGATCGAGCGGGAGATGCGGAGCAGATACCCTCAGCTATTTGAGACTTTAGGTATGTTTCTTGACCCGCTCGAGGATGAGCGTTTGTTTAAGTTGGGGAGAATGTGACGACCCGGCCCATCGTCACGGGAATTACCACCCCGTTATGTCGTAAATTCATGTTTTATAATTTTATATCAGTGTTAGAATCTATCGGGTGAGTTAGGAGTGATTGGGATTGGAAATGAGGCATATAGCCTTGGTAAAGGAAACTTGAATAAGGAAAGTCAACCTGGAGTTGACTATTTAGCTAGAGGGCTCGGAATCGGATTCTGATGATTCGGTTAGTTCCGGAAGGTGATTTGTGACTTAGGGGAGCGATCGGAATTGAATTTGGAAGCCCGGTGTAGAAATAGGCTTGAATTGGCTAAGGTTGAATTTTTGGCAAAATCCGAACGGTAGGTGAGATTTTGATCCGGGAGTCGGAATGGAATTCCGACAGTTGCAGTAGCTCCGTTAGGTGATTTTGGATGTGCCTGCAAAATTTCAGGTCATTCGGACGTCGTTTGGTCGGGTTTTTCACCGAATGTGTAATTCGGAAAGTTTTAAGAAATTTAGGCTTGAATCCGTGTGTAATTGGTGATTTTGATGTTTAGGATGGTGTTTTTATGATTGGAACAAGTTCGTATCGTGTTTTGGAATATGTTGGTGGTTTTCGTTGGGGTCCCGGGGGTCTCGGGATGAATCCGGGGGTCCAAACGGACCATTTTTGGAAGAAAAGAGAAAAACTGGTTGCTGTCATAAACACAGCAGGCGTTTGCTCTCCGCGATCGCGGGGAGGGGGATGTGATCGCGTAGAGCTGGAGGCTAAGGCATCGCGATCGCAGGTTAATCTACGCGATCGCGTATAAGAGAAATGGGTCCAGGCAAATATGTACTACGCGATCGCAGGGATGAAGGACGCGATCGCGTGAAGTAGGGTGATTGTGCATCGCGATCGCGTGAAGGATGTCGTGATCGCGTGAGGCCGAGATTTTGAGCATCGCGATCGCGTGAAGAAGATCGCGATCGCGTAGAAGAAATAGTTCTGGCAGTGAATTTAATCCAGAAACAGAGAGTTACGGGTTCATTAACCCAAAATGCCATTTTTGAGTTCTAGAGAGAGAAACTCACGGGAATTGCTGGTAATTCATCGGGGATTCGTTGGAGGTAAGTTTTGTGGCTTAATTACATCATTTTAACATGAAATCATGGGTTAAATTTATGTAAATGGAAGATTAAAGGTGGGTTTGAGCCCTAGGCCTAAATTTAAGAAAAACACCGATTTGAGTGGGCAAATGGAGTCCGATTTTGGTAAATTTTATATGCCTAGACTCGTATCGAGATGAGGATTCCGAATATGTAATTTTTGTAATTTTTCGACAAGTGTACCAAAAGTCGGGTTTTGACAACTTGTGGGTTTTGATATAAATTGGGTTATTTCGAATGAATTTCGTGAAATTAGCGTATATTGATGCATTCTCTATGATTTTGAGCGGATTTGGCATCCGAGGAGATTGATTTGCGAGGCAAGCGCAAGGCGGATTGAAGCTTCTACCGGTTCGAGGTGAGTGGTAGTAGTAAACAATGCACTGAGGGTTTGAAACCCCGTACTAGCACTTTACAGTGCTATATTGAGATGAGACACACGTTCTATGACGGGCGTGGTGACATTGTGATTGGGGGTTTGGACGTAGTCCTTCCCGGCTAATAGAATACTGTGTTGGATGACTGTTATTGATATTATAACTGTACAGTTGGGCTAATAGCCATGTTTGGGGCCTTGTGCCGATCTGTAGAGTCTTAGGGAACCTATAGAGCTAGGTGACCCTTATATCGTGAATGGAAACATACACTCAGCCGTAGCTCTATCTGTATAGCATAATATGAGCCCGTACTAGATGTGTACATTGAGAGAGATTATCTAGGGTGGGATTCCTTGTTCTAGCTGAGTGGGCCTGAAAGGCCAAGTTTATATTGACTGGGATAGGGTCGAGGACCCATAATGAGGTATTATATATATATATACCTACATTGGATCGGGCTGCACGCCGCAGCAGTATATATATTGGATCGGACTGCACGCCGCAGTAATATACATGTAATATATATGTAATATACATGTGGGACGGACTGCACGCCGCAGTATTATTGCGCTTGGGCTGTAGGAGCCCCTTCGGAGTCTGAGTCTGCACACATTCTCAGTGAGCACTGGTGTATATTATGGGATCGGGCTGCACGCCGCAGCAGTATAGAGATATATACATATATATATTGGATCGGACTGCACGCCGCAGTAATATTTGTGTGGATCGTGCTGCACGCCGCAGTATTATAGTGCTTGGGCCTAGGGAGCCCCTCCGAAGTCTGTATACACCCCCAGTGAGCGCCGTCGACATTAAATGGAGCGGGCGCCGCGCCGCAGCGGTATATGTATTGGAGCGGGCTGTGCGCCGCAGCGGTATATGTATTGGAGCGGGCTGCGCGCCGCAGCATTATACTTATTCATATTCATATATATATGTTGAGATGGCCGTACACCGTAGGGGTACGAGTGAGGGTTAGTTCAGTGTGGAATCTTGTAGAGATAAACGTAGATTGGAGGTTAGAGTACTACTATAGTGATGACGTACCTGTGAGGGTTGCCTTAGAACTGCTAAGTGATAGCACGGGATTTCTTACCTTCAGTTATTATTTATTATTGTTACTCACTGAGTTGAAATATACTCACCCCACTCCCCTGCACTTTTTGTGCAGATTCACAGGTACCCGAGAGCGATTGAGACATTGTTGCTGCCTGCTCACATCTACTTCTTGCGGAGACTACGAGGTAGCTGCCAGCGTCCGCAGAGCTTGTTTTCTCCTTCTTTATCATCTTGTTGATTTCCTATTTGCCTAGACTTGGTTGTATTAGGATGCTATTCTGTAGAGGCTCGGTCTCGTGACACCACGATATGTTTGGGACCGTATTTTGTATGTTTCACGTTTCGGTTATTACCTGATATGATTAACTACTGTTTAAGTTTAATTTATTTAATAATTGGCTGGTTTAAGGGATAATATGGTCGGGCTCGCCTAGCATTGTGTTGGGCGCCATCACGACCAGGGTTTGGGTCGTGACAATTCTTGAGCATGTAACTTACTTACATTTAGTTGTATTCATAACAAATCTATGAAAAAATATATCTTTTATGTGCTTGCATATATTCAGTTGTATTAAATCCTTAAAATGATTGTATTCAATTGTATTTATGCCAGTAATTTCGAAAATAACTCAAAATATATACAACAATGACAGTAAAATTTTACTTACAATCATACGTGTACACATGTCTCATTCAACTCCAGCATCTCCTGGTATTTTTTCCCAAGCGTCTTGTATGTGTGTGTAGCTTCTTTGCGGTTATTACAATTCCAACGTCCAAACATCTTCCTAACTTCTTCGAGAAATTCGTATATTGGCAATTCCCTTGCTGAAATTAGTGCAGCATTCAGCAATATTTGACGTCATTGTCCATCCCCTATTAACAAGTGCATACAACCTAGCCCACTTTTCGTAACAAGTTAACTTTAAGTATTCTTTCACCCTAATATCTACCTTCTCGATCAAACTGTCAAATTCAGCTTGTGTATATGCTTTTCCATCGAGAAGTATATCTTGCTCAACTTGGTAAAAAAAAAAAACTTAGAATCATATGTATTCACCATACATATAAAAATTAAATCTCATATTGCTAGTTGTATTCTGATGTATTCAAATAGATTCTTGAGCGTGTAACTTATTTACATTTAGTTGTATTCATAACAGATCTATGAAAAAATATGCCTTTTATGTGCTTGCATATATTCAGTTGCATTAAGTCCTTAAAAATGATTATATTCAATTGTATTTATGCCAGTAATTCCGAAAATAACTAAAAATATATACAACAATGACAGTAAAATTTTACTTACAGTCATATGTGTACACATTATCTCATTCAACTCCAGCATATCCTGGTATTTTTTCCCAAGCGTCTTGTATGTCTGTGTAGCTTCTTTGCGGTTACTACAATTCCAACATCCAAACATCTTCCTAACTTCTTCGAGGAAGTCGTATATTGGCAATTCCCTTGCTGAAAGTAGTGCAGCATTGATGGACTCAGCAATATTTGACGTCATTGTCCATCCCCTATTAACAGGTGCATACAACCTAGCCCACTTTTCGTAACCAACTAACTCTATGTATTCTTTCACCCTAATATCTACCTTCTCCACCTTCTTCATCAAGTTGTCAGATTCAGCTTGTGTATATGCTTTGCCATCGAGAAGTATATATTGCTCAACTTGGCATGGTTCTTTTTGAATTTCTTATATACGTTATTCCATGGATGCCGTATATAAGTAAAATGAGGTACATCTGGATACACTCTCGATACAAATTTAATGATACTCTCATTTCTATCTGAAACAATGCACATATTTTTCCTTACACCGTATGCTATCTTGAATTGTTCAAAGAACCACATCCAAACAACATCATGCTCCGAATCAATAACACCATATGCTAGAGGAAATATATGACATGTAAATACAATTGAATACAATTATATTTAAATACATGTATTTCAAACTCAGAAACCACTAATAAATTGTATTATTCAGATACTCACCTACAATATCCAACGTGGTTGCCGAAACTAAAGTCCAGGTGTAGTAAGATTTTAGATGAATTCCATCCACAACAACAATTGGTCTACAATGTTCAAACCCCCTTATAAAGACATACAATGATATATACATGTACATGAATTTATTCTTTGGCGATTTTTCCAATCTGATGTGGGAATTTGGATATGTCATATCCATTGTATATAAGTATCCTGGTAATTTTTTGTATGAATCAGCCAGTTCACCTCTATGAAAATTAATTGCCTTTTCTTTAGCCCTCCACGCCAACATGTAGCTAACATCTACACAAAAATCTGATTTCACATCTGTCATGACCCAATTTTCATACCCGGTCGTGATGGCGCCTCTCCTGAAGACAAGGCCATCCAACTAACCCCAACTCGTTCTTTAACACTTACTAAACATATATATGTGGAAAATAAAACTTAAAGAATATCAATTATAATATTACAACCTAACTCAGCTTACCGAGGTGTCTCAAGTCACGAGCATCTAGGAGAATCTTTTATTACAATTTCAAGGTCTATAATACATAGAGTAAAAATATGAAATTAAGAAGAAGGAACTCGGTGCCGCGAACGCCGGCGGTCATCTTGCTTAGCTAGGATAGCAATTACATTCTATCCGCTAATCACCTGCGACCGGGTGAAAAATACATGCAACTGCACGCGAGGTGTAGAGAATAAAGTGAGTACTTCCAACTTAGTGGTAATAAGAGAGAATAATATCTGAGCGATAAGAAAACACGTATGAACACACAAAAATGCTATAAAAAATAGTACAACCCTTTGAGAAAAATCGAAATTATGTGAAAATCCTTTAGAAAGTCTCAAGATCAATTTAAAATCTCTTTTACAAATATTTTTTTTCTCTTTCCAACCGTCAAGAATATGAATGCTATATAAGATAGAGCAAGTTGGATCATAAATCGGCCCCTTGGGCACAACACTCTTTAACATATAACACCAGGGTATATGGTCAACAAGGCAAGTAACAATATGTATGCCAATGATATATGAGTGCTAAATATCATGCCACGTAGTACAAACAGGAGTGAATGCATGAATGCAATGCAATGCACATGATCGCTGTGGCGTGCAACCTGATCCATTTGGGTACCCGCGCTCACTGGGGGTGTGTACAGACTCCAGAGGGGCTCCTACAGTCCAAGCTCAATAATACTGCAGTGTGCAGTCCGATCTATGCTCTATATATATATATATATATATATATATATATATATATATATATATATATATATATATATATATACTATTGCGGCGTATAGCCCGATCCATATAATATACTACTGCGGCGTGAAGTCCGATCCATGCATGTATATGTATATATTGTTGTGGCATACAGCCCGATCCATATAATATTCTACTGCGGCGTGCAAACCTCACTCGGGCAATGTCAAGTAATAGTTTTTTAAATCAAAATATCAGAAAAATGCAATTTGAGCCTGTAAACTTTAGCAATATGACTACGCATTTCAAAAATAGTGTTTAACACAGGATTGAATTCATTTAATATGCTAAGTGTCATAAAAATTGTAATAACAACCCCTACAGGGTTCAAATAACCGGCACGTAACCCAAAACATGGCAATCAGCCCAATTCAAGATAGCATCTAGCAAGTTTCAGTCAATTATGTAGTAAAATCTACAACCGGGACGGACCAAGTCACAATCCCCATCGATGTTCTACCACACACTCATACTTGGCTTGCAAGTCACCTCAATACAATACTATGATGTGCAAATCTGGGGTTACAAACCCTTAGGATATCATTCCCAAGTATTACTCACCTCGAACCGGCAAAATCTCAAGCCTGCGACGCCTTTGCCCCTCAAATTGGCCTCCACGCGCATCGAGTCTAGCCAAAAATAGAGCGAATACATTACAATATGCAAATGGGACGATACCCAATCAAAGACAATCGAATTATAGCAAGAATCTCAAAACTACTAAAACCCGAGCCCCGGGCCCGTATCTCGAAAAATTATAAAACTTACATTACCGGATTCCTCGTCTCGCCACGAGCCCGTACATTCCAAGAACTCTCAAATCCAAGCTCAAATGACTTATCAAATCCAAATTTGAAGTATAAAAAACTCAATACCTAGCTTTACCCATTCTTGGTAGATTTCAACCAATTTCCATGTTAATTCTACCATGGACTTAAATAATTAGGCTAAGGAACGTACCTCCATGCAATCCTCCTCGAATCCCTCTTCAATTAGCTCTCCCAAGCTCCAAAATCGCTCAACAATGGAGGAAAATATCATAGGCTCACAGATGAAATATCATTTAAAACCCTTCTGCCCAGCTGGAAAACCTTCGTCGCGTTCGCGACCCAGGTCACGCGATCGCGACGTACAAAAATACAAAGTCTCCAAATTACTCTATGAGAATGCGACTGAACAAAATGAGAACGCAATGCACTACTGACCGACCTTCCGCGATCGCGAACCAAATAACGCGAACACGGAGAGCATAAACTGACCTGCCAAATTCCTTCAATGT
The DNA here is from genome assembly GCA_032618575.1 of Nicotiana noctiflora. Taxonomy (NCBI): domain Eukaryota; kingdom Viridiplantae; phylum Streptophyta; class Magnoliopsida; order Solanales; family Solanaceae; genus Nicotiana; species Nicotiana noctiflora. The sequence goes on along the minus strand of JASVEL010002386.1, from coordinate 270,943 downwards.
GAACGCGACATAGCTTATACGAACGCGAAGCAAAGTCCTCTTGCCTTCCGCGCAAGCGGACCCATGAATGCGAACGCGTAGGGAAAATCACCTGCCTCCCAAAACGCTTCTACGCGATCGCGACACCACACACGCGATCGCAAAGCACAAATTCTCTACAACATTAAGACAGCAAAATCTACATCTCAAAATGCTAAGATTGGTCCGATCGACCATCCGAAACTCACCCGAGGCCCCCGGTACCTCAACTAAACATGGCAAAATATTCGATAACATCATTCAAACTTGTTCCAATCATCACAACACATCAAACAAGACTAAAATCATCAATTCTCATCGGATTCAAGCCTAAGTTTTTTAAAAACTTTCGATATGCTCTTTCGATCAAAAATCCAACCAAATGATATCCGAATGACTTGAAATTTTGCGTACATATCCAAAATCACCTAACAAAGTTAATGCAACTCTCGAAATTCCACTATGACCATCAGATATCTCACCTATCAACCGGAATTCGCCAAAATTTAAACTTCGCCAATTCAAGCCTAATTCTACATTGGACTTCCAAATTCAGTTCTGATCACACTCCTAAGTCACAAATCACCTCTTGAAGCTAACTGAATCATTGGAAATTACATCCGAGCCCTGTAACTCACAATTCAGCTTCCGGTTGACTTTTCCAAAACCAGTATTCCTTAAAGAGACTAAGTGTCTCATTTTCTACTGAAACCAACCAAAATTAATTCTAATACACCAAACACTGATAAAGAAATATGAAGAATCAATAAGGGAAAACGGAGCAGTAACACATAAGAAGACTGGTTGGGTCGTCACAACATCATCAATAATATCCCTCGGAGTGTATTTCCTCTTATGGTTTGTAAGCTTTGGCCTTATAATACCACCTATAAGACTGATGCTAGCCTGCGGCTGCTCACACACCTTACCCTTCAGCGGATATGTATGATTATCGTGGAATTCTCTGACCTTGAATATTTCTGATTTGTTAATGCTTGAAGCCTTAAACCTCCATTCACAATCTTCTGAAATACATAATAATGCATAGCTGCAAAGTACGAGCAATTTAAATTTGATTAGCATACTTGTTTACAAAAAATACAGCTAAACACACTCATATCAATATGCAAACACTAAATGCCATAGTTCACCAAAGTATTTTTACACCAGTAAAATACATTTGAATACATTTAATTGAGCACCCTAAACAAATATTTGTTTTCATATTTATTCATCATCAGGAGGAAACACACAAATACGCTCAAATATAACAAAATACAACTGCATAAACACAATAAATACAATTGCATACGCTTGTATCAATATGCAGACACTTAATACTACAACAGACCAAAGTATTTTTCCACCGATAAAATACATTTCAATACATGTAATTGAGCACCCTAAACAAACATATGTTTTCATATGTGTTCATCATTAGGAGCAAACACACAAATACGCTCAAATCCAACAAATACAACTTCAGCTAACCTGGTAGCATTAGATCGATCAACCTAGAAATGAAACCTTTGAGCTATAGCATAATTCTCTATCACCTCTTTCAATGTCGCTTTATCCTTATAAACTTGTCCAGCCATAACCTCCTTTTGATTAGTTTTGAAATAATCAAATCCTTGTCGAGTTCTAATACTCCAATCACTTCTCCTGAATTGACAATTTTTATTGCGAGTGTATCATCTGTATCAGAATCATACCTTTGAACTGCTCGTCTATTTGCACAATGTCGCCTTGATTTAAACTACCTCCAGATATAAGCTCTTTTTCAATAGTTGTTATGCACAAAGGATACATCTCAAATTCTCTGTTCCCTTTTTTCAATTCTACATACATTTTGTAACCCATATCATTGTGTATTTTCATTGGCGTGCGATTTTCTTCTACAGTGTATTGTATTTTAATGGTCTTTGAGCTCAAATCTATACCCAGTTGACTAAAAATTGAAGCAACTAGATCATTAAAGGATGCATACTCCTTAATAAGTATTCCATCAATTGAAAAGTCCATGTAATTGCCCTCATCGTTCCACTTGCCATGATGACGCAACAAAATTGTTAAATTTGCCATATGTATAGAGGAGTTATACCTTCTTTTGTGTATAATTTGTATCAATCGAAAGAAGGAGAAGACAAGGCAGAATATCAAAAAACTGAGTTCTGTTTTTTTTTTGTTTTTTCACGTTTCTAGGTTTTCTTTGACAAGAATATAGCTTAATAAGGTATATTTCAAGTTTGTTGAGTAAAATTAAGGAAATATAATTTGATTAGATTTTCTTCCGTTTTTAAAATTTTTAACCTTCCAGATTTTCGTAGATATGTTACTGTATTTAACTTTAATAGCGTTTGAGTAAGTTAAATACATATCAAAATTAGCTGGCATTCCTATTTTACCGCCTATTTTTTTGGTTATATTATTAAATACAACAGCTTAAATACATAAAATACATTGTATATTTTGATAAAAGATATCTAGAACACGTAATATAGCAAATGGTATCTATACATGGCTAATTAACACTAAAAGATGGTGCTTTGTGAAAAATTCTTGATTTTTTAACATTATATTAAGTTTGGCAAAGATAGCCACAAACAATTGACATTATGAGTGTGTTCGGAATGAAAAAAATATTTTTTAAATTTTCCCATGTTTGGTTGGCTTATATGTTTTGAAAAATATTTTTCCTTATGAACTCATTTTCCTCCACTTGAAGGAAAATGTTTACCTCATCAAGAGAAGAGGAAAACATTTTTCAAAACTCCTTCGCAATCTTCTTTACCCTTACCAACCCACCCCACTTCACCCCCTCTCCAAAAAAGTTATTTTTGTCAAATTTCACTTTTTTCGTTACCACATACCCTATTCCCCCTCCACCCCCACCCCCACCCGCAAAAAAGATATTATTTTTTACCTTATTTTTTATGCAATTTTAAATTTTTATCTTTTTTATTTTTCTGCACCACCCACCCCTCCCCCACGCCCAACTGCTCCCTCCTCCCCCAGCACACACAAAACAAATTTTACTTTTTTTTGTAATTTTAAATTCTATCATTTTTCTGCCCCACCCACCCCTCGCCACCCAACCTTCCCCCCCCCCCCCCCCCCAAAAAAAATTAATATATTTTTTAGTTTTAGTTTTTCTATTTATCAATTTAAAGGTTCAAACTTTTACAGTTTCCAAAGTTATGAGTTTGGAGGTTTATATGTTTAGAAGTTTAGGTTTAAAAATTATAAAGTTTACAAGTTAGAAATTTCGTAGTTAAGAAAATTTAGCGGTTCAAGAGTTTATGAAAAATATAGGTTCGGAAGGTTGTTGGTTTGAAATTTTATGGCTTCATGTTTATTGTATCTAATTTATTTATGAATACTCTTGGCAAGTCATTTTTCTTTAATTTGCATACCAAACACCGGATAATGAATAAGATTACTACTTGTTCCATGAAAATATTTTCCACGGAAATATTTTTCGTTATACAAAACACACCCTATATAGTTAAATCTTAAAAAAAATTATTCTCTTTTGTATTCTCTTTTTAAAAAAATTACACGCTTATTTTGGCTTCCCTTCCCCCTTCTCTCCTTCTATTTCTTCTATCTATTCTCTTTTGCTCTCATAGTTTGGTAAATATTCTTGAAATAATGCAAAATAAAAAATAGTGGGATGAAAAGGTGAGGTTTATCTCACATCAGAGAAAATCAAAAGCAAAAACTAAGAGAAAAAAAATATATTTCAACTTTATTTTTCTTCTCTCTTCTTTTCTTTTTGGTTAGATTGAATGAGTGAGTGTGATTCAAATTACGTGAGAATACCTAAACGGGGATATATATAAAATTTGAGCAATATTAGTAATATCTAAGAGAGAAAAAATATATTTTAACCTTGTTTTCTTCTCTCTTCCTTTGTTTGGTTGGATTGAATGAGTGAGTGTAACTGAAATTGGTTGTAAATACCTAAACGGGACTATATACAAAACTTGAGCAAGATTAAAAGTGATTTAGATTGGTTTCAGGTAAAAAATCAGACCTAAAAAGCCAATTGCGACATGTGTATATCACTTTGTATATCGTATATATCATACACAAGTTGTGAAGGATATCCGTGTATATCACTTTGTATATCATGTATACAATATATTTATTTATGGACGTCCGTGTATATCACATTGTATATCGTTTATACAAAAGTTTATGGATATACTTAGATACACACAAATATATGAGATATTACTATTGTAAATAGCGATATACACGAGTTACAATAGGGGGTGCACATGTGGAGCCTTCTTGAACTTGAGTTTTCAATCTGAAATGTATTATCCAAAGAAGGAAAATAAAATTTTAATATTTGTTGTTGATATACACATTATTATTATTATGGTATACAAATACAAATAATATAATTATTATTAAGCAAGTTTAACCAAGTTCTAAAATATAAAATAACAAATATAATTGTGAGAGTAAATAATATTTTGGTATGCAAAGAAAATAAATTTTTTGATATACACAAAGAAGAAAAATAAATTTATGATATTCATTTTGGCATACACATGTCTGATGGGCTATACACTGTGATATACGAATAATACAATATTTTTATTATTATATACATTATATAAAGGCAGGAATAACTATATATGTAATTTTAGATTGTTGATATACAAAAAATAATATTATTTATATACAGAGAATAAAAGTAAAATTTTAAGATACATGTTGATATAGAAAATGGAGAATAAAAAAGTTGTGCTATACATATTATTGTTGTGATATACATTTTTTGGCAATTTGATGCCAATATTTATAACTAGGATTATTTTCTGCCAATTATATGAGTATGTAGGTATACCTTTCCAAAATTCCTTCTCTTAAATATCCATATTTGGGGCCATCACTAAAGTTATACCCACATTACTGTTCGGATCTGAAGTGGTTCAATTTCTTCAACGCAACTTCATAAATCAAATCTGAAGTTGTTCTGTCTTTCAAATATAACTTCAGAAATTCAAATGTTAAGCAATTCTATTGAATGCAACTTAAGATTTTGAATCCTAAGGTCTGAAACGTAATCTTATACTTCAAATTTCAATAATTCAATACATCAGTCAATATCCAAATCTACTCTAAATGAGCTCAAATTTAAAATATAATTTTCAAATATCATAAAAAATAAATCTCAATTATTAAATTATCAAAACTATAACAAATTTAACAAACCTATTTTACAACTAAGAAGAAAGAAGAAGAAATGCTAAGCACAAAAAAAGTAGAAAACAACATGAGAGAAGAAGAGAAAAGTTTATGTATTGTAAGTTATTTAAAAATTGAATATCAGTTTAACGTTTTTTAAAAAAGTATGTACAAATTTAATGGGTTACGCAAAAAGGAGTGCCAAATAAAAACTTTACCAATAAAAACTTTACCAAGTTAGCATAGGTTGGAGCCGACGGACCAATGGAGGTCTTAAATATAACGCCATTATTATGTACTTCTTCCGGTTCAAAATAAGTAATTTTTGCCTTTTTTTAGTCCAAAATAAGTGATTTTTTCAGATTTCAAGAATGAATTAATAGCCCGTTTGGCCAAGCTGCAAAAATCAGCTTATTTTAAGAAGTATTTTTTTTCAAAAGTGCTTTTCTCAAAAGTACTTTGGGTGAGAAGCAGTTTGTGTTTGGCTAATTAGTTTAAAAAGCACTTCTGAGCATCAATTAATGTTTGGCCAATCTTTAAAAAACTGCTTCTAAGTGTATTTTTCTCAAAAGTGCTTCTGAAAAAAGTATTTTTGGAGAGAAGCTACTAGGGGTGGGCATAAAATCCGAAAAACCGAATTCCAAACCGGACCGAATTATTTCGGTATTTCGGTTTCGGTTTTTTTTGGTATTTCGGTTCTAAAATTTCGGTATTTCGGTATTTCGGTATGGTCCTCGGTATTAGAATTCTTAAATTTCGTTATTTCGGTTAAACGAAAATACCAATTTTTAATAGGCCTTTTTATTTCTTTACCCAACCGGTCAGCCCACTTTACCCAATACTTGCCTACTAGCCCAACCACAAGCCATAAATCTCCTCTTCCAGCCCAACTTTCTAATATCTAGCCTTTATCCTATGTTTCTAAGTTAGGAGAACAGAGTTAGTTAGGGCATTAGGTTTAGGTTTAGCCTTTGCATTTGGTGTGTGACAGTGTGAGCGGCGATTTGCATTTGGTGGGCGATTTTCTTCACGGCGATTTGGGGGCGATTTGGAGCGGCGATTTTCTTCAGTGATTGAGCGGCGATTTGGCGATTAATCTCTCTGTTACTCAGTTACTCTTCCAGTTAATCAGAAGGTCAAGCCGTCAAGGTATGCTTCAGTTCATTCGGTACTTTATATGTTAGCAATATTGAAATTTCTCTTCTTTAGTTCATTGACTTTATTCAGTACTTTATATATATCTACTCTTTGATTCCTACTGCATTTGAATGGATGATTTTACAATCCTACTGCATTTGCAGATTTATATATGTCTACTCTTTGATTCCCATTTCTTTTTCAATTTTTTTTACCTATTCTTCCTGTTACTGGATTCTGTCTTTGGTAAACTAAGGATGTCTACAGTCTAGTCCTCTTAGAGGAGTGTGTATAATGATTATTTGTAACCAAGTAGAGCTGCATAGCGGTTCTCTGTAACTGTACGACAAACGGACATAGTGCCATTTCAAAAACTTTTACAAGTTCAATTCAATGTTTATTGTTGGGTCATTATTTGAGTCGTCTCCTGCTTGATATGTATCTCCATAACACTGTAATCTGTGCTGGCTAGCCATGTTATTGGTATATCAGTTACAATGATTAAAGCTTTCTTGTTAATATGTGTTTATATTTGTTTAATTTTGTATAGATGGCAGATACAAGTAGAGTAAGTGATGCTGGTTCAAGTGAAAGTTTACCTATTACGGTAGATAGTAACACCAACACCATTGATACCCAAGATTCCAAAAAAAGGAAAGCCATGCAACCTAGGTCTGAAGTTTGGAACCATTTTGAAAAATTTGAGGTTAATGAGTTTGGGAAAGCACGGTGTCGATATTGTAAACAAGCCTATGCGGCTCATTCATCTAGGAATGGAACAACAGGATTGAAGAATCATTTGCTTAGATGCAAAGAATACCCACTTAACATTGATAAAGAAAATAGTCAAACAAAGTTAAATTTTCAATCTTGCCAAAATGACGAAGGACCAATTTGGAAATTTGAACAAGAAGTGGTTAGGAGGGCCTTAATTGAGATGATAGTTATTGATGAACTACCATTTAGCTTTATAGAAAATGAAGGCTTTATGAAGTTTATGAGAAAAACACAACCACTATTTCGTCTTCCTTCTCGTAGAACAATAACAAGGGATTGTTATGAAGTTTACGGTGAATTGAAGCAAAATCTAAGAAGGTGTTTTAAAGAAGCACAACCAAAAATTTGCCTCACAACAGACACATGGACTTCATTACAAAGAATAAATTATATGTTTGACAGCCTACTTCATTGATAGGGATTGGAAGTTGCATAAAAGAATACTAAATTTTTGCCCTATCACTAGTCATAAGGGTGAAGATATGGCTAAAGTTATTAGGGATTGTTTGCTTGAATGGAAATTAGACAAGGTTTTCACTATTACCGTGGACAATGCTTCTTCAAATGATGTCACAATCAAAGAATTTTCTAAACAGTTAGATATTTGGAAAACAAATATGATGAGTGGTAAACATCTTCATGTGAGATGCATGGCTCATATACTAAATCTAATTGTGCAAGATGGTTTGAAAGAACTTGATGCTTCTGTGACACGTGTTAGAAATATTGTGAGGTATGTGAGATTTTCGCCTACAAGGACCTTAAAGTTCAAACAGTGTTGTGAACATGTAAAGGTAGAATGTACCAAAACGTTGTGTTTGGATGTTCCTACTAGGTGGAATTCCACCTATTTGATGTTGGACACAGCACAAAACTTTGAAAAGGCCTTTGACAAGTTTCACCTTTTTGATAAGGGATTTTATGCTTATCAATGTTCTCATCTTTGTGAAGATGGTAGTAGTGCAGGTCCTCTTGACTCTGATGATTGGGTGAATGTGAGGAATGTGATAGAGTTTCTTGCAAGATTTCACGAGCTAACTATAAAAGCTCCAGGTTCACGTTTTTCACTTGTAATTCTCATTTTGAGGATGTATCTGAACTTTATTGTCATTTAAAAATGTGTTTAGCTAGTGAGGATGAGCATTTGAGAAAAATGGCTGAGCGAATGCAAGAAAAGTTCAAGAAGTATTGGGGTGAGCCTGAAAAGATGAATAAAATAATTTTTATTGCTTCTATCTTGGATCCACGTAACAAATTTGAATATGTTGAGGGAGCACTTGAAGAACTTTTTGGGGAGGAAAAAGGTAAGAAAATAAATGCTGAGGTGTATACTTATATGAATTCTTTGTTTGGGGAGTATCTAAAAAAGTATTCAACAACATCTTGTCCTCAATCTCCATCTAGATCTACTTCATCTAGCAACACATCTAGTGGGAGTGTTATAAGAGCATCAAAAATAAGGACTAAGCTTAGCTTGAAGAAACAAAAGGAAGACAATGGAAGTGGGAGTGCTAAATCGGAGTTGGATAAATACATTAGCGAAGATACAAGAGCCTTTTAGTGAAGAATTTGATATCTTGAGTTGGTGGAAAACACATGCTCCTAGATTTCCTATTCTTTCGGAGTTGGCTCGTGATGTGTTGTCCATTCCAATTTCTAGTGTGACATCGGAATGCGCATTTAGCACCGGTGGTCGTATTCTTGATTCATTTAGGAGTTCATTGACTCCTAAATGTGTGCAAGCTCTTATTTGTGTTCAAGATTGGCCTAGAGAAGATAAAAATCCTATTAGTGTTGAAGAAGACTTGAAGTATCTTGAGGAACTCGAGCTTGGTAAGCTTTAATATTTTGTGTATTTTAGTTCAAAATAATATATCATGGTTTTTCATTTGTATGACATATTTGGTCGAATTATCTATAGATATGGAAAATAATGGAAGCACTACTAGCATTGTTTGATATATAGTTGCAAACTTGCAACTTGCATCTTAAGTGGTAAGTTTAATACTCTATTTGTTTGGTGATATACTTAATACTTTTGTAGGTTTGTTTTATTATCATCAAAATATTATATTCTAACTTATGATTTATATTTTAGGTTCAAGTGCAATCATGCCCCATGCTCCTAAAGTACGCTCCGATATTTGGGAACACTTTGAGGTGAAAGAAGATAATGGAGAAGTTCGCAAAGTAGAGTGCAAGCATTGTGGTCGAGTCTATAATGTTCATCCAAAGAGGAATGGAACAGCTAGTTTAAGGAGTCATGTTAAGTATTATCTTGGGCGTCTTCCTGAAATCGGTATTTAATAATTAAGACCGTTTTTGTTGAGGGATGCCCTCTCTGTTTTTGTTGCATTATGTTTAACTGTTAAGACTTTTGCAGTTGGCCAGTTGCACTGTGTGTTTAAGTGTTAAGACTGTTTTTAAAATCCAGATCACCTTGCAATGTAAAACAATTTGTATGCATTAGGGAAGTATTCTGTGTGTTGTGGAATTCCCATTGTCAATGGTTGCTGATATGCAAGCCATCTGAAGTCTGAACCTTTATTCATTTATGCAAACACGGTGCAAGGGAAAATTGTGTAAACTGGAATTTTCCAGTTGCCTAACGAGCAGATTTCAGTTTCAGCTTTGCACATGAACAAGTTGTTTCACTTGGTATACCGTTATCAGATCTGAATAAACATCCAATTTAGGTGGTAGTGGACTTGCTATGCCTGTTGAGATTGTTCCTTTTTGTTGGGAATTTACACTTAAAAGGCTTGAGATGTTGTTTATTGAAGCTGGTTGTGTTGGAAAATTGAGAACTGTTGGAGAAAATGGTGAAGCTTATGTTACTGATAAGTGATAATGGTAATTATATTATTGATTTGTATTTCAAGAAAGATATGGGAGATTTGAAAACTGCAAGTGATGCTATTTTGAGACTTGCTGTTGTTGGCGCCTATCTCACAGTGAATCCCTTATACAAATATCGTCGACCTCACAGAATTTGTAGTTACTAGTTAGGTGTTAGCATTAATTATTAAGTGATTATTAAACCGAAACCGTACCGAAACCGTACCAAACCAAAATAAGAAATACCGAACCGTACCGAAATATTTTGGTATGGTATTGGTATATACAATTGATAAACCGAATACCGAAATACCGAACCGAAATTCTTAAATCCCGAACCGAAATACCGAATGCCCACCCGTAGAAGCTACTTTTTTCTGCTTCTCCTCAAAAGCACTTTTTTCCCTCCGGAAACTTGGCCAAATACCTCAATTTTTGGCCAAAAGTGCTTTTGGCAAAAAAAGAAGCATTTTTTGCCAAAAATAAGCTTAGCCTAATTATTTTTTTCTGTATTGTCCTTGGAGTAAATAATGCTGGAATATGTGCTAGGAGTATTTATGTGAGATAGTAAAAGTTAATATGGTCAATTCTATTGCTAATTAATGCTAAAAGGTAAATTTCTTAAGTGTGAGAACATCTAAAAAAATCAATTATTTTGGATATAAGAGAGTAATAATTTAAGTTAGCTTTCAATTAAATACAATTGTTAAAAAAAAAATAAAACAAAAGATAAGGCCATTTCACTAAATATATTGCAGGCCTGATATGGCAGCACTTGTAATAGAGTGATTAGAATCAATCCCAAAATGCGATGTGTTTAACAACCATAATACTATTCCATTATCACACTTTAGAAAAGTTAATTAATGGATGTGTTAACCACCAATACTGTCCAACCCAATATGTATTATCCTTTTATGGTAGAAATAGCATCAAGTAGCCACTTTAAAAGGCTGCTATTTAAGAATTAGCCAATGATTTCTGAATTTCAGTTTTTCAATTCAAATTTTTGGGATAAACATATTTTGAACTATCATAAGTTAAAAGTTTTAGTTTAAAATATCAAAAAATAAATTATGTACTAGCTATCTCTAAATAGCATTCTTGAGAACGGCTATCCAATCCAAATTGACAAAGAAAGTGGACCAAATGGGCTTTGTTGCTATTTGCTAACGCAGAAGTTAGTATAGGCCCAAGCCTATGGGCCACTGATGATTCACATCACGCTATACACATTGTATGAGTAAAAATTGTACGGAGTGTTTTATTCGGTTGCCCCCATTTAGCGTATATTTTTTTTTAATTTTAACTTGTACCCACTTTTTAAACAACTTCATTCCCCTTTCTCCTCCTCCTTCTCCTCCTCAAAGTTATATCCGCCCTCAATCCGATAGGCCACTCATTTCTGAAGTTGCTCATTGTGAAAATGTTCCAATAATTGATATGGGATGTGGAGATATTCTTAACGAAGTTTATTCTTCAGCTATCTCTTAAATAAATATTTCTTATTATTACTCTGAATTCCTTTTAATTGTAAGTACTAAAAACTCAAACGCAACAAGTAATTTGGCAAGAATACAAGCTGTTTGATTTCACAAGGACTTAGATTGCTATGCGATGTGAATTCACACTTTGAAAATCGTTGTGGATTGTCATACTATGTGATTCCCGCTTTGAATATTATTGTGGATTCATAGTAATAAATAGCAAAAACTTCAGCTGTAGAGCTGAAGTTTGATAGTTACAAAATAAAAACTTCAGCTCTAGAGCTAAAGTTCGTCAGTTACAAAATAAAAACTTCAGCTCTAGAGCTGAAGTTTGCCAGTTACAAAAATAAAAACTTTAGCATATAGAGAACAAGACTTTAACTACTATACTTTAAGTTCAGCAATTACAAATAAAAACTTCAGCAAATAGAGAACAAAACTTCAGCTACTTAAGGCCCGTCTAGTAGCACGCTGAAGTTTTGGGTGATTGCCTTTGCTACTTCAGCCCCGTATGCTGAAGTTATGCGTCAAAAGCGGGTACCTTGCAATGTTTTTTTTTAAAGCGGGCACAATTTAAAACGTGACCCACAAAACGGGTATAGATGCAAATCCCCCATTGTATGATAGTCACGACCTGGATTTTCCACCATCGGGATCGTGATGGCGCCTACTCATGGTAGCTAGGCAAACCAACTTATTCACCTTGATTTCCCACCATCGGGATCGTGATGGCGCCTACTCGTGGTAGCTAGGCAAGCCAACTTATTTACCTTTTCATCATTAAATAATTATCTTAACAGGTTATAACATCAATATAAAACATTAAACGTAATAGGAACAATAGCGAAAGTCTGTCTGATAAATATGAATCAAAACGCGGAACACTTAAGTATAGTGTAACGACCCGGCCGGTTATTTTTGAAATTTATGCTCCGATCCCCAATTTACTATTTCCCCTAAGTTCATTTCTGCCATAGTGGTTTGTCGGGATGTTCGGTTCTAGAATTTAGAGTGTTTTGGGACACTTAGTCCCTAAATGAGAGCTTTATAGTTGAAAAATGGCCTATAATTAGAACAGTGTTAAGATGACCTCAGAACAGAAATCCGATGGTTCTGTTAGCTTCGTTAGGTTATTTCGTGGTTGGGAGCATGTTCGGAATGTACTTTGGAGGTCCGTAGCTCATTTACGCTTGAAATGCCGAAGTTTGATATTTTTGGAAATTCGGTCGATGGGTGAGATTTTGATCCGGGAGTCAAAATGAAATTCCAAAAGTTACAGTAGCTTGGTTAGGTGATTTTGGATATGTCTGCAAATTTTCAGGTCATTCGGACGTCGTCTGGTCGGGTTTTCGATAGTATGTAGGTTTCGGAAGTTTTGGTTGAAACATAGGCTTGAATCCGCAATAATATGATGATTTTTGTGTTTAATGATATATTTTTATGATTGTAAAAAGTTCGTATTGTGATTTAGAGTAAGCTGGTTCTTTTGGTTGAGATCCCGGGGACCTCGGGATGAGTTCGGGTGATTAAACGGAAGAAAAATGGAAGTTGCACCAGGCTGTATTTTTCTATCACCTGTTGTTTCCGCTTCTGCGGAGCTTGGACCGCAGAAGCGAGTGTGAAGAAGTGGATGAGGGAGAGCAAGTTCAAAATATGTAAGGGGTAGATGAGTTTGCATAAGCGAACAGGTGATCGCTTAGGCGGGACCGCAGAAGCGGGCTGATGCCCGCAGAAGCAATTGTGGCCGGCTGGTAGCTTTCCGCAGAAGCTGAGCATTTCCGCATAAGCGGTCATCGCAGAAGCGATGGTAGACTGCAGAAGCGGTCCTGGGCAAGTAAAGAAAAAGCCGCAGAAGCAGCAGCTTCTCTTCAGAAGCAGGATCGCAGAAGCGACCCCAGTGTCGCAGAAGCGAAAAGTCACTATAGGTTAAAGCTTCAGTTCTTTTTCGAATTTCAGAACATTAAAAATATTGGAGGCTTTGAACTAGGAGAGGATTTTTGCGATTTTGAGGAGTAAATCAAGGGGTATCATCATGTAAGCACTCATGGACTTAATTTATGTTAATATATTGATAAAATCATGGAATTAATCTCTGAAAAAGGAGAAATTAAGGTGTAACAATGGGGGATTTTTCTCTAAGCCCCAAAGAAAGAAAATTGATGTTTTAAATGAGCAAACGAACTTCGATTTCGATAAATTTTATATGGTAAGACTCGTGAGAGTACGAGAGTTCTGAAAACATAAAAACATTTCAATTCTGAGTCGTTGGATGGAGGGGTATTTTGGTCATTTCACCCAAAATACATGTGGTAAGGGAGTTATTTCTTAGCGGTTTTGTAACGGGAATGAGGTAAGTGACCTGTCTAACCTTGCTTGGGGGATTTTCTCCCCTAGGATATTTATGTGTTGATTTAAATGCCTTGTACGCGAGGTGACGGGCGTGTACTTGCGCAAATTGTTGAAAAATACCTTACTTGAACTGCTCAATTCATGTTATCTTTGTAATTATTGGTTTACTGGCAAGATTTATCCGGTGTTAGCTAGGGAAGCATGATTAGATAGGATTATCTGTCTAAATGCCTACTTGTCTTAATTGAACTCCCTAGAACCTGTTGAGACTGTATTTAGTTGTTAATTGTAGCTGTGTACTTCATATTTCTCTGTGTTTCATCTTATTGATTGTGTTTGTGTTCTGTGGACTGCGGATTCATTTCCCGGAGATCCGATGCTATTGAGGTAAAGGATTGCGGGTTCAATTCCCGAAGATCCTGTGATTCTGATATACGGACTACGGGTCAATTCCCAGAGATCCTGTGATTCTAATATACGGACTGTGGGTTCAATTCCCGGAGATCCTGTAATTCTGATATACAAACTGCGGGTTCAATTCCCGGAGATCCTGAGGTACTGATATACGGACTACGGGTTCAATTCCTGGAGATCCTGTGATACTGATACGAAGGACTGTGGGTTCAATTCCTGGAGATCCTGTGATACTGATATATGGAATGCGGGTTCAATTTACGGAGATCCTCAGTTGCTGAGTATAAAAGGACTGCGGGTTCAATTCCCGGAGATCCTGGATTGTTGGTATGTAATTGTTGTGTTGATTTCTCTTTGTTAGCTTAGCTGTATACGGCTTGTAGTAATTGTCTCATTTACTGTTATTTTAGACTTATTCATATTTTGTACTGTTCGGTGTTATTATCATCATTTTTTTTATTATTTCTCGGTAAGGCCCTGACCTTCCTCGTCACTACTCCATCAAGGTTAGGCTTGGCACTTGCTGAGTACCGCCGTGGTGTACTCATGCTACTTTTCTGCACACTTTTGTTGTGCAGATCCAGATATATCCGATCAGACGCACTGCCGGTGATTTAGGAGCATTTTCAGGAGACTCGAGGTACAGTTATTCCTTTATTTTCGTTGTGTAGACACTCTTGATGTGTAGAGCCACAGTTGTACTCTCTTAGTCTGTGTTGCCCGTGAGTTTCCGGGTCTTGGTGGTTGTATTTATTTCGGGTATTTGGCGAAGTGTATGTGCCGAGCGGCACTTATTACATTTCTTTATATTATTCTGTTGTTATCTTAACTTTTGTTCATAAGAGTGTATATTCCGCATTGTGTTAGGCTTACCTAGTCGCGAAGACTAGGTGCTGTCATGACAAGTTCACGATTGGTGAACTAGGGTCGTGACAAGTTGGTATCAGAGCTTTAGGTTCATAGTTGTCACGGAACACATACCAGTTATTTAGAGTCTTGCTGATCGATACGGAGACGTCCGTATTTATCTACGAGGGGCTATTTAACTGTTTATAAAACTCTTCATTTCCTTTGAATTCCTTGTCGTGCGATATTTTGACACCAAATATAAACTTCTATCTTTTATTCTCTCACATATGGTGAGGACACGTACTACTCGTGAGGATCAGGCACCCGCGCCCCTGCTGCTGCCGCCAGAGGCCGAGGCCGGGGTAGAGGTCGAGGACGCACCCGAGGTGCAGCCACAGCACTCGCGCGTGCTACCGTTGAGGCACTGCCGGTGGATCAGGTTGGAGCACCGGCACCTGGTACACCTACTACAACTACTACGACTCCAGCACTCCAGGAGACTCTAGCCAAGTTTATGAGCATGTACTCTACTCTAGCTCAGACGGGGTTGCTTCCTCTCGATACAGCTACATCTAAGGCTGGGGGAGGGGCCCAGACTCCCGCAGCCCGCACACCTAAGCAGCGAGTGCCCATGGAGTAGGTTCCATAGGTCATTACTATACCGCCTGCCGCACCAGTACAGCCCGGAGGTGGGCCAGCTGCCTCCGAGGATGAGCAACATAGGTTGGAGAGGTTCAAAAAGTATGATCCCCCAGTGTTCAGTGGCCTAGCTTCGGATGATGCCTTGGGTTTTCTGGAGGAGTGTCATCACATCCTCTGTACTATGGGTATAGTGGAGACCAGTAGGGTTTCCTTTACTGCTTTTCAGCTTCGAGGGGCCGCTTATGATTGGTGGCGCACATATGAGTTGGATAGTCCAGACGAGTCTGCCTCGTTGACCTGGACATAGTTTTCTGATATGTTTTTGAGGGAGTTTGTCCCCCAGAGCCTTAGGGATGCTTGGCAAGCAAAGTTTGAGCGATTGCGCCAGGGCACTATGACAGTATCTGAGTATGCCATCAGTTTCACCCGGTTAGCCAGACATACACTAGCCTTGGTCGCCATGGTTCGGGAGAGAGTGCGTAGGTTTATTGAGGGTCTTATTTCGCCTATCCGATCCATCAGGGCTAGAGAGCTGGAGACGGATGTACTGTATCAGCAGGTGGTGAGTATTGCCAAGCGGATCGAGGGTATGCTCACTAGAGAGCGAGGATAGAGAGAGAGGCTAAGAGGTCTCATGAGTCGGGTCATTTCTCTGGTGCCCACACTGCAGCAACCATTCGATTTAGCAGGGGTTATTCCGGTCGTCCAGTTCATTCAGCATTGCCAGCAGCTGGTAGTACTCCAGCTCCCCCAACACCTTAGGAGCCTTACTATGCTCTCCTAGTTTCCAGTGTGCCTCATGCGCGGAGTACCTCCAAGGGTCAGTCCAGCGGGAGCGGGGCCGGTCAGTCATGTCCATCGCGTCCTCCCAAGGCTTGTTTTGAGTGAGGGGATACTCGCCATCTGGATAGGGAGTGCCCTAGGCGTAGGAGAGGAGCTCCTCCATAGACTTCGCAGCCTCAGCGTGGTTCACAAGGTCAGCAGGCTATCGTTCCAGCCCCAGCTGCCACCTCACCTACCCAGCCAGACAGCGGGGATCAGGGTGACAGAGGCCGCCCTCAAGGGAAGGGTCAGGCCCATTTTTATGCTACTCCTGATCGCACCGTATCTGTCTCCTCTAATTCTGTTATCACAGGTATTATCTTATTTAGTCACAGAGAGGCATCGGTTCTATTCGATCCTGGTTCTACTTTTTCATATGTGTCCTCTTATTTTGCTTCACATCTGGGTGTGCCTTGGGATTCTTTGAGTGCCCCCATTTATGTTTCTACTCCGGTGGGAGATTCTTTGGTTGTGGACCGTGTGTATCGGTCGTGTTTGGTCACTGTTTGTGGTTTTAAGACCAAAGCTGATCTTTTATTGCTCGGTATGCTTAAGTTCGATATTATTCTAGGCATGGACTGGTTGTCGCCCCACTATGCTATTCTAGATTGTCACGCCAAGACCGTGACGCTGGCTATGCCAGGCGTTCCACGTATTGAGACTCTAGATCACACCCCCAGCCGTGTTATTTCCTTTCTTAAAGCTCAGCGTATGGTTGAGAAGGGGTGTGCTGCTTATCTAGCTTATGTGAGGAATGTTAGTGTTGACACTCATTCTATTGATTTCGTCCCAGTGGTACGTGATTTCTCTGATGTATTTCCAGCTGATCTCCCGGGGCATGCCGCCCGATAGAGATATCGATTTTGGTATTGACTTATTATCGGGCACTCAGCCCATTTCTATTCCTCCGTACCATATTGTTCCTCATGAGTTGAAGGAGTTGAAGGATCAGTTACAGGAGTTGTTGGGTAAGTTTTTCATTCGACCCAGTGTTTCACCTTGGGGTGCTCCTGTGTTGTTTGTGAAGAAGAAGGACGGTTCTATGCGTTTCACTATCGCCAGTTGAACAAAGTTATAGTGAAGAACCAATATCCTTTGCCACGTATTGATGACTTATTTGACTAGTTACAGGGTGCACATGTGTTCTCCAAGATTGATTTGCGCGCTGGTTATCATCAGCTAAAGATTCGGGAGACTGATATCCCGAAAACTGCCTTTAGGACTCGGTATGGTCATTACGAGTTCATCGTTATGTCTTTCAGGCTGACTAATGCCCCAACAGCCTTCATGCATTTGATGCATTGTGTATACAGGCCATATCTTGACTCGTTCGTGATTATTTTAATTGATGATATTTCAGTATATTCCCGGAGTCGGCAAGAGCATGAACATCACTTGAGGATAGTGCTTCAGATTCTGAGGGAGAAGTAATTATATGCAAAGTTCTCTAAATGTGAGTTTTCGCTGAGTTTGGTGCCATTTCTAGGCCACGTGGTGTCGAGCGAGGGTATTCGAGTAAATCCTAGGAAGGTAGAGGTCGTGCAGGGTTGACCCAGGCCCTCCTCAGCTACCGAGATTTGTAGAATCCTTGGTTTGGCGGGATATTACCATCACTTTGTGGAAGGGTTCTCTTCGATCGCAGAACCTATGACCAGATTGATCCAAAAAGGTACCCCTTTTCAGTGGACAGAGAAGTATGAGGCAAGCTTTCAAATGCTCAAGACAACTTTGACTTCAGCGCCTATATTGATATTGCCTACCAGTTTGGGGTCCTATACGATATATTGTGATGCCTCACGGGTTAGACTCGGAGCAGTATTGATGCAGGATGTTAGGGTGATTGCCTATGCGTCCCGACAGCTAAAGGTGCATGAAAAGAACTACCCTGTCCACGACCTTGAGCTAGCTGCCATTGTTCACGCCTTGAAGATTTTGCGCCATTATTTGTATGGGGTTCCTTGTGAGATTTACACTGATCATCGGAGTTTGCAGCACTTTCTTAAGTAGAAGGACCTGAACCTGCATCAGAGAAGGTGGTTGGAGCTGTTTAAGGACTATGATATTACTATTCTTTATCACCTGGGCAAGGATAATGTGGTTGCCGATGCCTTGAGTCGCCGGGCGGAGAGTTTGGGGAGTTTGGCATATCTACCAGCTTCGGAAAGACCTATGGCGATGGATGTTCAGGCTTTGGCCAGGCAATTTGTTAGATTGGATCTTTCTGAGCCCAGCCAGGTTCTGGCTTGTGTGGTTTCTCGGTCTTCTCTATTTGATCACATCAGAGAGCGATAATTTGATGACCCTCATTTGCTTGTTCTTCATGATAGAGTTTGGCGTGGTGATGCTCGAGACGTTACTATCGGGGATGACGGAGTGATGAGGATGAAGTGGCGCATTTGTGTGCTCAATGTAGATGATCTTTGAGAGTTGATTCTAGTTGAGGCCCATAGCTCGCGGTATTCCATCCATCTGGGTGTCGCGAAGATGTATTAGGACTTGAGGCAGCACTATTGGTGGAGGTGGATGAAGAAGGATATAGTTGACTATGTTTCTAGATGCCTCAACTGCCAGCAGGTGAAGTATGAGCATCAGCATCCGGGTGGGTTATTGCAGCAGATTGAGATCACAGAGTGGAAGTGGGAGCGCATCACCATGGACTTTGTATCTGGACTTACACGGACTGTGAGGAAGTTTGATTCCATTTGGGTCATTGTGGATTGGCTGACCAAGTCCGCCCATTTCATACCTGTGTGCACCACCTACTCATCGGAGCGGTTGGCGGAGATCTACATCAGGGAGATAGTCTGGTTGCATGATATTCCAATTTCCATCATTTCAGACAGAAGCACTCAGTTTACTTCACGGTTTTAGAGAGCCGTGCAGCAGGAGTTAGGTACTCGGGTTGAGCTGAGCACAGCATTTCACCCCAGACTGATGGACAGTCTGAGCGCACTATTCAGATTTTGGAGGATATGCTCCGTGTGTGCGTGATTAGGTTTGGAGGTTCATGGGATAACTTCTTGCCACTGGCGGAGTTTGCTTATAACAACAACTATCAGTCCAGCATTCAGATGGAGCCGTATGAGGTCCTATATGGTAGAAGGTACAGGTCCCTAGTGGGTTGGTTTGAGCCGGGCGAGGCCAGGTTGCTAGGTACTGAGATGGTCCAGGATGCAATGGACAAGGTCAAGGTGATTCAGGATAGACTCCGTGCAGCCCAGTCTAGACAGAAGAGTTATGCGGACAAGAAGGTTCACGATGTGGCATTAATGGTTTACGAGCGGGTTCTACTTCAGGTCTCGCCCATGAAGGGCATCATGAGGTTTGGGAAGAAAGGAATCTGAGTCCGAGATTCATTGGACCTTTTGAGATTTTGAGGCGTGTTGGGGAGGTTGCTTATGAGCTGGCCTTACCTCCCAGCCTAGCCGGAGTCCACCCAGTATTTCATGTCTCTATGCTCCGGAGATACCATGGTGACCCGTCGCACGTGTTGGATTTCAGTTCTGTTCATCTAGACAAGGATCTGTCTTATCTTGAGGAGCTAGTGGCCATTTTGGATAGGCAAATCAGGAAGCTGAGGTCAAAGAACATCACTTCGGTGAAGGTCCAGTGGCAGGGTCAGCCGGCCGAGGAGGCGACTTGGGAGACCTAGCAGGATATGCGCGGCCAGTACCCTCACCTCTTCACTACTTCAAGTATGTTTTCTATGCTCGTTCGAGGACAAACGGATGTTTAAGTGTGGGAAGATGTAACGAACCGACCGGTCATTTTTGAAATTTACGCTCCGATCCCCAATTTACTATTTCCCTTAAGTTCATTTCTGCTATTGTGGTTTGTCGGGATGTTCAGTTCTAGATATTGGAGTGTTTTGGGACACTTAGTCCCTAAATGAGAGCTTTATAGTTGAAAAATATCCCATATTCAGAACAGTGTTAACACGACCTCAAAACGGAAATCTGATGGTTCCATTAGCTCCATTAGGTAATTTCGGGGTTGGAAGCGTGTTCGGAATGTATTTTGGAGGTCCGTACCTCATTTAGGCTTGAAATGCCGAAGTTTGATTTTTATGGAAATTCGGTCGATAGGTGAGATTTTGATCCGCGAGTTGAAATGGAATCCGAAAGTTGCAGTAGCTTCGTTAGGTGATTTTGGATATGTCTACAAATATTTAGGTCATTCGGACGTCGTCTGGTCGGGTTTTCGATAGCATGTAGGTTTCGGAAGTTTTGGTTGAAACTTAGGCTTGAATCCGCCATATTTGATGATTTTTGTGTTTAATGATATGTTTTAATGATTGGAACAAGTTCGTATCATGATTTGGAGTAGGTTGGTGCTTTTGGTTGAGGTCCCGGGGACCTCGGGATGACTTCAGGTGATTAAACGGAAGAAAAATGGAAGTTGCAGCAGGCTGTATTTTTCTGTCACCTGTTGTTTCCGCTTCTGGCGGATCTTGGACCGCAGAAGCGAGTCTGCAGAAGCAGAGCAGTGAGCGCAGGTGCAAAATATGTAAGGGGTAGCTGAGTTCGCAGAAGCAAACATGTGATCGCATAGGCGGGACCGCAGAAGCGGGCTGATGCCTGTAGAAGCGATTGTGGATGGCTGGTAGCTTTCTACAGAAGCGGACCATTTCCGCAAAAGCGGTCATCGCAGAAGCAATGGTAGACCGCAAAAACGATCATGGGTAAGTAAACGAAAAGCCGCAGAAGCGGCAGCTTCTCTGCAAAAGTGGGATCGCGGAAGTGACCCCAGTGTCGCAGAAGCGAAAAGTCACTGTAGGTTAAAGCTTCAGTTCCTTTTCGAATTTCAGAACTTTTAAAATATTGGAGGCTTCGAACTAGGAGAGAAGTTTTGCGATTTTGAGGAGGAAATCAAGGGGTATCATCAGGTAAGCACTCATGGACTCAATTTACATTAATATATTGATAAAATCATGGAATTAATCTCTGAAAAAGGAGAAATAAGGTGTAACAATGGGGGATTTTGCTTTAAGCCTAAGCGAAAGAAAATTGACGTTTTGAATGAGCAAACAAACTCCAATTTCGATAAATTTTATATGGTTAGACTCATGAGAATATCAGGGTTCTGAAAATGTAAAAATATATTGATTCCGAGTCAATGGCTGGAGATATATTTTGGTCATTTCACCTATTTTCGCATTGTAGCTTTAATTTATTAATGTACTTAGTTACTTGTGATGTTATTTATACTGTGTAATTGTTTTGACTAGATTTGGACCATTCAGAGTCGGATACTCGTGGCAAGGGAGTCATTTATTAGCAGTTTTGTATCGGTACTGAGGTAAGTGACTTGTCTAACCTTTCGTGGGGGATTTTCTCCCCTAGGATATATATGTGTTGATTTAAATTCCTTGTACGCGAGGTGACGGGCATGTACTTGTGCAAATTGTTGAAAACCACCTTACTTGAACTGCTCAACCCGTGTTATCTTTGTTATTTTATTGGTTTAATTGCAAGATTTATCCGGTGTTAGCTAGGGAAGCATAATTAGATATGATTATCTGTCTAAATGCCTACTTGTCTAAATTGAACTACTTGGAAACTGTTGAGACTGTATTTAGTTGTTAATTGTAGCTGTGTACTTTATATTTCTCTGTGTTTTCTCTTATTGATTGTGTTTGTGTTCTGTGGACTGTAGGTTCAATTCCCGGAGATCCTGTGATTCTGTTATATGGACTGCGAGTTCAATTCCCGAAGATCCTGTGATTCTAATATACGGACTGTGGGTTCAATTCTCGGAGATCCTGTGATTCTAATATACGGACTGCGGGTTCAATTCCCGGAGATCCTGTGATACTGATATATGGACTACGGGTTCGATTCAAGGAGATCCTGAGTTGCTAAGTATAGAAGGACTGTGGGTTAAATTCTCGGAGATCCTGGATTGTTGGTTTGTACTTGTTGTGTTGATTTCTCTTTGTTAGCTTAGCTGTAGACGGCTTGTAGTAATTGTCTCATTTACTGTTATTTCAGACTTATTCCTATTTTGTATTGTTCGGTGTTATTATCATCATTTTTTTTATTATTTCTCGGTAGGGCCCTGACCTTCCTCGTCACTACTCCATTGAGGTTAGGCTTGGCACTTACTGAGTACCGCCGTGGTGTACTCATGTTACTCTTCTGTACACTTTTGTTGTGCAGATTTATGTACATCCGATCAGACGCACTACCGGTAACTTAGGAGCAGTTTCAAGAGACTTGAGGTATGAATCTACTACGTCCGCAGATCCGGAGGGTCTTCTTCTATTCTTCTTAGTGATGTCAGTTATTCCTTTATTTTTGTTGTGTAGACACTCTTGATGTAGTGAGCCACAGTTGTACTCTCTTAGTTCGTGTTGCCCGTGTGTTTCCGAGTCTTGGTGGTTATATTTCTTTCGGGTATTTGGCGAAGTGTATGTGCCGAGCAACAGTTATTACATTTCGTTATATTATTCCACTGTTATCTTAACTTTTGTTCATAAGAGTGTATATTCCGCATTGTGTTAGGCTTACTTAGTCGCGAAGACTGGGTGCCGTCATGACATGTTCACGATTGGTGAACCAGGGTAGTGATATATAGCCTCTCCCTAATATTTGGTGTCACATTACTCACGAACTTCTAAGAATAAACTAAATACAAAGGTCTGAAAAAAATATAACAACTGTCTATCTCGAAACAATGAGGCAACAGTCAAATGTGAAAATATAAATAAGAGACGCCGGGCCTGCGGACGCTTGCAAGGCTAACTCAGTCTCGTGATAATGAAATCCTGCTCCCGTACTACTACTGCTGCTGCTCCTCAAAACCTGGACCTGTGCAAAAATGCACAAAAGTGTAGCATCAGCACAACCGACTCCGTGTGCTAGTAAGTGTCTAGCCTAACCCCGGCGAAGTAGTGATGAGGTTAGACTGGACACCGTATAAACCTGTGCAGTTATAAATATACAACGGAAATCGCATACCAAGTAATTAACAACATGGGAGGGGAAACATGTTATGGGGAAATACAATATTATCATTAATTCAGAGTAACAAACTAAAACAGCATAGATCCACAATGAACAAGGAATCAATACTCAGATATGAGCACATGGCATCAATAACTGTTGCGGCGTAAAACCCGCTCCATAATTACCATTGTTGCAGCGTGCAACCTGCTCCACAATAGCACTGTTGCGGCATGCAACCCGACCCATATCATTAGTTATATATCATTGTTGTGGTGCGCAACCCAATCCTCACATATTACTATTGCAGCGTGCAACTCGATCCTTAATATCATTTTTATTGGCGCGCAACCCGATCCTCAATATCATTGTTGGCGCGTGCTGCGTGCTCCACCAAGATCATATTTTCCTCATCCAAACCACAATCACAAATACGGGGCAAGAGAGTAAATAAACAATAATGAAAGCCCGGAAAGGGAATACACATGACAAACAACTTAATAACCTCAGTATTCCGGTAAGGGAGATAAAACCCAACGACAGAATCAACAAAACATCCCGACAAGTGAAAAATCAGTAACTTTTTCCCCTTATTTCTTTTCTTACTCCACTATATCATTGGAGCCCAAGCTCCAAGAAATTCTTATCTCATATTCCGTCACAAATAACAGTATAACGACATCCCAGTGAGGGAATAAAACATCATCTCAAATATCCTGGCAAGGGGATTACCATAACCATATTAGTTCCAACATCTAACTACCATATTAACTCCAACATCTAACCACCACAGCTCTAGCCATCCTATTACCATACTTCCACTGCCTCAGCTATATCTAACCGACTACCACACCCATACACCCCATCTATAACTAACCTATTACAATACTTAATCACCTCAACTATAAATATAGTCATCACAAGATACAAGGAAACATTAACCTGAGCTACCCTAGTATCCGTTAAGAACACAATGCAGGGGAATCACAACCCAACAATAGCCCGCCAAGAGGGTGTGATGACCCGGTCTGTAGTCACGTGAGTTACCATCCTATTTCCCTTGTTATATGCTGTTCATGTTTGTATATATGTACTTGGTAAATTTGAGTCAATTCGGACCAAGTTTGGTAGGAAATAGGATAACTAGTCTCTTTGATGAAGGAATAGTTTGGAAAAGTCAACCGAAAATTGACTTGTGAGTTAGAGGATTCGGAATCAAATTCTGATGGTTCGGTTAGCTTCGGGGGATGATTTGTGACTTAGTAGAGCGATCAGAATCGTCTGGTGTAAAAATAGGCTTGAATTGGCGAAGTTGGAATTTTGGCAAATTCCGGTCGATAGGTAAGATTTTGATCCGGGAGTCAAAATGGAATTTTGATAGTTGTAGTAGCTTCGTTAGGTAATTTTGGATATGTCTACAAATTTTCAGGTTATTCGGACATCGTTTGGTCGGGTTTTTAATTGAATGTAGATTTCGAAAGTTTTAGTCGAAACTTATGCTTGAATCCGCCTTGATTTGATGGTTTTTGTGTTTAAGGATGTGTTTTTATGATTGGAACAAGTTCGTATCATATTTTGGAGTAGTTTGGTCATTTTGGTTGAGGTCCTGGGGACCTCGGGGTGATTCTGGGGGTCCTAACGGATCATTTTTGGTTACGTTGGAGATAAGGTTTGCTTTCATATCTGCTGCAGAATTTTGTTCATTGCATTCGTGATTAGGTTCACGTGAATGCGTAGTGTAGGAATCAATGAATTGCATTCGCGTTAGGCGGTCCGCGTTTGCATAGCATGGGAAGAGCTGACCATCGTGCTCACGTCGGGTTGTACGCGTTCGTGTAGAGTAAAATGGACTGAAGCCAGATTCGTTCATCGCGAACGCGAGAAGGGCGTCGCATTCACATATAAAAAAAACTTAACTGGACAGAGGGTTTTTAAAAGGATTTCAGTCGAGAACCCCTTCATATTTTCCTCCATTCTTGCACACCTTGAGAGATAATTGATAGAATTTAAAGGGGATTTCATCGGGAAGTGATTGGAGGTGAGTCTCGTGGTCTTAATACATTATTTTATCAAAGAATCTTCCATTAATTCTCTGAATTTGGGCATAAATTGAGGAAGTTAGGTCTTGGAATTTTGCTATGTAAAATCGTGATTTGGTGGCTCATTTCAACTCCGATTTTGATAAATTTTATATGAACGGACTCGTGGCGAGACGAGGATTCTGAAAATGTGAATGTAATAATTTTTCGAGAAGTAGGCCCGGGGCTCGGGTTTTGGCAACTTGTGTTTTCGGGGTTTTTCAAGTCTTTTCGATTGGGTTATGTTCCATTAGCCTATTTTGATGTATTCTTATTGGTTTTGATCAGATTTGGCAC
Source organism: Nicotiana noctiflora (assembly GCA_032618575.1). NCBI lineage: Eukaryota > Viridiplantae > Streptophyta > Magnoliopsida > Solanales > Solanaceae > Nicotiana > Nicotiana noctiflora. The sequence goes on along the minus strand of JASVEL010002386.1, from coordinate 245,086 downwards.
TTGAGAAGGTCGATTTGCGAGGGAAGCGCAAGGCGAGCTAGGATTTTGGCCTGTTCAAGGTGAGTGGTAGTCATGAATGATATACTGAGGGTTTGAAACCCCGTATTTGCACTATACGGTATTATGTTAAGATGAAACACGCGTCGTATGATGAGTATCGTGATATTGTGACTGGGGATTCAGACTTAGTCCATCCCGATCGATAGTGCACCATACTTATCGACTGATACTGAGCTTATATCCGTATATTTGGGCTAGTTTCCATGTTTGGGGCCTTGTGCCAATCTGTAGAACCTTAGGGAAGCCTGTGGAGATAAATGACCATATACCTTTTGAACACACACTCTCAGTCGTACTCTTAGCTGTATAGCACAACATGAACCGATACTAGAAATGTACTCTAAGTAAGAATACCTAGGGTTGAAGACCCTGTTCGATCTGAGTGGGCCCGAGAGAGGCCAAGTCTGTATTGACTAAGAGGGGTCGAGGACCCATAGTGAGGTATTAAAATATATACTGGATCAGGCTGTACGCCACAGCAGTATATACATATACATGTATTGTATCGGATTGCACATCGCAGTATTATATATATGATATATATATGGATCGTACTGCATGTCGCAGTGTTATATATATATGGATCGGAATGCACGCCGCAGTATTATAGCGTTTGGGATGAAGGAGCCCCTCCGGAGTCTGCACACACCCTCAGTGAGTGCAGTTACTATTATATTGGATCGGGATGCATGCCGCAGCATTATATATATTATATTGGATCGAGCTGCATGTCGCAGAATTATATATATTATATTGGATCGGCTGCACGCCGCAGCACCATATATCTAATATCGGATCGGGCTGCATGCTTCAGTAGTATTTATAAGGATAGGCTGTGCGCCGCAGCAGTGTTGGATAAATATGGGACAGTAGTAGACTGATACTGGACTTTCCTTCTTAGAGATATTCTCATCTATACTGTTACTTTTAGAACTGTTTAGTATTCTTACCGGTTTTCTTACTTTCAGTTATTATTTATTGCTACTACTCATTGAGTTGGAAGTACTCACTCTAGTCCCTTCACCTTGTGTGTAGATACAGGGATTCAAGAGGGCAGTTGATTTATATTGCTGCTGTTTCGGCTCATTGCGGAGTCATCTAGGTAGCTGTCGGCGTCCGCAGAACCCGATCTCTCCTTCCATTATCTTTTGTTCTTCTACTTGGACTTGGTTGTATAGGATATTATTCAGATGTTTAGAGACTCAGACTTGTGACACCGGATCTGTTGGGCTGTTATTTCAGTTGTTTTGATTTCCGCACTCATATTATATTTATGAAAACGAGATATTTTACCTAAATTAGAATATTTTGGAATAATAATCGGATTGGTTAACGGGTAATGGTCGGGCTTGCCTAGCAATGTGTTGGGCGCCATCACGACCGGAGTTGGGTCGTGATAAGTTGATATCAGAGCCTAGATTATCAGGTCTCGCGAGTCATGGGCCGATTTAGTAGAGTCTCACGGATCGGTACTGAGACGTCTGTACTTATCCTCGGGAGGCTGCAGATTCTTTAGGAAAACTTTAAATTCTTGAAATTCATGTCGTGCGACTTTATTAATCTAAAACTAAACTTTTGCATTCTATTCTCTCGCAGATGGCGAGAACTCGTGCTACTGGACGAGGCGGACGACCACTATTGCCACATACTAGAAGGCAGACGCGGTCGTGGTCGTGGTAGGGGTAGAGCAGCTGGGGACCCACCAGTTGCCCCCATTCAGGATCAGCCTCCAGTTGTAGAGGTCCCAATAGCACTTGTTCAGGCACTAGTTGTGCCTATCGTGATTCCGGGTCTTCAAGAGACCCTAGCTCAGATTTTGATGGTTTGTACTGGCCTGGCCCAGGAAGTTTCGGCCTCCACTGCAGCAGCTACATCCTAGACCGGGTGTAGTCATTATACCCCCGCAGCTCACACTCTAAAGCAGGTAGTGCAAGGTTTATAGACACCTAAGGCGCCACCAGTCCAGCCAGTGGCTCTAGTTCAGTCGGTTATTCAGGTTCTGGTTGACAGGGTCCTGGTGATGCCTGACGATGAGCAATGTTGTCTTAAGAGGTTTATCAGACTTTCGCCTCCTACATTTCGTGGTATTCCCGACGAGGATGCCCGGGGATTTCTCGACAAGTGTCATCGTATGCTCCGTACAACAGGGATTCTCGAGTCGAGTGGGGTATCATTTACAACTTTCCAGTTTCAGGGAGAAGCCTTCATATGGTGGGAGGCATATGAGCATCATAGGCCGGCAAGTGCGGCACCATTGACATGGCAGGAGTTCTCTACTATCTTTCTGGAAAAGTGGATACCATGATCTCAGAAGGAGGAGTTACGCAGGCAGTTTGAGTGGCTCCGCTAGGGGAATATGTCTGTGAAAGAGTATGAGGTGAGGTTCGTAGAGTTAGCTCGATATGCCCCATGGATGGTTCTTACTGATCAGGAGAGGATCAGGCACTTTGTGGACAAACTTATTTATCCTATTCGCATTTTGATGACTCGAGAGAAGGGTCCTGAGTCATTCCTTCGAGGATGCAGCTGATATAGCTCGCGACATTGAGACAAACCATCATCGAGAGCGAGAGGAGCGGGAGGCCAAGAGGCCTCAAGGATCAGGTAGTTTCGGCGGTGCTCAGTCTAGAGGCCAGGGTCAGCAGAGCAGAGGTCGTTCTTTTAGATCTGCATAGCCAACCTGCTCAGAGTATCGTAGGTCATTTTCTAGCCGAGGTCATTAGGGCTCTCATCCAGGACAACCATCTCTCAGTGCCCTTCCACCACAGAGTTCATCTCAGGCTCTATCTGCTCAGGGTTCATCCAAACCGAGTTCTTCAGCTAGTCACTCTGGTGCAAGGGATTCCCTTCAATCCCAGCCCCCAGCACCCGGGAGTTGCTTTGAGTGTGGGGAGTATGGGCATATTCGGAGGGAGTGTCCCCGCCTTGTATCCAGACCATATCAGCAGAGGGGACAACCCTCAACTTCTGGTCTATCTACTTCGGCACCCGCCCCTCCAGCTAGGGGTGAGGGTCAGGCAGCCAGGGGTCACCCTCGATGGAGAGGCTAATCGAGTGGTCAGGCTCATTGCTATGCTCTTTAGGGTCGTTCAGATGCGGTCGCTTCAGATGCTATTATTATAGGTATTATTTCAGTCTGCCAGAAGGATGCCCCAGTCTTATTCAATCCCGGTTCCACTTATTCCTATGTATCTTCATATTTTGCTCCTCATTTGGGCACGACCCGAGGGTTTCTTGCATTGCCCGTGCATGTATCTACTCCAGTGGGCGATACCATTATTGTGGACCATGTGTACCTGTCCTATCTTGTTACTATTACGGGTCTGGAGACCCGAGTAGACTTGCTGCTATTAAGCATGACTAATTTTGATGTCATTTTGGGCATGGACTAGCTATCTCCATGCCACGCTATTCTAGACTGTCATGCCAAAACAGTCACATTGTCTATATCGGGTATCCCGAGGATCGAGTGGCCAGGTATGACTGATTATGTACCCAGTAGGGTAATTTCTTTCTTAAAGGCCCAACGGATGGTCAGGAAAGGATGTTTATCGTATTTGGCATATGTGAGGGACGTTGGAGATGAGACTCCCAGTATTGATTCTATTCCCGTTGTGAGGGATTTTACTGATGTGTTTCCCTCGGACCTGCTGGGCATGTTGCTGGATAGGGATATTGACTTTGGAATTGATTTGGTGTCGGGCACTCAGCCTATCTCTATTACTCCTTATCGTATGGCACCAGCTGAGTTGAAGGAATTAAAAGATCAGCTTCAGGAACTCCTAGATAAGGGGTTCATTTGGCCGAGTGTGTCACCGTCGGGTGCACCGGTCTTGTTTGTCAAGAAGAAAGATGGCTCAATAAGGATGTGTATTGATTGCAGACAGCTGAACAAGCTAACAGTAAAGAACAAGTATCCTCTACCAAGCATTGATGATTTATTTGATTAGCTCCAGGGAGCGAGGGTATTCTCGAAGATTGATCTTCATTCAGGCTATCACTAGCTGAATATTAGAGATTCTGATATTATGAAGACAACCTTTCGGACGAGATATGGGCACTATGAGTTTCTAGTGATGTCTTTTGGTCTGACTAATGCCCCAGCCGCGTTCATGTATTTAATGAACAGCGTGTTCCGGCCGTATTTGGATTCCTTTGTGATTGTGTTTATTGATGACATCCTGGTGTACTCTCGTAGCCAGGAAGAGCATGATCAGCATCTCAGAGGTGTACTACAGAGGTTGCAGGAGGAGAAGCTTCATGCAACGTTCTCCAAGTGTGAGTTCTGGCTCGAGTCTGTGTCTTTTCTGGAACAAGTGGTGTCCAGTGATAGGATTCAGGTGGATCCGAAGAAGATAGAGGCGGTGCAGAGTTGGCCCAGACCGACCTCAGCCACTGAGATTCGTAGTTTCCTGGGATTGGCAGGATATTATCGCCGATTTATTTAGGGATTTTCTTCTATTGCTTCACCCTTGACTAAGTTAACTCAGAATGGTGATCTATTTGTGTGGTCTGAGGAGTGTGAGGAGAGCTTTCAGAAGCTCAAGACAGCATTGACCACGACACCGGTTTTGATATTTCCGTCAGCTTCATATTCCTATAATGTGTATTGTGATGTCTTGAGAGTTAGCATTAGATGTGTGTTGATGCAGGAGGGTAGGGTTATTTCTTATGCTTCTCGCTAGTGGAAGCCCCCATGAGAAGAACTACCCCGTGCACGATTTGGAGTTAGCATCCATAGTTCACGCTCTAAAGATTTGAGGCATTACTTGTATGGTGTTTCTTGTGAGGTGTATGCTGATCATCGCAGCCTTCAGCATCTGTTCAAATAGAAAGATCATAATTTGAGACAACGGAGGTGGCTTGATTTGCTTAAGGATTATGACATTACCATATTGTATCATCTGGGGAACGCTAACATAGTGGCCGATGCTTTGAGCCGGAAGGCGGTTAGTATGGGCAACTTGGCTTATATTCCAGTTGGGGAGAGACCCTTTGCATGTGATGTTCAGGGGTTGGCCAATCGGCTAGTGAGGTTGGATATTTCTGAGCCGGGTCGGGTGTTGGCTTGTGTTGTTTCTCGGTCCTCTTTATATGATCGCATAGAGAGTGTCAGTATGATGATCCACATTTGCTTTTCCTTAAGGATCGAGTTTAGCACGATGATGCCAGGGATGTGTCTATTCATAGTGATGGTGTTCTGATGATGCAGGGCCGGATCTATGTGCCCAATATAGATGGCCTTCGAGAGTTGATACTACAGGAGGCTCAAAGCTCACGGTACTCCATTCATCTGGGTTCCGCAAAGATGTATCAAGACTTGAGATAGCATTACTGGTGGAGGAAGATGAAGATGGATATTGTGAGTCATGTAGCCAGATGTCTCAACTGCCAGTAGGTCAAGTATGAGCATCAGAGACCGGGCGGTGTTCTTCGGCGTATGGTTATTCCTGAGTGGAAATGGGAGCGGATTACCATGGATTTCGTGAGTGGTCTCCCTCGGATTTCGAGGAAGTTTGATTCAGTTTGGGTGATTGTTGATCGACTGACAAATTCGCATACTTCATTCTAGTATGTACTACTTATTCATCGGAGTGGTTAGCAGGGATCTTTATTTGGGAGATTCTCAGGTTACATGGGGTTCCCGTGTCTATTATATCGAATAGAGGTACTTAGTTCACTTCTCAGTTCTGGAGGGCATTTCAGCGGGAGCTGGGTACATAGTTAGAGTTGAGCACAACATTTCATCCTCAGATAGACGGGCAGTCTGAGCGCACTATTCAGATTTGAGGATATGTTGCGTGCCTGTGTGATCGATTTTGGAGGTTCATGGGATGAGTTTTTGCCACTTGCAGAGTTTGCTTACAACAACAGTTATCAGTCGAGTATTCAGATGGCAGGCATTGTATGGTAGACGGTGTAGATCTCTTGTGGGATAGTTTGAGTCTGGCGAGGCTAGATTGTTAAGGACTGAGTTAGTTCAGGATGCTTTGGAGAGAGTGAAGTTGATCCATGAGAGTCTTCGCATAGCACAGTCATGCTAGAAGAGTTATGCGGATCGGAAGGTTCGGGATATGTCTTTAATGGGTGCGAGAGGGTCTTGTTGAAAGTTTCACCCATGAAGGGTGTTATGTGGTTCGGAAAGAAAGGGAAGCTGAGTCCCAGGTTCATTGTCCCTTTTGAGATTCTTAGGAGGATTGGAGATGTGGAATATGAGCTAACCTTGCCACCCAACTTGTCCAGTGTGCATCCAGTATTTCATGTGTGTATGCTCCGAAAGTATGTCGGGATCCGTCTTATGTGTTGGATTTCAGTGCAATTCAGTTGGATGATGATCTATCTTATGATATGGAGCCGGTGGCTATTCTTGGTCGATAGGTTCGGAAGTTGATATCCAATGACATTGCTTCAGTAAAGGTGCAGTGGAGAGGTCGGCCATGGAGGAGGCTACTTGGGAGACCAAACAGAAGATACAGAGTAGATATTATAGAGGCGGAGGTCGAGACCGTAGAGGTGGAGGCCATACCGCTAGAGGTAGGGGCCAGCCGGTGGCCGATCGTCCTAGAGACATGGTTCATGGAGGTCGGGCTGAGCTTCGGCTTTATGCTTTGACAGCCAGGCCAGAGGCAGAGGCATCAGATGTTGTTATTACAAGTACTATTCTGGTTTGTTATAGAGATGCGTTGCTATTTGAACCTGGGTCTACATATTCATATGTGTCTTCCTATTTTGCACTCTGTCTGGCTATGTCTAGTTATGCTTTGGACATTCCTATTTATGTGTCTACATCGGTGGGTAACTCCATAGTAGTCGACCGGGTGCACCATTCCTGTGTGGTTGTGTTTTAGGGTCTTGAGACCCGTGTTGATCTACTGCTATTAGACATGGTGGATTTTGATGTTATATTAGGGATGGATTGGTTGTCCTCGTATCATTCCATCTTGGATTTCCTCGCCAAGACGGTGACTTTGTCCTTGCCAGAATTGCCCCGACTAGAGTGGAGAGGGACCTCAAGTCATGCAACTCACAGTGTATTTCCTATGTTAAGGCTCGACTCATGTTCAAGAAGGGGTGTTTAGCTTATCTGGCGTATGTTCGCAACTCTAGTGTAGGGTTCCTTCTATTGACTCTGTTCCTATTGTTCAGGAGTTTCCTGAGGTTTTTCCTTCAGACCTGCCGGGTATGCCGCCCGATAGAGATATTGATTTCTGTATTGATCTGGTTCTGGGCATGTAGGTCATATTTATTCTGCCGTATCGCATGGCCCCGCTAGAGTTAAAAGAGCTAAAGGACCAGTTACAGGATTTACTAGGGAAGGGTTTTATCAGGCCTAGTATTTTTCCTTGGGATGCGCCTGTGTTATTTGTGAAGAAGAGGGATGGTTCGATGTGGATGTTTATTGATTACAAGCAGTTGAACAAGGTGACGACAAAGAAAAAATATCCACTATCGAGGATTGATGTGTTGTTTGACCAACTTCAGGGAGCCAGGGTGTTCTCAAAGATAGACTTGAGATTTGGCTACTATCAACTGAGGATTAGGGTGTCTGATGTCCCTAAGACAGCATTCTGCACTTGGTATGGGCATACGAGTTTTTAGTCATGTCATTTGGGTTGACCAATGCCCCAACAATATTTATGGAGTTGATGAACTGAGTGTTCAAGCTTTATCTAGACTTGTTCGTAATAGTCTTTATAGATAATATTCTGGTGTACTCTCGTAGCCGGGGAAGCACGAGCAACGTCTCATAGTGGTTCTTCAGACTCTAAAGGATAGTCGGTTATATGCTAAGTTTTTGAAGTGCGAGTTCTTGTTGAGTTCGGTTGCATTTTTGGGTCACGTTGTATCAGTAGAGGGTATTCAGGTGGACCCAAAGAAGATTGAGGCAGTCAAGAATTGGCCTCAAACAACTCCAGTGATCAAGATTTAGAGTTTATTGGGTTTAGCAGGTTATTACCATCGGTTCGTGGAGGGATTTTCGTCTATTGTAGTCACGATGACCAGATTGACCCAGAAGGGTGCCCGGTTCAGATGGTCAGATGAGTGTGAGGCGAGCTTTCAGAAGCTCAAGACAGCTCTGACCACGACACCGGTGTTGGTTTCACCCATGGGTTCGGGGCCTTACATAGTCTATTGTAATGCTTCCCGTATTGGGCTTGGAGCAGTATTGACGCAAGATGGAAATTGCTTATGCTTCGAGACAGTTGAAGATCCAGGATAAGAATTATCCAGTTCATGACCTAGAGTTGGCAGCGGTTGTTCATGCTTTGAAGATGTAGAGGCATTATCTATATGGTGTGACGTGTGAGGTGTACACGGATCACAAGAGCCTTTAGTACTTGTTCAAGCAGAAGGAGTTGAATATGAGGTAGAGGAGGTGGTTAGAGTTGTTGAAAGATTATGATGTTACCATCTTGTATCACTGTGACGACCCAAAGGGTCATCACTTATTTTATTAATAATTTCGAGCTTCTGAGGCCTTGAAAACCTCATTCTATGTTGCCTCGATTTACGTGCACGATCCGAGCATGTAGCCGGAAAGATTTTTTTATAGAAAATATGAATTCTATGAGAAATTTGGATAAAAATGATATTAATATTGATATGGTTGACTTCGGTCAACATTTTTGGTAAACGGATCCGGACCCGAGATTTGATGGTCCCGAGAGGTCCGTAGGAAAATATGGGACTTGGACATGCGTCGGGAGTCGAATTCTGAGGCCTAGAGCCCAAGTTATGAATTTTTATGTGAAATTGTTTTCGATGCAATTATTAAAGGAAATAAATTAATTGACCTTGGTATCGGGCTCGTATTTTGGTTCCGACGCCCGGTACAAGTCTTAAATATTATATATGTGATTTCTGTAAAGTTTGGTGACATTCGGATGTCGTTTGAGATGTTTTGGACCTTGAGTCCCAAGTTTGAAAGTTTTGAAAACTAAAGGTATGAAAATCATGCATTTGAGGCTTGATTTGATGAAAACGAGGTGATATTGGCGATGTGATCGCACGAACAAGTTCATAATGTGTTTTTGAGGTTATGTGCATATTTGGTTTGGAGCCCCGGAGGGCTCGGGTGAACTTTGGATAGGCCACGAGATCAATTTTTCATGTTAGAAGTTGTTGTCTGCAACTGGTCTGCAAAGTTCGCAAATGCGAACAATAGTTCGCAAATGCGAACTCCCCACTATTCTGCAGAGTTCGCAAATGCGAACAATAGTTCGCAAATGCGAACTCCCCCTATTGTGTCTGTGTTCGCAAATGCGAACAATAGTTCGCAAATGCGAACTTGACCCTACTGTGCCTGTGTTCGCAAATGCGAGCTATAGTTCGCAAATGCGAACTGGCCACTATTCCGCCTGGGTTCGCAAATGCGAACAATAGTTCGCAAATGCGAACCTCCCCATATTTAGCCTGTGTTCGCAATTGCGAACAATAGTTCGCAAATGCGAACTTCCCAGTTTTGCCTTGACTTCGCAAATGCGAAGAAAAGTTCGCAAATGCGAACTTCCCACCCTTAGCTTATTTTTCAAACTCCGAAATTGGTCGGGGTTCGCAATTGCGAACCCATGTTCGCAAATGCCAACACAGAGACCTGAAAAACACAAATTTCAGTCATTTCTTCACATTTTACAAAAACCAAAACACCCATTTGCGATTCTTCAAGGATTTCTTCTTTATCAAAATGATTGTAAGTCACTTTTTACTTAATTCTTTCAATTCCTAACATCATTAAACATGTTTTTCATAAGAAATCAATGATTTTCATGGTAAAATTCTTGTTTTTGTTAGAAAATAGGGTTTTTCATAAATTGGGGAATTGGACCTCGAATTGAGGTCCGATTTTGAAACAAATTATATACATGAACTCGTGGGGGGATGGGTAACCGGATTTTCCGAATTCCGACCATGTGGGCCCGGGGTTGAAATTCACTATTCATGGCAGAGAATGTTGTAAAAGTTGTATTTGGTATTAAGAATTAGTTTGTGGAGTAGAATTGATGATATTAAATCAATTGTGTATAGATACGGTTGGATTGGAGCCAAATTGAAAGAAAAGACATTTCCACGGATTGGATTGTTCATAAGCATTCGAGGTAAGTGTTTGTTTTATCCTAGCTTGAGGGAATAGGATTATGTGTTATGTGTTATGTGATCGAGTGCGGTGTATGGGCTATGGTGACGAGCATCCATACACTGGCGTCTAGTATGACCGTGAGTCGTTGGAAAATAATTATTTTGAGATATATTACGGATGAATTGTTATTGTTCTCCCTTGTTGGGACTTGTTGTGAAGATAATTATTGATTGCCCTTGATGGGACGGATTATGAATTATTGTTTCTTTCTTTACCCTTAACCGTGATTGTTATTTGGGTGAGGAAGAGTGATAATGCACGAAGGGTGATGCCGTGCCATGTTTTATTTATTTATGCACGAAGGTTAATGCCGTGCCATGTTTATTTATTGATTATGCACGAAGGATCATGTCGTGCCCTCGTTATTGAACCATGTACGAAGGATCATGCCGTACTATGGATGTGAGGATGAGAGTAAAAGCACGAAGGGTGATGCCGTGTACTTTATTTGTTTATTTGGTGAGGATGAGAGTAAAAGCACGAAGGGTGATGCCGTGCAATTGTTTGCTATTCCTTGACTTGATATTACTTGTTTTTCCATTATATTTTATTTGGGTGATGCCATGCAACTATTTGCCATTCCTTGACTTGATATTACTTGTGTTTCCATTATACCTTGTTTTCCTTGTGAACTTATTTGATTGTTATTTGGGTGAGGAAGAGTGATAATGCACGAAGGGTGATGCCGTGCCATGTTTATTTATTTATGCACGAAGGATCATGCCGTGCCCTATTATTGAACCATGTACGAAGGATCATGCCGTACTATGGATGTGAGGATGAGAGTAAAAGCACGAAGGGTGATGCCGTGCAACTGCTGTTTGCTATTTCTTGAATTGATATTACTTGTGTTTACATTACACTTTGTTTTTCCTCGTGAAATTATTAACTGTGGTTAATTGTTGAATTCTTTAAGATATTCCTTATTGTGTTAATACTTGATTATTTCTTGTTATTTTGTGGTACACATATATATATATGTACACATATGTATATTGAATTCTACAGGTTTATGTGGGTGTCTGGTCCTAGGCTTGTCACTACTTCGCGGGATAGGCCGGGCACTTACCAGCACATGGGGTCGGTTGTGCTGATGCTACACTTCTGTGCGTTTTTGCACAGGTCCAGGTTACGATCAGGAGCAGCAGCAGCAGTAAATAGATTGCGTGGGAGTTGATCACATTTGAGACCGAGGTAGCTTGCAGACGTCCGCAGGCCCGGCGTCTCTTTCTTTATTTATGTTAATAGCTGTAGTCTCATTGTTCCGAGACAAACAGAATTATGTTATATTTCCTTCGGACTTTTATGTGTAGTATTCCATAGTAGTTTGTGAGTTGGTGACTCCACGTGTTGGGTAGAGGATTTCAGTATGATTTTCACCTTGTGATTTGTTATTTCCATTTCGATAAAGTATTCCGATAAATAAATTATGAAATTGTGTTAAAAACAGGTTAGTATGAATACAGTGGCTTGCCTAGCTACCATGAGTAGGCGCCATCACGATCCCGATGTTGGGGGAAAAATCCGGGTCGTGACAAGTTGATATCAGAGCTTTAGGTTACATAGGTCTCACCACTCACGAACAAGCTTAGTAGAGTTTGAGAGGTAGGTACGGAGACGTCCGTACTTGTCCTCCAGAGTCTATTGAGTTAGGAAAAAGTCTCTCATTTGTTCTTTCTTGTCGTGCGACTTGTTCCTCAATTACTGATCGAATTTCTAATATGTTCTTTCGCAGATGGCGAGAACACGCGCTTCTTTATCCGCTGATCAGCAGTCCGAGCCTCATGCAACTCTCGCGAGGTGTAGAGGCCCAGGTCGTATCGGAGGCCGTGGTAGGAGCAAAGCTCGGCCCTAGGCTACAGTTCCAGAGGTGGAGCCTCATGTCGATAATGGCGAGGAGGTTCCATATCCAGCAGCTCCAGTGGGCGCAGCTCAGGTCGCAGGAGAGGTTTTATTTACCCCGGATCTTCAGGAGGCTCTGGTCAGAATAGCGGGATTTATGGATAGCATTGCCAGAGCGGGTTTATTATCAGTTGCCCCAGCCACTTCTCAGGCTGGAGGAGTGGCCCAGACTCCTATTGTTCATACTCCGGAGCCAGTAGCTCCTCAGCCTCAGGCACCAGTAATTCAGCCAGCTGTGGCCACTCAGTCAGGTACCACAGCTCATGCCGGCGATGGAGCGGCCATGACTTCTGATTCGTTATGGAGGCTTGATCGGTTCTCCAAGCTATTTACCACTACATTCAGTGGAGCCGCATCAGAGGATCCTCAGGACTTTTTATTCAGTTGCCATGAGATTCTCAAGACTATGGGGATCGTGGAGACAAACGGAGTTGATTTCTGTACCTTCAGACTTGCAGGATCCGCCAAGACTTGGTGGAGAGATTATTGCCTGACTCGACCAGCAGGGTCCCCAGCTCTATCATGGGACCAGTTTGCGGAACTGTTTATGGAGAAGTTTCTCCTTGCTACTCAGCGGGATTTACTTCGGAGGCAGTTTGAGCGCCTCCATCAGGGCACTATGACAGTTACACAGTATGAGACGAGATTTATTGACTTGGCTCGTTATGCAGTGGTGATACTTCCCACGGAGCGGGAGAGGGTCCGCAGATTTATAGATGGGCTTAATCAGCCGATTAGACTCCAGATGGCTATGGGCGTGGGGAGTGACATATCATTTCAGAAGGCAGCCAATGCAGCACGCAGAGTTGAGATGGCTCTCGCTAGAGGAGGCGGTTATTCTTCGGATAAGAGGCCTCGTCATTCGGGTAGGTTTGGTGCTTCTTCCTCTGGTAGCAGAGAATCCTTTGATAGAGGCCAGTCCTCCAGGCCTTTTCATTCCGCCCTTCAGGCTTCACAGGGTGGATCAGGTGATCGTGGTTCTCGGGGGCATTATTCGGACCAGTATCCTATTAATGCTCAGCCTCTTCAGAGTGTTCGTGGAGGCCATTCGGGTCGTCAGGGCCAGCAGCCCTATCAGTCCAAGAGCTGCCACGGTTGTGGTGACCCAGGTCATTTTATCAGGAATTGCCCTATAGCAGCGGGCAACTCTCAGCAGCGAGGTCCTCGTCCTATGATTCAGGCCCCAGCTGACCCTCAGCCTGCCCAGCCAGCCAGAGGCGGGGGTAGAGATTTTAGAGGTGGAGGTCGAGACCGTAGAGGTAGAGACCGTCCAGCCAGAGGTAGAGGTCAGCCGGTTGATGGTCGTCCTAGAGACGCGGCTCGGAGGGGAGGTGCGGATCCCCGTTTCTATGCTTTACCGGCCGGGCCGGAGGCGGAGGCATCAGATGTCGTGATTACGGGTACTATTCTTGTGTGTGGCGAGAGGTGCTTCGGTATTATTTGACCCTGGATCTACATATTCCTATGTGTCTTGCTACTTCGCACCGTATTTGGCTCGTGCCCGGCTATGCTCTGGATATTCCAGTTTATGTGGCTACACCAGTGGGTGACTCCGTTGTAGTCGATCGGGTGCATCGTTCGTGCGTAGTTATATTTGGGGGTCTCGAGACCCGTGTGGATCTGTTGCTTTTGGATATGGTAGATTTTGATGTCATATTGGGGATGGACTGGTTGTCCCCATACCATGCTATTCTTGATTGTCATGCTAAGACTGTCACCTTAGCCTTGCCAGAATCACCCCGATTAGAGTGGAAGGGTACCTCAAGCCACTCTGTTCGACCTGTTATTTCCTATGTTAAGGCTCGACGTATGGTCGAGAAGGGGTGTCTAGCTTATCTGGCTTATGTTCGTGATTCCAGCGCAGAAGTTCCTTCCATTGATTCGGTCCCTATTGCACGGGAGTTTCCTGAGGTTTTTCCTTCAGACCTGCCGGGCATGCCACCCGACAGGGATATTGACTTCTGTATTGATTTGGCACCGGGTACTCAGCCCATCTCTATTCCACCCTATCGTATGGCCCCGCCGGAGCTAAAAGAGTTGAAAGATCAGTTGCAGGACCTTCTTGAGAAGGGCTTTATCAGGCCCAGTATTTCCCCCTAGGGAGCACTTGTATTATTTGTAAAGAAGAAGGATGGCTCGATGCGGATGTGTATTGATTACCGGCAGTTAAACAAAGTGACTATCAAAAATAAATATCCACTACCGAGGATTGATGATTTGTTTGACCAGCTCCAGGGAGCGAGGGTATTCTCTAAGATAGACTTGAGGTCAGGCTACCATCAACTGAAGATCAGGGCGGCTGACATTCCTAAGATAGCCTTTCGCTCTAGATATGGGCATTATGAGTTCTTGGTCATGTCCTTCGGGTTGACCAATGCCCCAGCAGCATTCATGGAGTTGATGAATCGGGTATTCGGGCCTTACTTAGATCTGTTCGTGATAGTCTTCATAGATGACATCCTGGTGTACTCCCGCAGCCAGGAAGAGCACGAGCAGCACCTCAGAGTGGTTCTTCAGACTCTGAAAGATAATCAACTATATGCCAAATTTTCTAAATGTGAGTTATGGCTGAGTTCGGTAGCATTTCTGGGTCATATTGTATCAGCGGAGGGTATTTAGGTAGACCTGAAGAAGATTGAGGCAGTTAAGAATTGGCCTCGACCAGCTTCAGTGATCGAGATACGGAGTTTCTTGGGGTTAGCAGGTTATTACCGTCGGTTCGTAGAGGGATTTTCCTCTATTGCAGCCCCGATGACCAGATTGACCCAGAAGGCTGCCCAGTTCAGATGGTCAGACGAGTGTGAGGCGAGCTTTCAGAAGCTCAAGACAGCCCTAACTATGGCACTGGTATTGGTTTTGCCCACGTGTTCAGGGCCTTTCATAGTCTATTATGATGCTTCCCGTATTGGTGCTTGGAGCGGTATTGATGCAGGATGGTAAGGTTATCGCTTATGCTTCGAGACAGCTAAAAATACATGAGAAGAATTATCCAGTTCATGATCTTGAGTTAGCAGCAATAGTTCATGCCTTAAAGATCCGGAGGCATTATCTATATGGTGTGACATGTGAGGTGTACACTGATCACAAAAGCCTACAATACTTGTTCAAATAGAAGGAGTTGAATCTACGACAGCGGAGATGGTTAGAGTTGCTAAAAGACTATGATGTTACTATATTATATCACCCAGGTAAGGCCAATGTGGTGGCCGATGCATTGAGTAGAAAGTATGCCAGCATGGGTAGTCTTGCATATATTCCGGTCAATCAGAGACCATTAGCTCTAGATGTCCAGGCCTTAGCCAACCGGTTCGTGAGATTAGACATTTCCGAGCCTAGCAGGGTGTTAGCCTGCACGGTCGCTCGTTCTTCTTTATTAGAGCGTATCCGTGAGAGGCAATTTGATGATCCTCATTTGCGTGAGTTGAGAGATACAGTACAGCGGGGAGGTGCCACACAGGTAAATCTAGATGATGATGGGGTATTGAAATTGCAGGGTCGAGTTTGTGTGCCCAATGTCGAAGGAATTCGAGAGTTGATCTTAGCGAGGGCCCACAGTTCGCGGTATTCTATTCACCCAGGCGCCGCGAAGATGTACCAGGACTTACGGCAGCACTATTGGTGGCGCGGAATGAAGAAAGATATCGTTGCGTATGTCGCTCGGTGTCTAAATTGTCAGCAGGTGAAATATGAGCACTAGAGACCTGGTGGTGTGTTCCAGAGGATTGAAATTCCCGAGTGGAAATGGGAGCGGATCACTATGGACTTCGTTACTGGACTTCCTTTGACTCGGAGAAAATTTGATGCTATTTGGGTCATTGTTGATAGACTGACCAAATCAGCACACTTTATTCCAGTGTCTGTCTCCTACTCGTCGGAGAGGTTAGCGGAGGTTTACATTAGGGAGATTGTTCGTCTCCATGGGGTGCCAGTATCTATTATCTCTGATCGGGGTACGCAGTTTACCTCGCGGTTCTGGAGAGCGGTTCAGCAGGAGTTAGGCACCCAGGTTCAGTTGAGTACAGCATTTCATCCTCAGACGGATGGCCAGTCCGAGAGGACTATTCAGATTCTAGAGGACATGCTTCGAGCCTGTGTTATTGATTTCGGAGGCTCATGGGACCAGTTTCTGCCATTATCAGAGTTCGCCTACAATAACAGTTACCAATCTAGCATCCAGATGGCTCCGTATGAGGCATTGTATGGTAGGCGATGTCGATCACCGGTCGGATGGTTTGAACCGGGAGAGGCTCGGTTGTTGGGTACAGACTTAGTTCAGGAGGCCTTAGATAAGGTCAAGACTATTCAGGAGAGATTGCGTTCAGCTCAGTCTAGGCAAAAGACTTATGCGGATCGCAAGGTGCGAGATGTAGATTTCATGGTTGGTGAACGAGTATTGCTTCGGGTGTCGCCTATGAAGGGCGTGATGAGGTTCGGAAAGAAGGGCAAGCTCAGCCCTAGGTATATTGGTCCATTTGAGATTCTAGACAGAGTGGGAGGGGTGGCTTACAGATTAGCTTTGCCGCCTAGCTTATCAGCCGTGCATCCAGTTTTTCATGTATCTATGCTTCGGAGATACCACGGCGATCCCACACATGTATTAGACTTCAGTACTGTCCAATTGGACAATGATCTATCCTACGAGGAGGAGCCGGTGGCTATTCTAGACCGGCAGGTTCGACAGCTGAGGTCGAAGAGTTATCCTTCTGTGCGTGTTCAGTGGAGAGGTCAGCCTCCTGAGGCATCGACCTGGGAGTCCGAGTCTGATATGCGGAGCCGTTACCCACACTTGTTTCCCGACTCAGGTACTTCTTTCTTTTGTCCGTTCGAGGACGAACGGTTGTTTTAGAGGTGGAGATTGTGACGACCCAAAGGGTCATCACTTATTTTATTAATCATTTCGAGCTTCTGAGGCCTTGAAAACCTCATTCTATATTGCCTCGATTTACGTGCACGATCCGAGCATGTAGCCGGAAAGATTTTTTTATAGAAAATATGAATTCTATGAGAAATTTGGATAAAAATGATATTAATATTGATATGGTTGACTTCGGTCAACATTTTTGGTAAACGGATCCGGACCCGAGATTTGATGGTCCCGAGAGGTCCGTAGAAAAATGTGGGACTTGGACATGCGTCCGGAGTCGAATTCTGAGGCCTAGAGCCCAAGTTATGAATTTTTATGTGAAATTGTTTTTGATGCAATTATTAAGGAAATAAATTAATTGACCTTGGTATCGGGCTCGTCTTTTGGTTCCGACGCCCGGTACAAGTCTTAAATATTATATATGTGATTTCTGTAAAGTTTGGTGACATTCGGATGTCGTTTGAGATGTTTTGGACCTTGAGTCCCAAGTTTGAAAGTTTTGAAAACTAAAGGTATGAAAATCATGCATTTGAGGCTTGATTTGATGAAAACGAGGTGATATTGGCGATGTGATCGCACGAACAAGTTCATAATGTGTTTTTGAGGTTATGTGCATATTTGGTTTGGAGCCCCGAGGGCTCGGGTGAACTTTGGATAGGCCACGAGATCAATTTTTCATGTTAGAAGTTCCTGTCTGCAACGTCTGCAGAGTTCGCAAATGCGAACAATAGTTCGCAAATGCGAACTCCCCACTATTCTGTAGAGTTCGCAAATGCGAACAATAGTTCGCAAATGCGAACTCCCCCCTATTGTGCCTGAGTTCGCAAATGCGAACAATAGTTCGCAAATGCGAACTTGACCCTACTGTGCTTGTGTTCGCAAATGCGAGCTATAGTTCGCAAATGCGAACTGGCCACTATTCCGCCTGGGTTCGCAAATGCGAACAATAGTTCGCAAATGCGAACCTCCCCATATTTAGCCTGTGTTCGCAATTGCGAACAATAGTTCGCAAATGCGAACTTCCCAGTTTTGCCTTGACTTCGCAAATGCGAAGAAAAGTTCGCAAATGCGAACTTCCCACCCTTAGCTTATTTTTCAAACTCCAGAAATTGGTCGGGGTTCGCAATTGCGAACCCATGTTCGCAAATGCGAACACAGAGACCTGAAAAACACGAATTTCAGTCATTTCTTCACATTTTACAAAAACCAAAACACCTATTTGCGATTCTTCAAGGATTTCTTCTTCATCAAAACGATTGTAAGTCACTTTTTACTTAATTCTTTCAATTCCTAACATCATTAAACATGTTTTTCATAAGAAATCAATGATTTTCATGGTAAAATTCTTGTTTTTGTTAGAAAATAGGGTTTTTCATAAATTGGGGAATTGGACCTCGAATTGAGGTCCGATTTTGAAACAAATTATATACATGAACTCGTGGGGGGATGGGTAACCGGATTTTGGTCTTAACCCCGAATTCCGACCATGTGGGCCCGGGGTTGAAATTCACTATTCATGGCAGAATGTTGTAAAAGTTGTATTTGGTATTAAGAATTAGTTTGTGGAGTAGAATTGATGATATTAAATCAATTGTGTATAGATACGGTTGGATTGGAGCCAAATTGAAAGAAAAGACATTTCCACGGATTGGATTGTTCATAAGCATTCGAGGTAAGTGTTTGTTCTATCCTAGCTTGAGGGAATAGGATTATGTGTTATGTGTTATGTGATCGAGTGCGGTGTATGGGCTGTGGTGGCGAGCATCCATACACTGGCGTCTAGTATGACCGTGAGTCGTTGGAAAATAATTATTTTGAGATATATTACAGATGAATTGTTATTGTTCTCCCTTGTTGGGACTTGTTGTGAAGATAATTATTGATTGCCCTTGATGGGACGGTTTATGAATTACTGTTTCTTTCTTTACCCTTAACTGTGATTGTTATTTGGGTGAGAAAGAGTGATAATGCACGAAGGGTGATGCCGTGCCATGTTTTATTTATTTATGCACGAAGGTTAATGCCGTGCCATGTTTATTTATTGATTATGCACGAAGGTTCATGTCGTGCCCTGTTATTGAACCATGTACGAAGGATCATGCCGTACTATGGATGTGAGGATGAGAGTAAAAGCACGAAGGGTGATGCCGTGTACTTTATTTGTTTATTTGGTGAGGATGAGAGTAAAAGCACGAAGGGTGATGCCGTGCAATTGTTTGCTATTCCTTGACTTGATATTACTTGTTTTTCCATTATATTTTATTTGGGTGATGCCATGCAACTATTTGCCATTCCTTGACTTGATATTACTTGTGTTTCCATTATACCTTGTTTTCCTTGTGAACTTATTTGATTGTTATTTGGGTGAGGAAGAGTGATAATGCACGAAGGGTGATGCCGTACCATGTTTATTTATTTATGCACGAAGGATCATGCCGTGCCCTATTATTGAACCATGTACGAAGGATCATGTCGTATTATGGATGTGAGGATGAGAGTAAAAGCACGAAGGGTGATGCCGTGCAACTGTTTGCTATTTCTTGAATTGATATTACTTGTGTTTACATTACACTTTGTTTTTCCCTGTGAAATTATTAACTCTGTGGTTAATTGTTGAATTCTTTAAGATATTCCTTATTGTGTTAATACTTGATTATTTCTTGTTATATTGTGGTACATATATATATATTGAATTGCACGAGTTTATGTGGGTGTACGGTCCTAGGCTTGTCACTACTTGACGGGATAGGCCAGGCACTTACCAGACACATGGGGTCGGTTGTGCTTGTACTACACTTCGTGCGTTTTTGCACAGGTCCAAGTTACGATCGGGAGCAGCAGCAAGGAGTAAATAGATTGCGTGGGAGTTGATCACATTTGAGACCGAGGTAGCTTGCGGACGTCCGCAGGCCGGCGTCTCTTTCTTTATTTATGTTAATAGTTGTAGTCTCATTGTTCCGAGACAAACAGGAATTATGTTATATTTCCTTCGGACTTTTATGTGTAGTATTCCATAGTAGTTTGTGAGTTGGTGACTCCACGTCTTGGGTAGAGGATTTCGGTATGATTTTCATCTTGTGATTTGTTATTTCCATAGTAGCGCATTTATTTAATTAAATTTGTGTTAAAACAGGATAACATGTATACAGTGGCTTTCCTAGCTACCACGAGTAGGCGCCATCATGATCCCGATGTTGGGGGAAAATCCGGGTCGTGACAATCACCTAGGTAAGGCCAATGTGGTGGCCGATGCATTGAGTAGGAAGTCTACCAACATGGGTAGTCTTGCTTATTGTAATGACCCGACCGGTCGCTTTTAGAATTTATGCCCTGATTTCCCGTTAACTGCTTCCCATAAGTTCATTTCTACTATTTGATTTGCCGGGATGTTCGGTGTTAGCATTCGGATGTGTTTTGGGACACTTAGTCCCTAGATGGGAGCTTAAGAGTTAAAAAATGGCCCATGTTTGGAATAGTGTGAAAACGGCCTTGGAATGTAAATCCGATGGTTCCGTTAGCTCCGTTGGGTGATTTCGGGGTTGGGAGCGTCTTCAAAATGAATTTTGGATGTGTGTAGCGTATTTAGTCTTGTAATGCCGAAGTTTAAATTTTTGAAGTTCCGGTTCGATAGTGATTTTCTGATCCAAGGGTCGGAATTGAATTCCGAAAGTTTCTGTAGCTCAGTTATGCCATTTTGGACTTGTATGCAAAATTTGGCATCATTCCGAGTTGAATTGATAAGGATTCGGCGTGAGGTTTGTTATTTGAAGATTTGAAAGTTTATAAGCTCGATTTAAGGTTCGATTCGTCGTTTTGATGTTGTGTGATACTCCCTCTGTTTCAATTTATGTGAACCCATTTGACTAGGCACGGAATTTAAGAAAAGAGAGAAGACTTTTGATCTTGTGGTGTAAAATGAGGCACCTTTATTTTGTGTGGCTATAAATCGTTGCATAAAGGTAAATTGTTTCCAAATAAGGAAAGGGGTCATTCTTTTTGGCACGGACTAAAAAGGAAATAGGTTCACATAAATTGAAACGGAGGGAGTATGATTTTAAGCTTCGAGCGAGTCCGTGTTAGGTTATATGACTTGTGTGTGTATTTTGACTGGGTCCCGGGGTCCTCGGGTGTGTTTTGGATGGGCTACAGATCATTTTTCCTCCATTTAGGACTACTGTATATGTTGGTTCTGATGTCCTCTTACGCGATCGCGAAGAGTCTCCAGTGATCATGATGTTCTGTGTAATCCTTCTCCGCATTCGCATTTAGCTTCACGCGATCGCAAAGGTCTAAAATTTCCACTTTGCGATCGCATCCCTGTTTACGCGTTCGCATAGACCAACCACTGGAACCCCTATATTTCCTTCATTGCGATCGCATTAATGCTTCCGCGATCGCGAAGCATCGCATGTTTCTTCACCGCGATCGCATCCTCTCCATCGCGATCGCGTAGAATATTTTTGGGTCAGTAAAAATTTCTTCTACGCGATCGCGTCTCTTGTTTCCGCGATCGCGATGCATAAATAACTGGCCAAATTATAAGTTCTTCAAAACGAGGGTTTATGTCATTTTTCATATTTTTGACTTGGGAGCTCGGGAGACCACGATTTTTGGAGGGATTTTCACCTGGGCAACTTGGGTAAGTGTTTCTCATTCTATTTAGCCCAACTTCATTGAATCCCCTCTTAATTTCATCCTTAAATTTCAGTGTTTGAAATGTAAAATGGGTAGAACTTCATGGACCAAATTGTTGGATTTTGAGGGAGTGTTTAACCTCCGATTTGAGATATTTTTATATGGTTAGACTCGTGAGAGTACGAGGGTTCTGAAAATGTTAAATTCATCCGGTTCCGAGATGTTGGCCCGAGGGGCATTTTGGTCATTTTACCTAATTTCACGCTTTAGCTTTGAATTTAATTGTGGAATCAGTTGCTTGAGATATTAATTACAATATGTGATTTAATTGAATAGATTTGGGCCATTTGGAGTCGAGTACTCGTGGCGAGAACGTGGTTGCTAGTTGATTTTAGCCGATTTTGAGGTAAGTTTCTTGCCTAACCTTGTGTGGGGGACTTCCCCCTAGGATTAAGTCTTCTCTGTTGATTGTAGTTCGTGTATGCAAGGTGATGAGCGCGTGCTCGGATTTAATTGGGGTAAATTGTCTCTTTTAGGCTCTTAGACTTGTGAAATTTACAGAGTAGGAAGATAATATTGATACGATTGAGTTCCCTGTTATTAGTTTCACCTCTACATATCTTGCTTGATATCTGTTGCTCTTCTTGATTTAGTTCTGCTGTCAAATGGGTTCTTACGTGAATTAACTAAAGACAAGTACCCTTCTATATTCATAGTGCCCGCCTTAACTACTCGTCTTTAATTGAAAATCATAAATATTATATCACATATATTTAATCGGTCTTAATGAGAAGGAAGATAGATATCTCATAATTAATTGATATTTCTTAAGTAGAATTTGTTTGACTCATGTTAACTTCCTTACTATTGAATACTCCTTGATTGTAAGTTATTTGTAACCTTGTGTTATTATATTATATGTCTAACTGTTGAGGTATTAGTGTAGTTGCTATGAGTTTTTGTTACGACTCGATTGTTATTTGAGGTTATTGTGTTTTTCCTTGGTGTTCCGCGACTTTATTTATATTTGTTGAATCCATTGCCGGGACTTTATTATTTTTGTTGTTGATTCTCCTTGCTGGGATGCTATCATTACTGTGTGGCTGTTGGTATCATGATGCACGAGGTCTCTACCATGCGGTTATTGTTGGGGATTTAGACGAGGTATTTGCCGTCTTGTTATTGCTATTGATGTTTGCACATGCGGCGTAATAAGGCGTTATATGTTTTATACTTTATATTTTATGTGGTTTGCGCATGTGGCGGAATAAGGTGGGAATATTGTGATGCACGTGTGGCAAAATAAGGTGGTGTTGCTATGTTGTTATTGATTGCACACGTGGCGAAATAAGTAGGGCTATGTCAGGGGCTGATTATGAAGGACTACGGGTTCAATTCCAGGGAGATCCTCTGTTGTTGTCATGATGGACTACGAGTTTGATTCCCGGGAGATCCTCTGTTATTGGTATGTTGGACTACGGGTTCGATTTCCGGAAGTTCCCCTTAAAATCATTATGTTATGACTGATAGTTTTATTGTTTCTATCCGGGGTGAAAGAGTAGGGTGCTAGTCGTTTCCACTTCTTATACTTAGTAGTTGGCAGGATTCCTGTTAGATACACTTGTACAAGCATACACGTAGCTGGACCCTTCTATTTGAGATGAATCCCTTCTGATTTGACTAAGGGTAGGGATATGCCGTCGTTTATCCATTATATATGTGATAGTGACCCTAGTTGGCTAGTTAGTTGTTAGCATGAACGTGTTCTTGATAGGGCACAAGATGCCAAGTGTTAGACTTCAGATGCTAAGTCTTTTACGAGTTGTGGCTAGTTTGAGAGTTGTGATAAGATTGTGGAAAGAGTTGGAATGACCATATGTAAGCATCATTGTAGAATAATGACTTAGCAATTGTTGATCTTGTTGTGTTGTGATTTCATGATTTGTACTCTGATTTCCGTCGTTAGTTTATATTATCATTTATTGTACCTTCGATTTTACTTATTCCCCGTTATCCTTATTGTAAATTGCAGTGTTCTTATTTATCCGAACAGTCTTTACATATTCACATATCATCTCTATCATTCTGTATATTGTTTATTGACCGGTAGGTGTCATGAGTGTTCCTCGTCACTACCCCATCAAGGTTAGTCTTGATACTTACTGGGCACCACCGTGGTGTGCTCATACTACTCTTCTGCACATTTTTGTTGTGTAAATACGGGTACTCCCGTTTAGTTTCTGTCAGCCTTGGAATGAGGCATACCGGTAGAGAATTCAAGGTATATTTGCTACGTCCGTAGACCGAGAAGTCCCTTTCCAGCTTTTCGTAAAAAGTATAGTTGTTTCAGGTATTTCTTCTTGTATAGATATTCTTGAGTTAGAGCCTCTTATGTATCCTTTTAGCTTGTGATTTGCGAGTTTCCGGGTTTTGGGAAAGGTTGTCAGTTTTTAGATTGTTATGGTACGTGCCAAACGGCACCTTAAGCACCATTTTATTTTACTAATTCAGTTTATTTTACTTTCTTCTGCAAATTTTGGTTATCTTCCGCATTGTTAGGCTTATCTAGTCGTAGGGACTAGGTGCCATCACGACATGTTCATGGAGGGTAAAATGGGGTCGTGACACTTATATCTCGATCAGCCAGAGACCGCTTGCTTTAGATATTCAGGCTTTGGCCAATCGATTTGTGAGACCAGATATTTCTGAGCCCAGCAGAGTATTAGCTTGCACGATCGCTCGTTCTTCTCTATTGGAGCGTATCCATGATCGACAGTTTGGTGATCCCCATTTGTGTGTCCTGAGAGATACGGTGTAGCGTGTAGGTGACATGAAGGTGAGCTTAGGGGATGATGGTGTTTTGAGGTTGCAGGGGTGAGTTTGTGTGCCTAATGTTGATGGGATTTGAGAGTTGATCTTAGCGGATGCCCATAGTTCTCGATATTCTATTCACCCGGGCGTCGCGAAGATATATCAGGACTTGCGGCAGCATTATTGGTGGCGAAGGATGAAAAAGGACATTGTTGCATATGTGGCTCGGTGCTTGAATTGTCAGCAACTCAAGTATGAGTATCAGAGGCCCGGTGGTTTGTTTTCAGAGAATTGAGCTTCCCGAGTGGAAGTGGGAGAGGATTACCATGGATTTCATTACTGGACTTCCATTGCCTCGAAAAGAGGTTGATGCTGTTTGGGTTGTTGATAGGCTGACCAAGTCAGCGCATTTCATTCCAGTGGTAGTCTCCTATTCATCCGAGAGATTAGCTAAGATATATATCTGGGAGATTATTCGCCTTCATGGGGTGCTGGTATCTATCATTTCGGATCGGGGTACACAGTTTACGCGCTTCTGTAGAGCAGTTTAGCAAGAGTTGGGCACCCAGATTCAGTTGAGCACATCATTCCATCCTAAGACGGACGGTCAGTCCGAACGGACTATTGAGATTTTGGAAGATATGCTCCGAGCTTGTGTCATTGACTTTGGAGGCTCGTGGGACCAATTTTTGCCTTTAGCAGAGTTCACCTACAACAACAGCTACCAGTCCAGCATTCAGATGGCTCCATATGAGGCATTGTATGGTAGGCTATATCGGTCTCCAGTTGGATGTTTTGAGCAGGAGAGGCTCGATTATTGGGTACAAACTTAGTTGAGGAGGCCTTAGATAAGGTCAAGATCATTCATGAGAGGTTGCGTTCAGCTCAGTCTAGGCAGAAGAGTTATACAGACCGTAATGTACGAGATGTAGATTTTACGGTTGGTGAATGGGTATTGCTCCGGGTATCGCCTATGAGGCGTAATGAGGTTCGGAAAGAAGGTCAACCTTAGACAAGGAACATTGGTCCGTTTGAGATTCTTGATCGAGTGGGAGATGAGGCTTATAGACTTGCACTGCCACCTAGCTTGTCAAGCGTGCGTCTAGTTTTTCATGTTTCTATGCTTCGGAGGTATCACGACGATCCTACACATGTGTTAGACTTCAGCACTGTCGAGTTGGACAAAGATTTATCTAATGAGGAGGAGCCGTTAGCTATTCTAGACCGGCAGGTTCGTCAGTTGAGATATAGGAGTTTTCCCTCTGTTTGTGTTTAGTGGAGAGGTCAGCCCCTCTGAGGCCTGACCTGGGAGTCCAAGTCTGATATGCGGAGCCGTTATCCACATCTGTTCCCCGACTCAGGTACTTCTTTCTTTTGTTCGTTCGAGGACGAACGGTTGTTTTAGAGGTGGAGGTTGTGACGACCCAATGGGTCATCACTTGTTTCCTCATCCATTACATGCTTCCGAGGCCTTGAAAACTCCATTTTCTATCTCCTCAATTTGCGTGCGCAGTTCGAGCGCATCGCCGGAAAGCGTTTTTGGTGAAATATATGAAATCTGTGAAAAATTTAAAGAATTTTGCTATTAATATGATTAAAGTTGACTTCAGTCAATATTTTTGGTAAACGGACCCGAAACCGAGATTGGACAGTCCCGGAAGGTTCGTAGAAAATTATGGGACTCGGGCATGTGCCCGGAGTCGAAATCCGAAGTCTAGAACCTAAGTAAAAAAAGTTTTCTACTAAATTGTTTTTTCTGAAATTCTTAAGGAAAATGAGAATAAAATTTTATTAAAGGACTGTGGTATCGGGCTCGTATTTTGGTTTCGAAGCCCGGCGCAAGTCTTATATATTGTTTAAGTTCTTCCTGTAAAGTTTGGTCGAAATCAAACGTCGTTCGACGTGTTTCAGACCTGAATATCCAAAGTTAGAAGTTTATGAAGTTTGAAATAAAAATGATGATTTTGAGACTTGATTCAATGATTTTGATGTTATTTTGGCGATTTAATCGCTCGAGTAAGTTTGTAGGATGTTATTGAGTTAGTGTGTGTGATTGGTTAGGAGCCCCCAGGGCTCGGGAGTGAATTGGAGGTGGTTCGGGGTGGTTTTGCACCTAGAAATATAGCACATTTTCCTTCAGGTGTTGCAGGCTAGGTTTTCCTTCAGCTGTTCGGGATGATGGCACCTACTCGTGGTAGCTAGGCAAGCCAACTTATTTACCTTTTTTATCATTAAACAATCAATTTAACAGTTTATAACATCAATATAAAACAGTTTGTATGATAGTCACTTGCTTTAATATTTGATCAAATACCGAAATAATTTAATTAAAAAGATGATTTATAGAGGTGAGAATTATTTTCTGCAAAAATGTCTCATGGAAAACATTTTTTTCGGACCAAATACACCAGAAAGGAAACAACAAACGCAAAGTGGGAATAAGATAAAGAATTTGTTTTCCCTTTAAATTGTTTCTTTTCCTTCATGTTTCACAAGGTTCCATTTTATCTATAGTTATATGACGTCATTAATATATAGAAAGTTATTCTTCAATTGCTAATACAAACTCCCAATTAGATCAGGTCAGAACTCACAAGTGAACGTAAATTTTCAAGATAATTTTAACGAGGTAATCTCAGATACCCGATATCATAAAATTGACATATTAAAATCAAGTGACCAAATTTAGTTGGATTGAACCCACACACCGAAGAAAAAACGGAATATCCAAGTATTCCTTTAGGATCGTTTGTTCATAAAAAAAAAAAAAAAAAAAAAAAACCTTTCCTAATGGAATTTTTTTAATAAAATGTGTTTATTCATGAAATTTATAAGTTTTGGAGATTTTTCGAAAATGAGTTTTTTAAAAATCAAAAAGTGTTCTATTTACGAAAGGGCAATATTTTTTCAAGTAAAACATATTTCACAACGTAATTGCAAATACTATTTTCAACTTAATTAAATACTACTTTATAGAAAAATCATAGATTTTATGTCCAAATAACTATTTAATTTTGGGTACATTTTTTCAATTTTTTTTTTAAAACACCATTTTTTTTGTCAAGTTCCAAAAAAGGGATTTAGGGTACTTTTTGGATGAATTTTTTTTTTGTCCGGTCACACAACTTTAAGATTTTTCAAATAAAATACCTGATAAACAAAATTTACTTTTAAAAATTATTTTTTAATGCAACTTAAAATTTTTTTTTCAACTTTCTACCAAATTTATGTCCAAACGCCAATTTAATAACTTGTAATTCTAATAGTAGTAGAAGTTTAGATCATTCATGGAAAGTAGAATTTGACAAATGACCCAAAGATAACGTTATAATCTCAAGATTAAAGGTACACCCTAGGACTTGTACCACCTATAAGGGATTTGTAGGTTGGAATCTCGACACGTACACTAGTCGACAGCAATAACTATTACCTTCCATCCCAAATAAATTGGATTAATTATGTCAATAAAACTGATAATAAATTTTTATTTAAAGTTATACTAAGCCAACACTATGCAGTATATCAAGATAGACAATAATTAGTACTAGAAATTCCCTTGTCCTAGAAGTAACAAAAAATCATGCATATATGTCGAATTGGAAAATGTGAGTGCAATCACATTTGCTGTAATTATTTTGGTTGAAAAAGGTTTACGAAAAACCGGAAAAAAAAAAGACGAAATTTGAAATATTTATTAAAAATAAAGCCATTAACTTAGTAAAGCAATATGTTCAATTTGCAGTGATTTCAACTTCCAAAGTTTGCGGATCAAATAAACATAGTTCCAACCAAAATTAAATGGAATAAAAGTCAAAGACCCAACTTTGGAAAAGCCTAATTAATTAGATCGACGAGTTATTATTTATATACTACAAGTTTCTAAAAATATTATGAATGATTACCTATTATAGGAGAACAAGTACATCAAGTTTTGTGTTCTTTAAGCTTTTATAAGTATCCTACTCAAAGAAATAAAAGAGCTTTTTTCTTCCAAAAAAGTTGTGTGTTGGGAAGCTTTATTCCAATGGTAAGTTGGTAACATCACACTCAAAAAAAGGTGATATTATTACAACAACAAGAAAGCATAGTAAAACATGAATTGGCACATCAAACCTACTATTTCTCCTACTAGCAACTATAATTGGTTTTGAAGTTGAATTTGTATACTGAGTGTCGTGGCATTTGATAGTAATTAATTCTTACCACCAAATTGTGATGACATGGATATGATCCCTCTACTTTTTACTAGAAATAATATCGAACTAAACCATAGTAATGAAAAATAATCCTGGTAGGAAACAATACCCCCTTTAACGATTCGTATGCGACGTGAATTCAAATTAGTCGATGCTCAAATATGAACACCAAGCAAAAAGAAAAACAGAAAAATAAATCCCACACCATCTCATCTTTCTCTTTTGAATTTTATCATTTTCCATTTTTTGAAATTTCTTTCCTTCTATCCCGTTGTGCTTCTTTACTACTAGGGTGTTCAAAGAAAATCGATAAACTACATCAAACCGATAATTCAAGTTAAATAAAAAAAAAATCTATGTTGTTTGGTATTAAAACAAATCTGGCCATAATTGATTTTGTTTAACTAAAGAATGTCAAACCGAAACCAAACCAATCTGACATTGCATCTATACAATTTTTAAAATATTTTATACTATAAATATTTATTGTAATCTTATTTATAAACATTTGTTAAACTTTACAGTTTTATCTTTTAATATATTATTTCAAATTTTGAGTTAACACTCTTGAATGTTCCTATAAGTTTTATAGCCCAAAAATATAGCAACTTAAATAAAGTTCAGATCAATATTAATTCTAACAAAATAAATTCAATTCATGGACATGTATTTTTGTTTTGCATTGGTTTTAATGAAAATGCATAACTTAGTTTATTATTTGTTTAGTGCTTTATTATGTAACTAGTAAATTTATCCGCGCTTCGCGCGGTTATGAAACATCTCATTGAATTTATTAAAATAATAAAGATATTTTAACAACTTTTTTTGTCTCAAAATATAAATTTATTAGTTTTCAAATTTTAATTCGTCTTTTATTACTCACCTAAGTCTCATATAGATATTTATTATGATTAAGAAGATTGTTAGTAAAATTTTTGGGCATAACCGCACGACAATATTCAAGGAGCTTAAGCTCATTTAATAATCATATGCAAAAGCAATGGTATTAAAAGTCATACTCATCAAACTAACTAATAACAATAATTTCCGTAAGAAAACACAAGATGTACAAATGACATGATTGCATAACTTGAAAATAATTTTAAAATATTGATAAATACATCAAAATTATTGATCCGCGAAAAAATGACAAAAAGGAGAGAATGTAGTACCAAGCTAAGGACTTGTTACTCATCACAAAAAAATGCATCTCATTAGCGTATTTAGTCGTCGTCAAACAAAAATATAATAAGGTATAATAACACTTTACAATTCTATTTTAATAGTTTGGATTGTCCAAAAAAATATGATCATATTTTCTCTACTTAGATCCTACACTCTCGAGATTTATATTTAAAGAAAAAGTCCACCAACTTGATGCAGTTTCAAAAATAAAATTATTTTCTACATACTTCAAATTGTTTCTCAATATTGATTATTACAAGACCATTTCATGGAAGTAAGAGTTATGACTTTCAAAATATCCATTTTACTTGAACGTTTTCAGGTATAATTAAATTTTAACTCTTAATTTAATATTATTCCCCAAATAAAATGAGATGGCTCAATTGGGACATAATAATAAACTACATTGTTCAATAACTTTGGCATAAGGAATGACTACTTTATCACATCTACAACAAACTTAGCCCGTAGTACGACAGCAAAAATCATAGGACATCCATGTATCAAAATCGTCAAAATCTAATAGAAACATGCCAAGTTCAATTGATTGGAAAGTAATAAGACTATTTCTTTTTCATGATGTACATCATTTTGTTATGGTTCAAGTATTACTATTTAAATAAAGAAAATCAATACAATATTCTAACAAACGCTTCTCCTAACATACATAATTACAAAAAAAATAAAAATAAAGCAGTTTGTGTTATTTACAAAAAGGTAAAAAGTAATTCTTAAGATAAACAAATGACAATTACATCACACTAAAAAGGATGTGCAATACAATTCAATATCTATCTTAAACATATATATTCTATCTAACTAATTAACCAGGAGATAATAGCGTTATCTTCTCCTTTTTGGTCTTTCAAAGTATTAAACCTGCGGCAAAACTCGAAATAATTAAAGAAAACTGATTAGAAAACTTTTCAGTTGGGCATCATAGAATTCATCAACAAAAATCCAGATAAAACTTGGTGAAAAAAGATTTCTGAAACATCAATTAAACGTACATGTAATATCATTAAGCACAAACATAATTAAGATTCTAGTTATCAATATTACATACAGTGGCGGAGCCACCCTTGTCCTAGGGGTGTCAACCGACCACCCTTCGCCGGAAAATAATACTGCGTAAATAGGTATTTTTCTTTAAAAAAAAAATTTACAAGGGGTTGACACCCCTTGACATAAGACAAACTCTTAGTGCAATGGTCAAGGGGTGTCGAAATTTACATAAGGTTGCAAGTTCCATTCCCGATAGCAGCAATTTATTTTATTTTGACACTCCTTTATATAATTCCTGGCTCCGCCACTGATTGCATACAGCCATTATCTTTTATAACCTGATGAACCTTACGATATGCAAATTCCACTCAAAATGAAACTACTAATTACCGATAAAAATTATTATTACAGAATAAATAAAACAATAACTGAATTTTTTTCTTAAAATTGATTATAAGAAACTGACGATATAGTGGCTCGTGGACGTTCTAAGGTTTAGGTCTCAATTGCATTATGATTTATGACATCATTATTAAGATTTCTTAACCAAAGATGGTGACATCTACAAAATAAAATAATTCAAAATAAACAAAATATCAATAAAGTTGTAATTAGTTTGCAATAGAAAAACAAAATTGAATGCTTTAGAACAATATCATATACTACAATGAAGCAGACTCCTCTCGACTATCCAACTCATACGTGCGCCACCAATCATAAGCGGCCCCACGAAACTGAAGTGAAGAAAACCCCGCTGGTCTCCACAATCCCCATAGTACGAAGAATACGATGACACTCCTCTAGAAAACCCAATGCATCATATGAAGCCAAACCACTAAACACTGGAGGGTCATATTTCTTGAACCTCTCCAATCTACGCTGCTCGTCCTCAGAGGCAGCTGGTCCACCTCCGGGCTGTGCTGGGGCGGCAGGAGGCATAACCAAAACCTCTGGAACCTGTCCCACTGGCACACGCTGCTCAGGTGTAACGGCTGCGGGAGTCTGGGCCCCTCCCCCGGCCTGGGATGTAGCTGCGACGAAAGGAAGTAGTCCTGCCTAAGCTAAAGTGGTATACATACTCATGAACTGGGCCAGGGTCTCCTGGAGTGCTGGAGTAGTGGCAGTTGTAGTCGGTGTACCAAGTGCCTGCGCTCCAACCTGGTCTACCTGTGGCACCTCGGCGGCAGCGCGCGGGGGTGTTGTGGCTGCACCTCGGGCGCATCCTCGTCCTCTACCTCGGCCCCGGCCTCTGACGGCGGCAACAGGGGGCGCGGGTACCTGATCATCGCGAGTAGATCATGTCCTCACCATCTGTGAGAGAATAGAAAGCAGTAGTTTAGATTTTTGATGTCAAAAATGTCGCACGACAAGGAATCCAAAAGAAATGAAGAGTTTCCTAAACAGTTACATAGCCCCTCGTAGATAAATACAAACGTCTCAGTATCTATCAGCGAGACTCTAAGTAACCGGTCTGTGTCCCGTGACTCCTATGAACCTAGGGCTCTGATACCAACTTGTCACGACCCTAGTTTACCAATCGTGAACATATCGTGATGGCACCCAGTCCCCACGACTAGGTAAGCCTAACACGTTGTGGAATATACAAGTCTATGAACTTTAAACAAGAAATAGCGGAAAAACAATATAAATAGGAGTAATCCGTGCCGCTTGACACATACACTCGTCAACACACTGTATAAAATACCACCAAGACTCGGAATCCCACGGGCAACACAGACTAAAAGAGAGTATACAACTGTGGCTCTATGTGTGAAGAGTATCTAACAAAGACATGAGAGAAAATATCTACTAATACTATCAGAATAGAAGGAAGGCCTCCGGATCCGCGGACGTAGCAGATCATACCTCGAGGTCTCCCAAAATGTTGTTGAATCACCTAATATGAGCCTGTCCCGATGTACCTGGATATGCACAACAAAAGTGTGCAGAAGAGTAGCATGCGTACACCACGGCGGTACTCGGTAAGTGCTAAGCCTAACCTCGATGGAGTAGTGGCGAGGAAGGTCAGGGCCACTGAGAAACAATAATATAGTGATAATAACAATAGTAAACAAGTTTAAATGATAATAATTTCCGCAATAACAACAATAAAATGATTACGCAACCGTCTACAATTTAGCTAACAACAAATAACCAACTCGATAAAAACAAGTCCAGCACACTGTGGGAATTGAACCCACGGTCCCATTAACAGCACACTACGGGTCTCAGGGAATCGAACCCGCAACCCGTATCTCAATAAATACCAATAACCGAGGATCTCGGGAATCGAACCCGTAGTCCCTACCAATAACTCGGGATCTCCGGGAATCGAACCCGTAGTCCCTACCAATAACTCGGGATCTCGGGAATCGAACCCGTAGTCCCTACCAATAACTCAGGATCTCGGGAATCGAACCCGTAGTCCCACCAATAACTCGGGATCTCGGGAATCGAACCCGTAGTCCCTACCAATAACTCGGGATCTCGGGAATCGAACCCGTAGTCCCTACCAATAACTCGGGATCTCGGGAATCGAACCCGTAGTCCCTACCAATAACTCGGGATCTCGGGAATCGAACCCGTAGTCCCTACCAATAACTCGGGATCTCGAGAATCGAACCCGTAGTCCCTACCAATAACTCAGGATCTCGGGAATCGAACCCGTAGTCCCTGCCAATAACTCAGGATCTCAGGAATCGAACCGTAGTCCCTACCAATATCACGCCGGGTCTTTGGGAATCGAACCCACAGCCCTGGGTCTCCGGGAATCGAACCCGCAGTCCACAAGCACAGCAATTAAAGGAATCCACAGAGAGGATAATTATGCTTAACTATAACTTCACCGAAAAAGAAATAGTGCCAATAATTATCAAGAAGTTCAAATTAAGTAATTAGGCAACTAAACAGTTAAGTACTACCTAATCATGCTTTTCTAACCACTACCGGGTAAAATATCAAGTTAACAGCTAAAGACAGGAATATCACTCATCAAACATTTTAAATAAAGTACGTGTTCAACAACTAGTGCATGTACACGCCCGTCACCTCGCGTACAAGGCATTTAAACTATCACATAATATCCTAGGGGTGAAAATTCCCCCACACGAGGTTAGACAAGCCACTTACCACTACTCCGGTACAAAACCGCTATGAAACAACTCTCTTGCCGCGAATGTCGGCCTCCACAAGTGTAGTATCTGATAAAAATCAAGAGAATCATATCAAAATAGGTCAATTGGGCATTACCCAATCAAAACAACTCAAAATACGCCAAAACCCACAAGTTGCCAAAACCCGACTTTCGGTACGCTTATCAAAAAATCACGAAAGTTACATATTCGAAGCCCTCGTCTCAATACGAGTCTAAGCATATAAGATTTACCAAATTCGGACTCCATTTGCCTATTCAAAACCTTGATTTTCTAAAGTTCAAGCCTAGGGCTAAATCCTCCATAAATTACCCCAAATTCCTCCATTTTCATGATATAATTGCATAATATTACCAATACTAATCATAAGATGAGTCCATAGTTGATTACCTTGATGATTTCCCTTGAATCTCCCTCAAAAATTGCCCAAATCGCCTCTTAAGCCGAGACCCCAATGTGAAATGTTTCTGAAATTTTCTAACTTCTGATACAATTAATCTTCTGCGATTTTCGCTTCTGCGGACTAACTTCTGCTTCTGCGGATCCGCTTCCGCGATGTTTTGTCGCTTCTGTGAAGCCCAGGCCGGGCTGGCCAATTCCGCTTCTGCGAGTCTAAAGCCGCTTCCGCGAGGCCGCTCCTGCGGACAAAGGTCCGCTCCTGCGGAACTCTCCGCTCCTACGAACAGCAGTCCGCTTCTGCGGACTCGCCTAAGCGGAGGCTTGTCCGCTTCTGCGGAATTCCCCAACTCGTCTCCTGACCGCTTCTGCGGTCCCCATCCTCGCACCCGCGATGCCGCTATGCGAACAAGGACCGCCCCTGCGCTCCAGTCCGCTTCCACGCTCCAATTTCCACTTCAGCGGACTCGCCTCTGCGGTTCCATTTCCGCAGGGGCGAAAACAACAGAGGCAGAATTCCTAAACCTGCAATTTCCATGATTTTCTCCCGTTTAACCATCCGAAACCACCCCGAGGCCCCCGGGACCTCATCCAAACACACCAACACATCCTAATACCTTATTCAAACTTGTTCCAATCCTCAAAACATGTCTAACAACATCAAAACCCATAATTCACATTGAATTCAAGCCTAAATTTCTTAAAACTCTCCGAATTACCATTCGATCTAAAACCCGACCAAACAACGTCCGAATGACCTGAAAATTTGCGGACATATCCAAAATCACATAACGAAGCTAAAGAAATTGTCGGAATTCCATTCCGACCCCCGGATCAAAATCTCACCTATCGTTCGGATTCGCCAAAATTTCAACCTTCGGCATTTCAAGCCTAATTGAGCTAAGGACCTCCAAAATACATTCCAAACGCGCTCCCAACCCCGAAATCACCCGACGGAGCTAATGGAACCATCGGATTTCTGTTCCGAGATTGTCTTAACACTGTTCCGGTTACGGACCATTTTCTATCTTTAAAGCTCTCATTTAGGAACTAAGTGTCCCAAAACGCTCCAAATTTCAGAACCGACTCTCCCGGCAAACCACAATAGCAGAAATGAACTTAGGGGAAGAGTTAAATTAGGGATTGGGGCGTAATTTTCTAAAACGACCGGTCGGGTCATTACATCTTCCCACGCTTAAAGATTCGTTCGTCCTCGAACGAGCATGAAAACATACATGGAGTAGTGAAAAGATGAGGGTGCTGGTTGCACACGTATCCTGCTCGGTCTCCCGAGTTGCCTCCTCGGCCGGGCTGGCCCCGCCGCTGAACCTTTACCAAAGCGATGTTCTTTGAGCTTAGCTTTCTGACCTTGCCTGTCTAGAATGGCTACGGCTCCTCAACATAAGACGGATCCTTGTCTAGGCTGAACAGATGTGAAATCCGACACATGCGATGGGTCGCCATGGTATCTCGGAGCATGGAGACATGAAATACGGGGTGAACTCCGGCTAGGCCGGGAGGTAAGGCCAACTCATCAAGCAACCTCCCCGACACGCCTCAAAATCTCAAAAGGGCCAATAAATCTAGGACTCGGCTTTCCTTTCTTCCCAAACCTCATAACGCCCTTCATGGGCGAGACTCGAAGTAGAACCCGCTCGACAACCATAAAAGCCACATCGCGAACTTTCTTGTCCGCATAACTCTTCTGTCTAGACTGGGCTGCACGAAGTCTGTCCTGAATCACCTTGACCCTGTCCATAGCCTCCTGAACCATATGAGTACCTAGCAACCTGGCCTCGCCCGGCTCAAACCAACCCACGGGAGACCTGCACCTCCTACCATATAGGGCCTCGTACGGTGCCATCTGAATACTGGACTGATAGCTGTTGTTATAAGCAAACTCCGCCTGTGCCAAGAAATGATCCCATGAACCTCCAAACTCAATCACGCACGCACGAAGCATATCCTCCAAAATCTAAATAATGCACTCGGTCTGGCCATCCGTCTGGGGGTGAAAGGCTGTGCTCAGCTCTACCCGAGTGCCTAACTCCTGCTGCACGACTCTCCAAAACCGTGAAGTAAACTGAGTGCCTCTATACGAAATGATGGAAACTGGAATACCATGCAGCCGGACTATCTCCCCGATGTAGATCACCGCCAGTTGCTTCGATGAGTAAGTAGTGCTCACCGGTATGAAATAAACGGACTTGGTCAGCCGATCCACAATAACCCAGATGGAATCGAACTTCCTAACAGTCCGTGGAAGTCCAGATACAAAGTCCATGGTAATGCGCTCCCGTTTCCACTCGGGAATCTCAATCTGCTGCATCAATCCACCCGGACGCTGATGCTCATACTTCACCTGCTGGCAGTTGAGGCATCTAGAAACATAATCAACTATATCCCTCTTCATCCGCCTCCACCAGTAATGTTGTTTCAAGTCCTGATACATCTTCGCGGCTCCCGGATGGGTGGAATACCGCGAGCTATGGGCCTCTGCTAGAATCAGCTCTCGAAGATCATCCACATTAGGCACACAGATACACCCCTGCATCCTCATGACTCCATCATCCCCAATGGTAACATCTCGTGCATCACCACGCCGAACTCTATCTTGAAGAATAAGCAAATGAGGGTCGTCAAGCTGATGTTCCCTGATGCGATCAAATAGAGAAAATCGAGAAACCACACAAGCCAGAACCCGGCTGGGCTCCGAAAGATCCAGTCTAACAAACTGCCTGGCTAAAGCCTGAACGTCCATCGCCATAGGCCTCTCCGAAGCTGGTAGATATGCCAAACTCCCCAAACTCTCTGCCCGATGACTCAAGGCATCGGCAACCACATTAGCCTTGCCCGGATGATAGAGAATAGTAATATCATAGTCCTTCAGTAGCTCCAACCATCTCCTCTGATGCATATTCAGGTCCTTCTGCTTAAGCAAGTGCTGCAAGCTCCGGTGATCAGTGTAGATCTCACGAAGGAACCCCATATAAATAATGACGCCAAATCTTCAAGGCGTGAACAATGGCAGCTAGCTCCAAATCATGAACAGGGTAATTCTTCTCATGCACCTTCAGCTGTCTCGACGCGTAGGCAATCACCCTACCGTCCTGCATCAATACCGCGCCGAGTCCAACTCGTGAGGCATCACAATATACGGTATAGGACCCCGTACTTGTAGGCAACATCAATATAGGGGCCGAAGTCAAAGCTGTCTTGAGCTTCTGAAAGCTCGCCTCACACTCGTCTGTCCACTGAAAAGGGGCACCCTTTTGGGTCAATCTGGTCATAGGTGCTGCAATCGAAGAGAACCCCTCTACAAAACGACGGTAATAGCCCGCCAAACCAAGGAAACTGCGAATCTCAGTAGCGGAGGAGGGTCTGGGCCAACTCTGCACGGCCTCCACCTTCCTCGGATCTACTCGAATACCATCACTCGACACCACGTGGCCCAAAAATGCCACTGAACTCAACCAGAATTCACATTTAGAGAACTTGGCATAAAGCTGTTTCTCCCTCAGAATCTGAAGCACTATCCTCAAATGCTGCTCGTGCTCTTCCCGGCTCCGGGAATATACTAGAATATCATCAATGAAGACAATCACGAACGAGTCCGGATAAGGCCTGAACACACTGTGCATCAAATGCATAAAGGCTGCTGGGGCATTAGTCAGCCCAAAAGACATCACGAGGAACTCATAGTGACCATACCGGGTCCTGAAGGCAGTCTTTGGGATATCTGGCTCCCGAATCTTCAGCTGGTGATACCCAGAGCGCAAATCAATCTTAGAAAACACCTGTGCGCCCTGTGGCTGGTCAAATAAATCATCAATACGGGGCAAAGGATACCGGTTCTTCACTGTAACCTTGTTCAGCTGACGATAGTCAATACACATACGCATAGAACCGTCCTTTTTCTTCAAAAACAATACAGGAGCACCCCAAGGCGAAACACTGGGTCGAATAAAACCCTTGCCCAATAACTCCTGTAACTGATCCTTCAACTCCTTCAACTCGGGAGGAGCCATACGGTACGGTGGAATAGAAATGGGCTGAGTGCCCGGCAACAAGTCAATAGCAAAATCAATATCTTTGTCGGGCGGCATGCCCGGGAGATCAGCTGGAAATACATCAGCAAAGTCACGTACCACATGAACAGAATCAATAGAGGGAGTGTCAATACTGACGTCCCGCACATAGGCTAGATAAGCAGCACACCCTTTCTCAACCATACGCTGAGCTCTGAGAAAAGAAATAATACGGCTAGGGGTGTGACCTAGATTACCACTCCACTCAATACGTGATGCCTGGCATAGCTAGCGTCACGGTCTTGGCGTGACAATCAAGAATAGCATAATGGGGCGACAACCAGTCCATGCCCAGAATAATATCAAAATCGACCATCCCGAGCAACAATAGATCCGCTGTGGTCTCAAAATCACAAATGGTAACCAAACACGACCGATATACGCGGTCCACAACCAAAGAATCACCCACCGGAGTGGAAACATAAATGGGGGCACTCAAAGAATCCCGAGGCACACCCAGATGAGAAGCAAAGTAAGAAGACACATATGAAAAAGTGGAACCAGGGTCGAATAGAATCGATGCCTCTCCGTGACTAACCAATATAATAACTGTGATAACAGAATCAAAGGCGACAGCCACGGTATGATCAGGAATAGCATAAAATCTAGCCTGGCCCCTCCCTCGAGGGCAACCTCTATCTCCTCGATCTCCATCTCTAGCTGGCTGGGCAGGTGGGGTGGCAGCTGAAGCTGGAACGATGGCCTGCTGACCCTGTGGAACATACTGAGGTTGTGGAGTCTGAGAAGGCGTCTGGGGCACTCTCTAACCATGTGGCGTGTATCCCCGCACTCATAACAAGCTCTAGGAGGGTGCGGTGGTTATGACTGACTTGGCCCATCCCCGCTAGACTGACCTCTGGAAGTACCCCACGCATGAAGCGCACTAGAAACCGGAGGTGCATAATAAGGCTCCTGAGATGCTGGTGGAGCTGGAGTACTACCGGCTACTAGCAAGGCTGAATGAACAGGGAGACCAGAATAACCCCTACCATAACGACCGACTGCTGAAGTACGGGCACCAGAGTAGTGACCCGACTCTCGAGGCCTCTTGGCCTCCCTCTCCCCTTTTTCCCTAGCGAGCATACCCTCAATCCGTCAGGCAATGCTCACTACCTGCTGGTAAGGTATATCCATCTCTTAACTCTCGAGCCATGCTGGACCGGATGGGTGGAATAAGACCCTCGATAAACCTCATCACTCTCTCCCGAACTAGCAACCAAAGCCGGTGCATGTCTAGCCAACCTAGTATAACAAATGGCATACTCTAAGATTATCATAACACCCTGACGCAAACACTCAAACTCTAGCACCATGAATCTCTGAGGCTCTGAGGAACAAAACTCCCTTATAAACATGTCGGAGAACTGGGTCCAAGTTAGTGAGGCAGACTCGACTGGACTATCCAACTCATAAGTACGCCGCCAATCATAGGCGGCTCCCCAAAGCTGAAAGGCGGTGAAAGAAACCCCACTAAACTCCACTATGCCTATTGTACGAAGAATGCGATGACACTCCTCCAAAAATCCCAAGGCATCATCTGAATTTAGGCCACTAAACACTGGAGGGTCATATTTCTTGAACCTCTCCAATCTACGCTGCTCGTCCTCAGATGCAGCTGGTCCACCTCCGGGCTGTGCTGGGGCAGCAGGAGGCATAATCATAAACTCTGGAACCTGTCCCACTGGCACTCGCTGCTCAGGTGTAACAACTGCGGGAGTCTGGGCCCCTCCCCCGGCCTGGGATGTAGCTACAGTGAGAGGAAGCAACCCTGCCTGAGCTAAAGTGGTATATATACTTATGAACTAGGCCAGGGTCTCCTAGAGAGCTGGAGTAGTAGCAGCTGTAGTCGGTGTATCAGGTGCCTGCGCTCCAACCTGATCCACCGGTGGCACCTCAGCGGCAGCGCGCGCGGGTGCTATGACTGCACCTCGGGTGCATCCTCGTCCTCTACCTCGGCCCCGGCCTCTGACGGCGGCAACTGGGGGCGCGGGTACCTGAACGTCGCGAGTAGCACGTGTCCTCACCATCTGTGAGAGAATAGAAAGCAATAGTTTAGATTTGGTGCCGAAAATGTCGCACGACAAGGAATCCAAAAGAAATGAAGAGTTTCCTAAACAGTTACATAGCCCCTCGTAGATAAATACAGATGTCTCCGTATCGATCAGTGAGACTCTAAGTAACCGGTCTGTGTCCCGTGACTCCTATGAACCTAGGGCTCTGATACCAACTTGTCACGACCCTAGTTCACCAATCGTGAACATATCGTGATGGAACCCAGTCCCCACGACTAGGTAAGCCTAACACGTTGCTGAATATACAAGTCTATGAACTTTAAACAAGAAATAGCGGAAAAACAATATAAATAGGAGTAATCCGTGCCGCTTGGCACATACACTCGTCAACACACTGTATAAAACACCACCAAGACTCGGAATCCCACGGGCAACACAGACTAAAAGAGAGTATACAACTGTGGCTCTATGTGTGAAGAGTATCTAACAAAGACATAAGAGAAAACATCTACTAATACTATCAAAATAGAAGGAAGGCCTCCGGATCCGCGGACGTAGCAAATCATACCTCGAGGTCTCCCAAAATACTGCTGAATCACCTAATATGAGCCTGTCCCGATGTACCTGGATCTGCACAACAAAAGTGTGCAGAAGAGTAGCATGAGTACACCACGGCGGTACTCAGTAAGTGCCAAGCCTAACCTCGATGGAGTAGTGGCGAGGAAGGTCAGGGCCCTACTGAGAAGCAACAATATAGTGATAATAACAATAGTAAACAGTTTAAATGATAATAATTTCCGCAATAACAACAATAAAATGATTACTGCAATCGTCTACAATTTAGCTAACAACAAATAACCAACTCAATAAAAACAAGTCCAGGACCTGTGGGAATTGAACCCACAGTCCCATTAACAGTACCCCTGGGTCTCCGGGAATCGAACCCGCAGCCCATATCTCAATAATATATCAATAACTCAGGATCTCCGGGAATCGAACCCGCAATCCCGACAAATAACTCAGGATCTCGGGAATCGAACCCGCAGTCTCTACCAATAACTCAGGATCTCGGGAATCGAACCTGCAGTCCCTACAAATAACTTAGGATCTCGGGAATCGAACCCGCAATCCCTACCAATAACTCAGGGATCTCGGGAATCGAACCCGCAGTCCCTACTAATAACTCAAGATATCGGGAATTGAACCCGTAGTCCCTACCAATAACTCAGGATCTCGGGAATCGAACCCGTAGTCCCTACCAATAACTCAGGATCTCGGGAATCGAACCCGTAGTCCCTACCAATAACTCAGGATCTCGGGAATCGAACCCGTAGTCCCTACCAATAACTCAGGATCTCGGGAATCGAACCCGTAGTCCCTACCAATAACTCAGGATCTCGGGAATCGAACCCGTAGTCCCTACCAATACCACTCCGGGTCTCTGGGAATCGAACCCACAGCCCTGGGTCTCCGGGAATCGAACCCGCAGTCCACAAGCACAGCAATTAAAGGAATCCACAGAGAGGATAATTATGCTTAACTATAACTTCACCAAAAAAAAATAGTGCCAATAATTATCAAGAAGTTCAAATAAAGCAATTAGGCAACTAAATAGTTAAGTACTACCTAATCATGCTTTTCTAACCACTACCGGGTAAAATATCAAGTTAACAGCTAAAGACAGGAATATCACTCATCAAACATTTTAAATAAAGTACATGTTCAACAACCAGCGCATGTACACGCCCGTCACCTCGCGTACAAGGCATTTAAACTATCACATAATATCCTAGGTGTCACACCTCCTTTTTTACTACCCCACACACTTAAATGCGTATAAATACACTTGTAGGGTATACCCCGACGCTCAACTACCCAAGACGGATAAAATAACGTAAGGGAAGGAGTTTTTCCAATTAAAGGACAATCGGTTCGGGATTTTATTAGAGATTAATCGGAGTCGCCACATGGGAATGACAATGGTGTCCCAAGTCACCGGTTAATCCCGAATCCGAGGAATTTTGACTCTTAAAATGTCTGCGAAGCAGAGGTCTGGATAAGGAACTCTGTTAACCGGGAGAAGGTGTTAGGCACTCCCGGATTCCGTGGTTTTAGCACGGTCGCTCCACTGTCGTTCTTGACTTTTGTTTGACTCAATTATAGGTTTTAACAACATAATGTGCTTTTACGTTAAATATTATTTTTTAGGAATTTGCGGTATCGCGAAAACACGCCTCGAGTCATACCGCAACCAGTACGCCTATGACTTTTGGTGTATTTCAGCTTTACCGAGATTTGGATTTGAGTTGCACCAAGTGCACACTCGTTCATAGGAAGGTATATTAAAATTGTGCCTTAAGATAGTCTATATCGGCTTTTAACTTTGGGAGAGGCTATGGAATTCACTATTAGCCTCTCCGATTCTACTATGTTATCTTATTACTAAATGGGGGCCCCGGTGTTATTCGGGCGAGGCTCATCCCAATTTAATTTTAAAGTCCGGTCCTATTTTTGTTCAACTACATTTTGCTATACATTGTTTTTGCCTTATTCGTATTGCTAATACTATAATAATCCAGGCCCGTCGAATTCATATTATTTATTGGGCCTGGTCTTCTTTTCATTTAGATAAACTGATCCGCAAAAAAGGCTGACCCAAACTTCAAAGCCCAGAATGCCTTCGAACTCTTGATCAATAGACTAAGTAATAGGATAATTCAAGCCCAACGCTATACAAGGCCCAAACCAAAGCGTAATGATAAGATATAACACAGAATACATAATGAAACAAATACTCAGACTTTAAGACTAAATCGAACCATTTTTATTTATTACCAAAGAAATCAGTACACAAAGGCAGTAGACTTAAGTCAATAATTCACGTACAAGAAAGCTTAAGCAATGGCTATCACTATATACTCATAGCTAGAAATC
Source organism: Nicotiana noctiflora (assembly GCA_032618575.1). Classification (NCBI taxonomy): domain Eukaryota; kingdom Viridiplantae; phylum Streptophyta; class Magnoliopsida; order Solanales; family Solanaceae; genus Nicotiana; species Nicotiana noctiflora. The sequence continues at coordinate 201,708 of JASVEL010002386.1, read as the reverse complement.
CAGATTGATATTCAATTATTTGCTAAAAGGAACATTCTGGGACACCGTCCTCTTTGCCTAGGAGATTAAGTTAACAGAAGATGATTCCATTAATTATTTAAAGTGTCAAAAGAGAACAGACGATTAGGAGCAGATGTTGATTATATTGCTAATCTTATTGTGAGCTATACCCTTCATCACCATCCATTCATCCTAATGGAACTGCTTCAATATCTAATTACTTCTCATTCAGATTTGAACTTGTTTGGTATTATCAAAACTGTTTCTATTCTAATTGTTACTTCATGTGATTGTTTCCACCTTTTGATTATTCACATCTGGACTTAGACCTTTAACACTAACTACACGAGCAAAATTCTAACAGTACAATTACTTAGTTGCAATAACCCCTAAATATCTACATCTAATTGATCCAAGAATTAGACACATTTATACTACTGATTTTATTATGACTTTAGCTTAATATAGTGTACTTAACTCAATCGTGGGTGAATCATAGCTTGAACTGACATTTTTCTTTCGAAACTTATTTATACCTAAATGCAGATACGTAAGATGTGATTAACTATACGGTCGTGATTTACGAAATTATTGTGAAATGGCGATTACTGGTTTTGCAGACATTATTAACTAACTTATGTTTTAGGAGTTTTTACCTAATTAAACTAAGTGATATGCTACTTCTACGATTGTACTACTACTATTGCTAGCTATTACATAGTTCTGTTTCTGTTTTCATAATACTATATTCTAGTCTACAACTAAACTACAGATCTAAACTACTAGAAGCAATGATACAAGATTGAATCACAAATTCCTAATGACATAATTTAAACAGAAAAGCTCCATGTTATTTCATCAAAATCTTCAATACAGCTTCACTTGAACAAAAGTAGTACCTGGATAGCAAAATGAAGCCGATGAGTTCTAAGGGAAGGGTAGGAGCAAATAGTCAGCAGGAACTTCAGCAACAATGCAACAATGAAGATGACTCCAATAATAAGCAAAACAACCAGCAAATGATAGCAATCCCAGCAACAGCAAGCAAGTAATAATCCAGGCAAATGAATCAAGCAAAGAAGACCCGTGAACCAGATTGGAATCAATATATCTTCACTTGAAAAAATCCCAGAATACTCTACTGTTCTATTGCTATATTTTTTTAACTCTGAAACTTTATCTTCAAAAGCCAGCCCTTAATACACTCTTTTTGGGAGTATATATAGGTTGAAATGGCAGATTTCTTGGGGGAAAAGAAAAATGGGAGTTAAATCCACTTCTTCCCCTTTAAAATTGCTAAATCTACACTTACACCCTTATTTCTGTTATCAGATTCCCTTCCAGCATGTGCTGGAAGGTTCTTTTTGATTCTTTTCTTAAGATTTTACCAAAGTATCCCTAATAGTTAAAGATTTTTACAGATTTCCCATTTTAAGGAGACCATTATACCCTTAAATCTCTGCAAAATTGCAGAAATCAGGGGCATGAATGACTCCATTACCCTCTTAAGTTCTAAATTATTTACCAGAATACTATTTCAAGTTCCAATTGTGCCCTCAAAGATATTGCTGATTTACCTGACTGCCTAGGTCAAGTTTCAGCTCTTTTGCATCTATTTAACTAATAGCCAGCCCTTGCATTGGTATTTAAGGGCTGGCCAGTTCTACTTTAAAGAACTATTTCAAACTTAGCCAATTTTGTTTCATTTTCAGTTTATTAAAACCTTTTATTTTATTTTTAAACCAATTGCAGGCATAGCCTACTTTTATTATTAAAAGCAATTCTTTAAAAACTAGCCGGTCTCAAGTTGAGACTTAACTTTGGCTATTAAAGCCAATTACTGAACAGCTGGGCCCAAAACCTTTACAGGTTTGGCCACTTTACTGTTCAGGGCTCTGAAGAGAGCCTGGGCTAGTCTGCATTTGCAGACATAGCCATTTTGCTCATCCAGCCACTTTTAGAGTGGGCTGTGTGTTAGGGCCATGTAGAATGGGTCAACCCTTTGCAAGGTTGACCATTCTTAGGCCAATTATTAAACTAACAACCTATTTTTATGATTTTTAAGTTTTATCCTATTTAAAAACTAACCATTTATGAAACCTAGCACTACAGCTATAACCAATCCTCCTAAAGTATGAAAAGCCTTTAACAGTATCCATACTAACAATAAACCTAATGCAAACTTAGTCATTTTGACATTCAAATGCACACATAGTCATATGAAACCAAGCAATGTTCATCAGTCAATTAAAACTCGGAAGGCAGGTTTGATAATGATGAGTCTTAATTAATCAACTCTCATGACTCAATTTCATATACCAAAGTGTTAATTAACATCAAGCAGACTTAATTACAACTAATTTATGCTAGATGATCCATTAAAAGACCCAGAGTACTTAAAATTCATGGTCCCAGACTCATTGATGCTAAGTCTTTACAAAATAGCTAACATGGTTCAACTGGACATAGACACAGTGGACTTTAACAAAGTAATCATAAGCAAAGTAATCAGAAATTATTCTTAAGTATTGACCCTAAGATTATGTTAAACATATAGAACGGGTAAAGCTAAGCAGAATAGACTCATGCTTGAGAATAACAGCCAAACCTAACCCTGAGACTAATCACAAGAATAAACAAAGGACAAGAATCACCCAAATTACCAAAGGTTATCTAATATCAAAAAGAAACAAAGGCCTAATGCTAACAAAGAACAAAGAGAACTACTATACGAAGTCATGAAGAGCAACAGAAGTCATGCTACTTAAAATAAGAAATCATAAGTCAAAGGACGAAGGAAAGATATACTTAGGAAAAGAAAATCATAATAGCCAGAACATAAGACAGGAAAAACGAGGCAATTAAAAACCCTAGTGCTAACACGTTCTTTGAGCCAAGGAGACAAACAAACCAGCACGAGATATAAAGAACAAACAAGAAAGAACCTAAAACTAACACAAGATATCAACAACCAAACAAACAAATGAGAAACAGAAACAAGAAACATGCAAACAAAAATGAAACTAAAAAAAAAAAAAACAGAGACGGGTAAAGAGTACTTAGCTTGGCGGGGTCTCTCCCCCAAGCTTTCCTATTTCTTTCCCCTTTCATACTCTCTCTTGGACTTCTCTTCTTTATTTTCTGTCTTTATTTCTTTTCAGACTCCTTTTTTTTAATTTTCTCTCTGGTTTTCGTTTTAGGCTAAAAGATGAAGCCTTTTTTGATTCTAAGTTACATGGGGATGTTTAGGGATGGTAAAAGTCGTGTCTTGGAAGGGGTTTGGTTTTGGGGGTCGCCGGAGTTAGGGTTCCGACGACCTTATTTTGGATATTCGAGGGAATCCGGTGAGATTCGAAGGGAACCAGTGGTATAGATGGATAGATCGGACCAAGGCGGTCCGATCGGCGTTGGTTTGAGGCGGTGGTTCATACTTTGGTGGTCACCGGTGGTGAGTTCCGGTGACCGGGATTCATGGAGAAGGGGAGTTCTTGGGGTTTTTGACGGAGAAGAAAAAGGAAAAGAAAAGAAAGAGAAGAGGGGAGGCTGGAAGAGGCCGGCGACCACCGTAGGGAGTGGTGGCCGCCATGGCCGTTCAAGGTTTGAAGGTGAAGTTCATGAAGATGAAGAAGGGAGAAAAAGGGCGGCCGTCTCTTGGGTTATGACATATAGAGAAATGGCCAAATTTGTTCAGACCAAAGCCTTTTATAGGCTGGCCATCGCATGAGATCCAGACCGTCCATTCGATGAGGATCAACGGCCAAGGATAGGCGTTACTAAAACGACGTAGTTTTGTCGCATGGGAGACCAAATTTTTCACGCCCTTAGATCAATCCAAAGGAACGGCTCCGATCAACTCTTAATTTCAATTACTTAATTAATTAACCCACTAATTGTCTCAGCCGTAGGATTTGAAGGAGTGAACGGTTGAGATCACTTCAGCTTGAACCCTGGACCGGATCTCCTATGGGCCAACGCATTGGGCTGTTCGAATCAGATCTTTTGGGCCCAAAACACATATACCCAAACTATTTTTTTGTATTTTTTCCGATTTTAATGATTTTTATATATTTTCTTTTATACTTTTTTTTTCTTTTTCTTTTATGGAAAATTATAAAACCTAATTTCCTACTTACTCTAATTATTCAGTATTTTTTGGCAATTTTCTACTATTTTTCCTTAATTTCAACTACTTAAAACTATTTTGCTATTTTTACTTAAAATCTAACTAATTTTAACAAATTAATCATCTAGCCTATATTTTTTGATTTTCTTCTAATTCCTACTTATTCAAACACAAAAGTGTAGCTAATCTCAAACAAAGCAAGTAATGGCACTCAAAAACATATTTATTTTAATTTTGGAATTATTTGCTCGGTGCAAAAATCACGTGCTCACAATTGCATCAAAACAATTTCACATAAAAATTCATAACTTGGGCTCTAGGCCTCAGAATTCGACTCCGGACACATGTTTTGAAAACCTTTTGACCGCACCTTGCTTTAGAGGTTGCCTACATATCCTGGGCTAAACAGGAATCAGGTCAGTGTAGTTCGGGAAGGTCTGGCAGTTTTAAAACTACCAGACTCACTGTTGCATTGACACTGTTGAGACCTGCTGACTTACTCCTTATTACACCAGGGGGAAAATGTAAAATGAAGAAGCTATTCTAAGCTATGATCCTACAATTACAATTGTTCCTAATCTAGCTTTTGCTCTTCTTCCCTTTCAGGTGATGCAGAATCTTCCTTTTTTTGTTGATTTTCTTTGATGCCGACCCTCTTTTTGTTGATTTTCTTTTCTTGTTGACTCTCTTTTTTGTCGATTTTCTTGTTTTTCCTTTTTTTTTTGATTTTCACTGGTATTTCTTGATCTCGAGCTGAACCTGCTCAAAACAAAACAACAAACTACCTTTTTTCTTTTTCTGCCCCAGTGTGGGCTTTTAACTATATAAACCACGATGTGCAGAAAAGTATTCCCGTATTAGAAGGTGGGCGCCTAACAGAAATTAAACGTGCAATGCGATGCAGAAAATATTCCCGTATTTGAAGGTGGGCACCTAACAGAATTTAAACGTGCAATGCGATGTAGAAAAATGTTCCCGTATTAGAAGGTGGGCACCTGACAGAAATTAAACGTGCAATGCGATGCAGAAAATATTCCAGTATTAGGAGGTGGGCACCTAACCGAATTTAAACATGCAATGCGATGCAGAAAATATTCCCGTATTAGGAGGTGGGCACCAAACAGAATTTAAACATGCAATGCGAATGCAGAAATGTATTCCCGTAATAGAAGGTGGGCACCTAACAGAATTTAAACGTGCAATGCGAATGCAGAAAAATATTCCCGTATTAGAAGGTGGGCACCTAACAGAATTTAAACGTGCAATGCGATGCAGAAAAATATTCCCGTATTAGAAGGTGGGCACCTAACAGAATTTAAACGTGCAATGCGATGCAGAAAAATATTCCCGTATTAGAAGGTGGGCACCTAACTGATATTAAACGTGCAATGCGATGCAGAAAAATATTCCCGTATTTGAAGGTGGGCGCCTAACTGAAATTAAACATGCAATGCGAATGCAGAAATGTATTCCCGTATTAGAAGGTGGGCACCTAACAGAAATTAAACATGCAATGCGAATGCAGAAATGTATTCCCGTATTAGAAGGTGGGCACCTAACAGAATTTAAACATGCAATGCAATGCAGAAAAAATATTCCCGTATTAGAAGGTGGGCACCTAACAGAATTTAAACGTGCAATGCGATGCAGAAAAATATTCCCGTATTAGAAGGTGGGCACCTAACAGAATTTAAATGTGCAATGCGATGCAGAAAAATATTCCCGTATTAGAAGGTGGGCACCTAACTGATATTAAACGTGCAATGCGATGCAGAAAAATATTCCCGTATTTGAAGGTGGGTGCCTAACTGAAATTAAACATGCAATGCGAATGCAGAAATGTATTCCCGTATTAGAAGGTGGGCACCTAACAGAAATTAAACATGCAATGGGAATGCAAAAATGTATTCCCGTATTAGAAGGTGGGCACCTAACAGAATTTAAACATGCAATGCGAATGCAGAAAAATATTCCCGCAGCCTGAGGACTGGGGAATGGATTTTAAAAGATGTTACCTTCCAAAAAAATATTCCCGTATTAGAAGGTGGGCACCTAACAGAATGTAAACGTGCAATGCGATGCAGAAAAATATTCCCGTATTAGAAGGTGGGCACCTAACAGAATTTAAACGTGCAATGTGATGCAAAAAATATTCCCGTATTAGAAGGTGGGCACCTAACAGAATTTAAACGTGCAATGCAAATGCAGAAAATATTCCCGTATTAGAAGGTGGGCACCTAACAGAATGTAAACGTGCAATGCAATGCAGAAAATATTCCCGTATTAGAAGGTGGGCACCTAACAGAAATTAAACGTGCAATGCGATGCAGAAAAATATTCCCGTATTAGAAGGTGGGCACCTAACAGAATTTAAACGTGCAATGCGATGTAGAAAAATATTCCCGTATTAGAAGGTGGGCACCTAATAGAATTTAAACGTGCAATGCGATGCGGAAAAGTATTCCCGTATTCGAAGGTGGGCGCCTAACAGAAATTAAACGTGCAATGCGATGCGGAAAAATATTCCCGTATTTGAAGGTGGGCGCCTAACCGAAATTAAACATGCAATGCGATGCAGAAAAGTATTCCCGTATTAGAAGGTGGGCACCTAACGGAAATTAAACGTGCAATGCGAATGCAGAAAATATTCCCGTATTAGAAGGTGGGCGCCTAACAGAAATTAAACGTGCAATGCGATGCAGAAAATATTCCCTCAGCCTGAGGACTGGGGAATGGATTTTAAAAGATGTTACCTTCCTCTTTTTGGTATTTTCTTTTTACCAACTTATCTCTTGTCCTGTGAATTTCTCCACTTATTCGGCGGACTTTCTCTTTTTGGTATTTTAGATTTTCCACATTGGTCACATTTACTTTAAAGTGATTAGTGACGATTTGTTCCTGCATGAAACAAAATTTATTAGATATAAACTGCTGGCAACTGGCATCTGCCGTCCCCACTTCTTATTGCTTCCTTTGTTTTTACTTTCTCATGTTGCATGACTTTCAACTTCTTGTCTCTTGCAGACTTTTTTTGTATTTTCTCATTTCTCCATTCTTGTTTTGTTTTCTTTTTCTTTGGCCATGTTTGCCAAGTTTCTTTATTTCCTTCCCAAATCTTCTTTCCTTTCTGATCCAGTGTTGTTTCAGCTTTCGTTATCAGGAGCTGGTAGTTAGCTCTCAAAAGGGTAAACAATGAAATGCAGAAAAAATGAAAGAAAGGTAAGGGTGTTTTGGAGAGATGACAGAACTTATCTGGGTATTTGCTGGCTGATTCCGCCGACCATGCCATGTATTTAAACTCTGACCCAGTTCGTTCCAATCATTATTCTGTCTCCGAATTGTTTCCAACCCAAACCGATACTATTTTTGTTACTTTTTCTCTTTTCTGATGGTCCTCATGATCGCTCTACGGTGCCTCGAAAGGTTTTCACCAATAGAACTCTCTCATTTATTCTCTCAACCTCACAATCATCTCACAGTGCCGATTAAGGTTTTCACTGATGAGACTCTCTCATTTTTATTTCTCTCAAACTCACAATCGCCTCACAGTGCCGGTTAAGGTTTTCACCGATGAGACTCTCTCATTTTTTCATTTTTTCCATTTTTCCTTTTTGTATTTTGTTTTCTGTACCACGGGTATTATCCGATGCTTCGCTCCTCCTTCGTTGTATTTGTTATCATTTCAAAATTGATCAGAAGGTCTTTCTTTGGACTGTAACGTGGCTTTTGGATGGGTTAAGAAAGAAAGGTATAAAGGCTCAAAATTTCACGAGGGTTAAAAATATTTACAACTCTCGGAATTATTAAACATAACTTCTGCCCCAGTTTCAATATGTGGGGAATTTTTGGATTTTTTCTTTATTGTGACTGAACCTCAGAGAGGCTGCCTACGTACCCTTTCGGGATCAAGTCAGACGTAGTTCATCCAACTTCATTAGTTAGATGGATTTCTTTTGACTTTTTTCCCGATTTCTTTGTCTTTTTCTCTTTCTTTTTTTTTCATTTTTCATTTTTTATTCATTTTTTTCATTTTTTTTTTCAATTGGCGATTTTGGATCTTATTGCGCTGTAAGCGATTTCCATCATTTCATTTTTCATTTTGGTAATTTCGATCTTGTTGCGCTAAAGCGATTCCGAGAGAGGGATATGAAAGAATTCATTCATTAAGGCTCAAAGGGATTATCAATGGATAAAGTGTTTGGATAGAGAATAAAACGCCTTCGTCATTTCAATTCCAAAATCACAACAAAATACAAAACATATAATTGAAAAGGAATCATACATAGTATCTTTTGACCGCATCTGAATTGATAGCAGTCTCTACGCACTTTCCTTCAACATCTATTAAATACAATGCTCCATTGGACAACACCCGTGATACCACAAACGGTCCCCGCCAATTTGGCGCAAACTTGCCCTTCGCCTCGGCCCAATGCGGTAAGATACGCCTCAATACAAGCTGTCCGATTTCAAACTTTCGAGGCCGTACCTTTTTATTATACGCTCTGGCCATTCTTCGTTGATACAACTGCCCATGGCAAACTGCGGCCAACCTCTTCTCATCAATCAAACTCAACTGTTCCAAACGGACTTTTACCCATTCATCGTCATCTATCTCAGATTCGGCTATGATCCGTAATGACGGTATTTCTATTTCTGCGGGTATAACAACCTCTGTTCCATACACCAGTGTATAAGGTGTGGTTCCGATAGAAGTACGTACCGTCGTGCGGTAACCCATGAGAGCAAAGGGTAACTTTTCATGCCATTGCCTGGATCCCTCCACCATTTTTCGGAGAATCTTCTTGATGTTCTTGTTCGCCGCTTCTACTGCACCATTCGCCTTTGGCCTGTAAGGTGTGGAATTGCGGTGTGTAATCTTAAATCTTTCACAAACTTCCGCCATGAGATGACTGTTTAAATTGGCTCCATTGTCCGTGATAATCACCCTGGGAATTCCAAACCGACATATGATATTCTCATGCACAAAATCCACTACCGCTTTCTTCGTCACCGCCTTGAATGTCTTAGCTTCAACCCACTTGGTGAAATAATCAATTGCAACTAGAATGAACCTGTGCCCATTAGAAGCGGCTGGATCTATTGGGCCGATGACATCCATGCCCCAAGCAACAAAGGGCCAGGGTGCTGACATTGTGTGCAACTCATAAGGCGGGGAGTGGATCAGATCCCCATGTACCTGGCATTGATGGCATTTCTTCACATACTTGATACAATCACGCTCCATCGTGAGCCAGTAGTACCCAGCTCTCAAAATCTTCTTTGCTAAAACATATCCGCTCATGTGGGGTCCACATACTCCGGCATGTACTTCAATCACGATTTCATTTGCTTGTTGTGCATCCACACACCGCAATAAACCTAGATCTGGTGTTCTTTTGTATACCACTCCTCCACTGAGGAAAAATCCATTGGCTAGACGCCCGATGGCTCTCTTCTGGTCTCCGGTGGCTTGCTCCGGGTATTTGCCAGCTTTCAGGTATTCCCTAATATCATGATACCACGGCTCTCCATCCGACTCTTCTTCCACAGTGAAGCAATAAGCATTCTGATCTCGGACTTGGATCTGGAGTGGATCTATATATGTCTTGTCCGGATGATGCAACATAGAGGACAATGTGGCCAAAGCATCTGCAATCTCATTGTGCATTCTTGGGATGTGCTTGAACTCTATAGACTGGAATCTTTGAGACAACTCGTGCAAACAATACCGATATGGTATCAATTTCAAATCTCGTGTCTCCCATTCCCCTTGGATTTGGTGTACCAAGAGATCCGAGTCACCCATGACCAAAATCTCTTGAATACCCATGTCAATTGCCATCCTTAATCCCAAGATGCACGCCTTATATTCGGCTATGTTGTTGGTGCAGAAAAATCGAAGCTGAGCTGTGACGGGATAGTGTTGACCCGTACTTGAAATGAGTACCGCTCCGATACCAACGCCCTTGCTGTTGACGGCTCCGTCAAAGTACATTTTCCATCCCGGTCTCTCATCTTGCTCCATCTCCTCGACAATCATTGCCTCTTCATCCGGAAAGTACGTCTTTAATGGTTCATACTCATCATCCACCGGATTCTCGGCTAAGTGGTCTGCAATAGCTTGTGCCTTCATTGCCGTACGAGTTACATAGACAATGTCAAATTCTGTGAGCAGAATCTGCCATTTGGCCAATCTTCCCGTAGGCATAGGCTTCTGAAATATATACTTGAGAGGATCCAGTCGTGATATCAAGTACGTGGTATATGCTGACAAATAATGCTTTAGCTTCCGAGCTACCCAAATCAATGCACAACAAGTTCTTTCCAGTTGGGTATACTTCACCTCGTAAGATGTAAACTTTTTGCTGAGGTAATATATGGCTTGTTCTTTCTTGCCCGTCTCGTCATGTTGACCCAATACACAACCGAAGGAGTTATCTAGTACTGTCAGATACAAAATCAGAGGTCGCCCTGGTTCTGGAGGAACTAACACCGGAGGATTGGCCAAATATTCCTTGATCTTGTCAAAGGCTTCCTGACACTCGTCGGTCCATTTCACTGCTGCATCTTTCTTCAACAACTTGAATATCGGCTCACACGTTGATGTCAATTGAGCAATGAACCGACTAATGTAATTCAACCTTCCTAGTAAGCTCATGACCTCCTTCTTGTTTTTCGGCGGAGGTAGACTTTGAATAGCCTTGATCTTTGACGGATCCAGTTCAATACCTCGCCGACTCACTATAAACCCTAGTAATTTCCCTGAAGGTACTCCAAAGGCGCACTTTTCCGGATTGAGCTTTAAATTGTACCTCCGGAGTCTTTGGAAAAACTTCCTCAAATCTCTCACATGATCAGGTTGTTTTCTGGACTTTATGATAACATCGTCCACATATACTTCAATTTCTCGATGCATCATATCGTGGAACATTGTGGTCATTGCCCTCATGTAAGTTGCCCCGGCATTCTTCAATCCAAACGGCATTACTCTGTAACAATACGTTCCCCAAGGTGTAATGAAGGCAGTTTTCTCAACTTCTTCTTCGTCCATCAGGATCTGGTGATAACCTGCATAACAATCCACAAACGAACCGATTTCATGCTTGGCGCAATTGTCGATCAATATGTGGATGTTTGGCAATGGGAAGTCATCCTTCGGACTGGCCTTGTTGAGGTCTCTATAGTCTACACACACTCTGGTTTTGCCATCTTTCTTCGGGACCAGCACAACATTTGCCAACCAGGTGGGGTACTTGGTAACTCTTATGACCTTTGCCTCAAACTGCTTATTCACCTCTTCTTTTATCTTCACACTAATGTCCGTTTTGAATTTCCTCGGCTTTTGCTTTACCGGCCGGCATTCAGAGTAGATAGGCAACTTGTGTACCACCAAATCAGTGCTAAGTCCGGGCATGTCATCATAGGACCAGGCAAAGATGTCCTTAAACTCATGTAACAACCTTATCAATTCATCCCTGAGGGGCGCCTCCAAATGTACACTAATCTTTGTCTCTCGGACATCATCTTCGCTCCCCAAATTTACAGATTCCGTATCACTCAGATTCGGTTTGGGTTTTTCCTCGTATTGTTTCATGTCCTTACTTATTTCCTCCAGGGCTTCCTCATCCTCACATTCTATTTCACTATCTTCCTCGATTTCTTGTATAGTAACGTGATTGTCGGAACTGGGTCTAGAATCCTTCACGCATGACATGGCATTGGAATCAACACATGCAAAACTGTACAAAAGGAAAAATAAAGAAAAATAAGGCAAAAGTGAAGAAAAGGAAAACTGCATTTCATTGATAAAAGAACGAACAATGTTCGGGATACATGGTGATTTTCTTTTCATGAGGGGAATGGGAAAACTATAAAAATAACAACTTTTGGGAAAGCAATGATGAAATTTTGGAGCTAACTACCAAGACTCCTTCCTGATAGGGAAAGGAGTAGCTTCCCAATTGTTCAACATGATTCCAGGTCCCACAAATTGCACGTCCATTTTGCTTGTGCCTTCCCCTGCTTCAATCGTATTCACCTCCCAAAACATCTTCTTAAAACTCAGCATTTCTTCATCAAGTTGGGTCTCAATGCACTCTGTTGCAGCAGATGTCTGATATTTTGTACCAGGCCTGATGAAGGTGTCGGATAATTTGGGTATGGGTTTGGGCAAGGTCCAGTTCTTTTTGGCTTTTGAGGCTCTTTGGATGTCGGCAAAGGTGGGTTTGAACCCTAAGCCGAATGTACCTTTGTTTTCCGGAAGTTGAACTGGTTGAATGACTCCCTGCAATGTTTTGCCTAATCCCTTCCCCGGTGCAAATCCGTTTCTCAGCATTTCTCTGGCCACCATCACAGCAGTTGGTGCCATCATAGGGGTTGGCAACTTTTCCCCTTCAGCAATTCTGTTCACCACAATAGCATCCGTCACTTGGTAGACCCAAGGACCTCTATCCCCATCAGTATCATCAAACGGTGCTACCACATTACAAGCATTTTCCTCCCCATGTACGACAATCTCTTGCTGTTCCCACTCAAACTTGACCATCTGGTGTAGAGAAGATGGTACTGCCTTGGCCGCGTGAATCCAGGGTCGGCCTAACAATAAGTTATACGACACGGCAATGTCGAGCACCTGGAACTCCATAGTAAAATCAACAGGTCCGATTGTCACTTCCAGAATAATATCTCCCAACGTGTTTTTACCTCCGCCGTCAAACCCTCTCACGTTGATACTGTTCTTCCGGATTCTGTCCGGGCTGATGTTCAGCTTCCCTAAAGTTGACAGCGGGCAAATGTTAGCGCTCGATCCGTTGTCAATCAATACCCTGGTCACTACTGACTCTTCACTTTTTACTGTAAGGTACAATGCCTTATTGTGTTCAGTTCCCTCCACCGGCAGCTCCTTATCAGAGAATGTGATCCTATTAGACTCGAAAATCTTGTTGGTAATCTTTTCCAAGTGACACACTGAAATCTTTTCCGGAACATGAGCCTCATTTAGAATCTTCATAAGAGCCTTCCGGTGTTCTTCTGAATGTATCAGCAAAGATAGCAAAGAAATCTGGGCAGGGGTCTTTCTCAACTATTCAACCACTGAGTACTCTTGTGACTTCATTTTCTTAAGGAATTCTTCCGCTTCCTCTTCTGACACTGGCTTCTTCAATTGACTTTCTTTCACCGCTTTCATCTTTCTCAGTTCCTCTGGAGCAAAACACCTTCCTGACCGGGTGAGTCCATGCGTTTCATTAATTTCACCGAAAATCTCTTTTCCCTTGTAAACTACTGCTACCTTGTTATAGTTCCAAGGTACAGTCTTTGTACTCACCACTGGCATTTGCACTACTGGTTTTATGATTATTGGCTCTGCACTTGCGCCTTTCACAGTCACGATCGTCTTTGCGCCTGGCACTACCACTTTTAAACCTCCCACCACTACTGGCTTTGGTTTCTCAACAATCGCTTTCTCTTTCACAGCTTCCTTTTCTAACTTGCCACTCGACTTTATCATCATCACGGCCTGAGATGGTTTTTGACTGCCATCACCCTGCACCAATTCTATCATATGTGTTTCGTGGTGATTTGGCAGCGGATTCTGGGTAATGTTTGGGGCTTCGGGAGCCTGTACTTCAATTCTCCTCTCATCAATGAGATCTTGAATGACATTCTTCAATTGCCAACATTTTTCAGTATCGTGGCCCAATGTTCCCGAACAGTATTCACATCTAACAGAAGGATCAAGATTTTTCGGGGGTGGGTTTGGAACTTTAGGTGCAACTGGGCTTAACATCCCCAACTCTTTCAACCTATGATAAAGGCTGGTATATGATTCCCCGAGAGGGGTGAATGTTTTTCTTGCCTTGTTTCTCCAATCAGAGTCCGGCCTGGGCCTGTTTTGGTTTCGGTAAGGTTTAGAGGTTGGGTATGTGTTCTGGGTGTGGTACACATTGTGTGGAGCTTGAGCTCTCCACACATGGGGTGGTGGTGGTGGGTAGGCTTGTGGGTTGTGGGTGGTGGTAATGTGGGACTGTTGGTGGGTATGGTGGTGGTGGTGGGTTATATGGGCTTGGTGTGTTGTATGGGTTTGGCGGGTAAGATGGTGGTGGTGGATTATATGGAGTTGACGGGTTTGGTGGGTGTTGGCGATAGGGTCTTGGTGGGTTATAATGTGGGTTGCGACTCCATGGCCTGCTTTCTACGGTTGCTACCTCTTCCTTCTTCTTCTTTCCCATCACTCCCCCGTTCCCAGTTTGTATAGCTTGATTGGTGGCCTTGATGGCCGAAAAACTCATAATTTTGTTCGTTTTCAATCCTTCTTCTACAAAACTTCCCATTTTCACTACTTCGTTGAAACTTTTCCCAATCGCCGACACTAAATGACCGTAGTATGTAGGCTCCAAAGCCCGTAGAAAACAATCCACCATCTCCCCTTCTTTCATGGGTGGATCTACTCTCGCGGCCTGCTCCCTCCATCTGAAACCGAATTCCCTAAAGCTTTCCCCTGGCTTCTTCTCCATCTTGGTAAGGGATAACCTGTCGGGTATGATCTCCAAATTGTACTGAAAGTGACTTGCAAAGGCTTGTGCTAGGTCATCCCAGACGAACCACCTTGTATGGTCTTGTCGAGTATACCATTCTAAAGCTGAACCACTCAGACTCTGGCTGAAGTACGCCATCAATAACTCATCTCTACCTCCTGCACCTCTCATCTTGCTACAGTATCCTCTGAGATGAGCTACTGGATCCCCGTGTCCGCTATACATGTCGAACTTTGGCAACTTGAATCCCATGGGAAGCTGCACCTCGGGGAATAGACACAGGTCCTTGTAGGCAACACTCACCTGCCCTCCTAGTCCTTGCATAGTGCGGAAAGCATTCTCAAGACTTTTCACTTTCCGAGCCATCTCTTCCTGCCCGGCACTTGTTTCCATCATCGGAGCATGAGACTCGTGTTGTCTGAAAGTCGGCTCTGGAGGGTAGTAGTGAGGATCCTGGATATGAAACATCGGTTCACTAGAGGATTTGTGCATAGCGGCGGGTGGAGGTGCCACATACACAGGAGCAACTTGTGGTATGTGAGGTGGTGCTTGCTTGGCCGGAGGTGGTGGTATCTGGGAGGTGGAGGCATAGTAGTGAGGGTAATCGGGGTAGGTGGAGGATGAGTTCATGGTTGGTGGCTCAGGGTTAGGATTGGCTGGAGGGACATATGCAGGGTTGGCAGGGTAGGCTGGTAGTGGTTGACCTCTAGACCAAGCCTGGTACATCTCGGCCATCTGCTGCCTCAGCTTATACATTTCTTCCTTCATTCCTGCCACATCCACGATCTCTTCTTCGTGAGCAGGATCCACAATAGTTGCCTCAATTTCCTGGGACACAGCCTTTGTCATCTTTTTGTATCTGGTGTTGTATGGGTGGGTAGCCAGAATGCCAGTTGCCTAGAGAATCTGGACTCACAAGCATCAACACTCGTTAGTTGTTAGCGCATGAATAAGATGCAACGACTTTAAAAACAAACACATTTGCTCGAGTCGTTATGCATCATCCCGGCCATTGCTCACTTGGACCAATCACCTTTCTCTTTTTCCGCTCTTTTGTTTTCTTTCTTTTTCTTTCTTTCTTTTCTCTTTTTCTTTTCTTTTCTCTTTTTCTTTTCTTTTCTTCTTTTTTTTTTCTTGCTTTTCTTTTTCCCCTTTTTTTCTTGCTTTTCTATTCTCCTAGCGATTAAAAAGAAAATGACATAAAGCAAAAGAATTGATAACAACACCTGTTTTTCCATTGATAATTCAAAATATTGATTACAAGATGATGTTTTAAAAGAAAGATAAAAATGATGCATGCCCTAAGAGTACATTAATGCACCTAGTGCCCGCGAGGCATCGTTCGGCCTTGCTGCGGGCCTATATGCTAATCCCCTTTGAAGCCTATCCAGGTCGGCCATGACTTGTTGTACAAAGAACTTCACTGCAGATACAAAAGTCCTTCGAGACATATCTTCACAAAGCTGAGTCTTCCGGGTGATGTATTGGGCGATGCGAACAATCTTTTCTCTGATGACCCCTTTTTCTTGCAATAGCCGGCTTATTTGTTGAGTGCGAGCATCCGAGGTATGTTGGTTGTCCTTTTTCACTTGTTGCGGCTCCAATTCTAATCTAGCCATAGTTGTGTAGCAGTGCTCTCTCTCCTCCTCAAGATCTTTGATAATCTTGTTACTCTTGACCGTGGCTGAAATTATTTTCTTTCTAAGCTGAGCTACTTCAACATCGTGCTTGTCTTGTAGCTGCCGAACCAACTTGGCTCTTTCCTCGGCGTCTCTGTCCATTTGCTTCCGAGCCCTGACTAACTCTTTTTCAGCTATGTCCAAATCGAAGCTATAGTCATTTACTTTTCGCCGGAGAATCTCAATTAACTTTTCATCTCGGGCTGAACGAACTGGGGTCTCGGATGCAATTTTCATTTGAGCTATTTGAGCCTTCAACATATCATTTTCTTTCTTCAGTTGTTTCTTTTCCACTTCATCGGACGCTGCTTGTAAGCCACTCTCGAAATGAAGATTTCTCAGTTTATCCTCCAACAGACTGATTTTGGCCTTGTATTCCTTTTCCTTGGCCACTCATTTCTGATTCTCCTCGGATTGCTCTATCAGGTCTTGCAAGTTAGGTCTCTTTGAAAGACGTTCGTGTTCAACCCCTCGTCGGTACCATGTGAAGTATCCAGGTGATATCTCCCCATTTGCCCTATTCGGCACACAAGTATCAATCTTCAAATTTTGGCACTCATTCCAGATTTGCCGGATTTTTGCTTCCGGGGAATTGCCCGTCCGGACCAATCTCCACAGCTTGCACACTGAGATCCCCATCTCTCGGAATAATCTGACACCGACCCAACTGTCGCAGGGCTCTGTATGGGGCATAAGGTTGTATACTCTTCGAACCCATGATCAAAAATGGTGATCCCTCCGTTGGCATGTATATTAACTCGTCAAGAGGTAACCAGTCATACGTCCAATCGATTTGACCGTCAGTTAGTGATCGAAGATACACAATCCAACCTTGGACTCCCTCCGGCAACTTTACTTCTTTTGTCCTCGTATTGAACTCTTCCAAACATGTCCGTTCGGCCGAACCATAGCTCGAGAACGAAGGATGGTGGCATAGATGCTCAATTAGCCAGATTTGCAAGATCAAGTTACACCCTTCGAAGAAGCTAGCCCCTGCTTTGCACGTAGTCAGAGCACGGTAGATGTCCGCCACAATCATTGGGGCCAGAGTACAGTTATCTTGTACTATCAGTGTGGTAGCTACTTCGGCAACTTTTATATTGATATGTCCATCTTTCCTCGGGAATACAACAACTCCGAGAAATGCCACCAAAAATGCGAACCTCCGGTGTTCTTCCCATTTCGCTCGGTTGGATTTACAACATAACTTGTTGGTCAGGTCGTTGAAACCCCCAACGTGTCCAAACCTATTGTAGATGAAGCTTAAAGAACAAAACCCGTTGGCCAGATCTTCATTATGAACATTCCGGGCAATTTTCAAAGAGTCGAGGAAGCGATGTCCTGTCACCGTCCTCGGAGATACCGGGTATTTTCCTTTCAGCGGGACCTCGGCCTTCCCAATGTAAAAGGCAATCTCCTCCAAAGTTGGGGTAAGTTCAAAATCTGGGAAATGAAATACGTTGTGTGCCGAATCCCAAAACGTGACCAACGCTCTAACCACATCACCTCGAGGAACCATGTCTAGTAACCCCGTAAGGCCTTTTAAGTACTTTTTGACCCAGTCTTGACCATCGGATCCCATGTCCTGCCACCATAATCTCAACTCCAAGGGGATTTTATTTAGGGAAAAGTGTTCATTCATCATCGTGCTCGTCCTGCACATTTATTAAGGTGATTTTTTTCAGAAAAAAGAAAAATCTTTTTCAAAGCAAGTTTTCAAATTTTTTGAAGGAAAGAAAAGGAAAATGATTTTCGAAGTGGCCATTTTTGCAAAAACAGCCTTCCGTCGTCCTTTCGGAACATTCGGCCATTTCCAAAAATAGCAATCACCTCGATTATTTAAAAGAAAATGTTTTTGGTCTTTTTCTAAAAGTGTGGTTGGACCCGTTTAAGGGTTGCCTACGTATCCCACCTAATGGCGAGAATCAAACCTGCGTAGTTCGGTCAGATTATTTGACCAATTATTTCAACAAAAATTGTTCCACCTATTTTTTTTCAAATTTTTAAATTTTTCGGATACCTATTTTTTTCCTCTCTCTCTTTTTTTTTCCTTTTTCAAAAATTTTTCCACTCTCGGGATTTCCGCCGGTCCGCATAACGATCAAGGACAATAAAATGCAACACATAGCATGCTCGGTCTTTTCAATACCGGGTCACCTGTCCTAGACGGACCCAACCCCTGTGTTGAGTCCCCTAAGTCAAATATGATGCAAATAATCGTCCTAGACCTATGTTCAAAATCTTACGGTTTCATAGATTGCTAGACCGTGTACCCGAGCGGACAACTCGAATCGAGGAGGGGGCTACGTACCGGTGACCCGCGGAGTCAATCGGCTTTGTAACTTATCCGGCCTCTGTTTTCTTAATTTAAGGTGACTTTAACGGAAAGGGGAGTCTCAACCAGTAAGCACATCCCCGGGGGAGAAGAGAGAAGGGTTTTCGGCACAATTTTATATACAGTTCACATAATATCAAAAGCGATAAAGCACATAGCATGTTATTCAAATCACATAATGAAGTCAAACAAAAAACGCGAACGGCAGTTCTAAGGAGCTCGAGTTCTTAAACCCTGAAACCGAAGTTCAGGGTTGGGTCCCCAGCAGAGTCGCCAGAGCTGTCACACCTCCCTTTTTACTACCCCAAACACTTAAATGCGTATAAATACACTTGTAGGGTATACCCCGACGCTCAATTACCCAAGACGGATAAAATAACGTAAGGGAAGGAGTTTTTCCAATTAAAGGACAATCGGTTCGGGATTTTATTAGAGATTAATCGGAGTCGCCACTTGGGAATGACAATGGTGTCCCAAGTCACCGGTTAATCCCGAATCCGAGGAATTTTGACTCTTATAAATGTCCGCGAAGCAGAGATCCGGATAAGGAACTCTGTTAACCCGGGAGAAGGTGTTAGGCACTCCCGGATTCCGTGGTTTTAGCACGGTCGCTCCATTGTCGTTCTTGACTTTTGTTTGACTCAATTATAGGTTTTAACAACATAATGTGCTTTTACGTTAAATATCATTTTTTAGGAATTTGCGGTATCGCGAAAACACGCCTCGAGTCATACCGCAACCAGTACGCCTATGACTTTTGGTGTATTTCAGCTTTACCGAGATTTGGATTTGAGTCGCACCAAGTGCACACTCGTTCATAGGAAGGTATATTAAAATCGTGCCTTAAGATAGTCTATATCGGCTTTTAACTTTGGGAGAGGCTATGGAATTCACTATTAGCCTCTCCGATTCTACTATGTTATCTTATTACTAAATGGGGGCCCCGGTGTTATTCGGGCGAGGCTCATCCCAATTTAATTTTAAAGTCCGGTCCTATTTTTGTTCAACTACATTTTGCTATACATTGTTTTTGCCTTATTCGTATTGCTAATACTATAATAATCCAGGCCCGTCGAATTCATATTATTTATTGGGCCTGGTCTTCTTTTCATTTAGATAAACTGATCCGCAAAAAAGGCTGACCCAAACTTCAAAGCCCAGAATGCCTTCGAACTCTTGATCAATAGACTAAGTAATAGGATAATTCAAGCCCAACGCTATACAAGGCCCAAACCAAAGCGTAATGATAAGATATAACACAGAATACATAATGAAACAAATACTCAGATTTTAAGACGAAATCGAACCATTTTTATTTATTACCAAAGAAATCAGTACACAAAGGCAGTAGACTTAAGTCAATAATTCACGTACAAGAAAGCTTAAACAATGGCTATCACTATATACTCATAGCTAGAAATCCGGATTGATATTCAATTATTTGCTAAAAGGAACATTCTGGGACACCGTCCTCTTTGCCTAGGAGATTAAGTTAACAGAAGATGATTCCATTAATTATTTAAAGTGTCAAAAGAGAACAGACGATTAGGAGCAGATGCTGATTATATTGCTAATCTTATTGTGAGCTATACCCTTCATCACCATCCATTCATCCTAATGGAACTGCTTCAATATCTAATTACTTCTCATTCAGATTTGAACTTGTTTGGTATTATCAAAACTGTTTCTATTCTAATTGTTACTTCATGTGATTGTTTCCACCTTTTGATTATTCACATATGGACTTAGACCTTTAACACTAACTACACGAGCAAAATTCTAACAGTACAATTACTTAGTTGCAATAACCCCTAAATATCTACATCTAATTGATCCAAGAATTAGACACATTTATACTACTGATTTTATTATGACTTTAGCTTAATATAGTGTACTTAACTCAATCGTGGGTGAATCATAGCTTGAACTGACATTTTTCTTTCGAAACTTATTTATACCTAAATGCAGATACGTAAGATGTGATTAACTATACGGTCGTGATTTACGAAATTATTGTGAAATGGCGATTACTGGTTTTGCAGACATTATTAACTAACTTATGTTTTAGGAGTTTTTACCTAATTAAACTAAGTGATATGCTACTTCTACGATTGTACTACTACTATTGCTAGCTATTACATAGTTCTGTTTCTGTTTTCATAATACTATATTCTAGTCTACAACTAAACTACAGATCTAAACTACTAGAAGCAATGATACAAGATTGAATCACAAATTCCTAATGACATAATTTAAACAGAAAAGCTCCATGTTATTTCATCAAAATCTTCAATACAGCTTCACTTGAACAAAAGTAGTACCTGGATAGCAAAATGAAGCCGATGAGTTCTAAGGGAAGGGTAGGAGCAAATAGTCAGCAGGAACTTCAGCAACAATGCAACAATGAAGATGACTCCAAAAATAAGCAAAACAACCAGCAAATGATAGCAATCCCAGCAACAACAAGCAAGTAATAATCCAGGCAAATGAATCAAGCAAAGAAGACCCGTGAACCAGATTGGAATCAATATATCTTCATTTGAAAAAATCCCAGAATACTCTACTGTTCTATTGCTATATTTTTTTAACTCTGAAACTTTATCTTCAAAAGCCAGCCCTTAATACACTCTTTTTGGGAGTATATATAGGTTGAAATGGCAGATTTCTTGGGGGAAAAGAAAAATGGGAGTTAAATCCACTTCTTCCCCTTTAAAATTGCTAAATCTACACTTACACCCTCATTTCTGTTATCAGATTCCCTTCCAGCATGTGCTGGAAGGTTCTTTTTGATTATTTTCTTAAGATTTTACCAAAGTATCCCTAATAGTTAAAGATTTTTACAGATTTCCCATTTTAAGGAGACCATTATACCCTTAAATCTCTGCAAAATTGCAGAAATCAGGGGCATGAATGACTCCATTACCCTCTTAAGTTCTAAATTATTTACCAGAATACTATTTCAAGTTCCAATTGTGCCCCTAAGGGCACTGCTTATTTACATAGCTTACCTAGGTTAAATTTCAGCATCTTTTGCACCTATTTAACTAATAGCCAGCCCTTGCATTGGTATTTAAGGGCTGGCCAGTTCTACCTTAAAGAACTATTTCAAACTTAGCCAATTTTGTTTCATTTTCAGTTTATTAAAACCTTTTATTTTATTTTTAAACCAATTGCAGGCATAGCCTGCTTTTATTATTAAAAGCAATTCTTTAAAAACTAGCCGGTCTCAAGTTGAGACTTAACTTTGGCTATTCAAGCCAATTACTGAACAGCTGGGCCCAAAACCTTTACAGGTTTGGCCACTTTACTGTTCAGGGCTCTTAAAAGAGCCTGGGCTAGTCTGCATTTGCAGACATAGCCATTTTGCACAACCAGCCACTTTAAAAGTGGCCTGTGTGTTAGGGCCCTGTAGAATGGGTCAACCCTTTTGCAAGGTTGACCATTCTTAGACCAATTGTTTAACTAACAACCTATTTTTATGATTTTTAAGTTTTATCCTATTTAAAAACTAACCATTTATGAAACCTAGCACTACAGCTATAACCAATCCTCCTAAAGTATGAAAAGCCTTTAACAGTATCCATACTAACAATAAACCTAATGCAAACTTAGTCATTTTGACATTCAAATGCACACATAGTCATATGAAACCAAGCAATGTTCATCAGTCAATTAAAACTCGGAAGGCAGGTTTGATAATGATGAGTCTTAATTAATCAACTCTCATGACTCAATTTCATATACCAAAGTGTTAATTAACATCAAACAGACTTAATTACAACTAATTTATGCTAGATGATCCATTAAAAGACCCAGAGTACTTAAAATTCATGGTCCCAGACTCATTGATGCTAAGTCTTTACAAAATAGCTAACATGGTTCAACTGGACATAGACACAGTGGACTTTAACAAAGTAATCATAAGCAAAGTAATCAGAAATTATTCTTAAGTATTGACCCTAAGATTATGTTAAACATATAGAACGGGTAAAGCTAAGCAGAATAGACTCATGCTTGAGAATAACAGCCAAACCTAACCCTGAGACTAATCACAAGAATAAACAAAGGACAAGAATCACCCAAATTACCAAAGGTTATCTAATATCAAAAAGAAACAAAGGCCTAATGCTAACAAAGAACAAAGAGAACTACTATACGAAGTCATGAAGAGCAACAGAAGTCATGCTACTTAAAATAAGAAATCATAAGTCAAAGGACGAAGGTAAGATATACTTAGGAAAAGAAAATCATAATAGCCAGAACATAAGACAGGAAAAACGAGGCAATTAAAAACCCTAGTGCTAACACGTTCTTTGAGCCAAGGAGACAAACAAACCAGCACGAGATATAAAGAACAAACAAGAAAGAACCTAAAACTAACACAAGATATCAACAACCAAACAAACAAATGAGAAACAGAAACAAGAAACATGCAAACAAAAATGAAACTAAAAAAAAAAAAACAGAGACGGGTAAAGAGTACTTAGCTTGGCGGGGTCTGTCCCCCAAGCTTTCCTATTTCTTTCCCCTTTCATACTCTCTCTTGGACTTCTCTTCTTTATTTTCTGTCTTTATTTCTTTTCAGACTCCTTTTTTTTAATTTTCTCTCTGGTTTTTGTTTTAGGCTAAAAGATGAAGCCTTTTTTGATTCTAAGTTACAGGGGGATGTTTAGGGATGGTAAAGGTCGTGTCTTGGAAGGGGTTTAGTTTTGGGGGTCGCCGGAGTTAGGGTTCCGACGACCTTATTTTGGATATTCGAGGAAATCCGGTGAGATTCGAAGGGAACCAGTGGTATAGATGGATAGATCGGACCAAGGCGGTCCGATCGGCGTTGGTTTGAGGCGGTGGTTCATACTTTGGTGGTCACCGGTGGTGAGTTCCGGTGACCGGGATTCATGGAGAAGGGGAGTTCTTGGGGTTTTTGACGGAGAAGAAAAAGGAAAAGAAAAGAAAGAGAAGAGGGGAGGCTGGAAGAGGCCGGCGACCACCGTAGGGAGTGGTGGCCGCCATGGCCGTTCAAGGTTTGAAGGTGAAGTTCATGAAGATGAAGAAGGGAGAAAAAGGGCGGCCGTCTCTAGGGTTATGACATATAGAGAAATGGCCAAATTTGTTCGGACCAAAGCCTTTTATAGGCTGGCCATCTTAGGTAATCTGGACCGTCCAAATGATCAAGATCGACGGCTCAGGAAGGTGTTACTTAAACGACGTAGTTTTGTCGCCTGGGAGACCAAAGTCTCACGCCCTTAGATCAATCCAAAGGAATGGCTCCGATCAACTCTTAATTTCAATTACTTAATTAATTAACCCACTAATTGTCTCAGCCGTAGGATTTGAAGGAGTGAACGGTTGAGATCACTTCAGCTTGAACCCTGGACCGGATCTCCTATGGGCCAACGCATTGGGCTGTTTGAATCAGATCTTTTGGGCCCAAAACACATATACCCAAACTATTTTTTTGTATTTTTTCCGATTTTAATGATTTTTATATATTTTCTTTTATACTTTTTTTTCTTTTTCTTTTATGGAAAATTATAAAACCTAATTTCATACTTACTCTAATTATTTAGTATTTTTTGGTAATTTTCTACTATTTTTCCTAATTTTCACTACTTAAATTATTTTGCTATTTTTACTTAAAATCTAACTAATTTTAACAAATTAATCATCTAGCCTATATTTTTTGATTTTCTTCTAATTCCTACTTATTCAAACACAAAAGTGTAGCTAATCTCAAACAAAGCAAGTAATGGCACTCAAAAACATATTTATTTTAATTTTGGAATTATTTGCTCGGTGCAAAAATCACGTGCTCACACTATGGGTGAAAATTCCCCCACACGAGGTTAGACAAGCCACTTACCTCGACTCCGGGACAAAACCGCTATGAAACAACTCTCTTGCCGCGAATGTCGGCCTCCACAAGTGTAGTATCTGATAAAAATTAAGAGAATCATATCAAAATAGGTCAATTGGGATTACCTAATCAAAACAACTCAAAATACGCCAAAACCCACAAGTTGCCAAAACTCGACTTTCGGTACGCTTATCGAAAAATCACAAAAGTTACATATTCGAAGCCCTCGTCTCAATACGAGTCTAAGCATATAAGATTTACCAAATTCGGACTCCATTTGCCCATTCAAAACCTTGATTTTCTAAAGTTCAAGCCTAGGGCTAAATCCTCCATAAATTACCCCAAATTCCTCCATTTTCATGATATAATTGCATAATATTATCAATACTAATCATAAGATGAGTCCACAGTTGATTACCTGATGATTTCCCTTGAATCTCCCTCAAAAATTGCCCAAATTGCCTCTTAAGCCGAGACCCCAATGTGAAATATTTCTGAAATTTTCTAACTTCTGATACAATTAATCTTCTGCGATTTTCGCTTCTGCGGACTAACTTCTGCTTCTGCGGATCCGCTTCCGCGACGTTTTGTCGCTTATGCGAAGCCCAGGCCTGGCTGGCCAATTCCGCTTCTGCGAGTCTAAAGCCGCTTCCGCGAGGCCGCTCCTGCGGACAAAGGTCCGCTCCTGCGGAACTCTCCGCTCCTACGAACAGCAGTCCGCTTTTGCGGACTCGCCTAAGCGAAGGCTTGTCCGCTTCTGCGGAATTCCCCAACTCGTCTCCTGACCGCTTCTGCGGTCCCCATCCTCACACCCGCGATGCCGCTTATGCGGACAAGGACCGCCCTTGCGCTCCAGTCCGCTTTCGCGCTCCAATTTCCGCTTCAGCGGACTCGCCTCTGCGGTTCCATTTCCGCAGGGGTGAAAACAACAGAGGCAGAATTCCTAAACCTGCAATTTCCATGATTTTCTCCCGTTTAACCATCCGAAACCACCTCGAGGCCACCGGGACCTCATCCAAACACACCAACACATCCTAATACCTTATTCGAACTTGTTCCAATCCTCAAAACACGTCTAACAACATCAAAACCCATAATTCACATCGAATTCAAGCCTAAATTTCTTAAAACTCTCCGAATTACACATTCGATCTAAAACCCGACCAAACGACGTCCGAATGACCTGAAACATTTGCGGACATATCCATAATCACATAACGAAGCTACAGAAATTGTCGGAATTCCATTCCGACCCCCGGATCAAAATCTCACCTATCGTTCGGATTCGCCAAAATTTCAACCTTCGGCATTTCAAGCCTAATTGAGCTAAGGACGTCCAAAATACATTCCGAACGCGCTCCCAACCCCGAAATCACCCAACGGAGCTAATGGAACCATCGGATTTCCGTTCCGAGATCGTCTTAACACTGTTCCGGTTACGGACCATTTTCTATCTTTAAAGCTCTCATTTAGGAACTAAGTGTCCCAAAACGCTCCAAATTTCAGAACCGACTCTCCCGGCAAACCACAATAGCAGAAATGAACTTAGGGGAACAGTTAAATTAGGGATTGGGGCGCAATTTTCTAAAATGACCGGTCGGGTCGTTACAGAGATATTGTTGGGTTTCTTTTAGTGACAAAAGAGGTGTGAATGGAAAATAATGGCAAATATAATGGAGGGATGACCCACGACCCGATCCGGTCTAGCACGTTTTTCTTTTCTAGATTAATTTAAATTTGTTTTAAATTTCCCGCAAAAATTTCCAACAGCCATGACTGTTATGAAAGGTTGAAACCTCTTCAGAGGGTCACACATGTTCCAATAGCCATGACTGTTATGAAACATTGCAAACCTCTTCAGAGGGTCACACATGTTCCAACGGCCATGACTATTCGGAAAGGTTGCAAACCTCTTCGGAAACATCACCAAGTTGGCTATAAATAAACCTTCAAATCCAGAATATTTACTTACAAAATTTTCTAAATCTTCTTCTTCCTCTTCTGCATAAAATATTCCGGTGTATTTTACGACCATCGAATGGTTCTCTGATCACCAGAGTTTTAGGTTCCGATACACTAGTGAGTTAAATCGTTCTATCCTGGGAGGATATATTCGAAAACCCCGGGTACTTGAGGAGAATAATTTTCTTAAGGACACACTGTGTATTCGATGAGCTCGATTTGTTCCTATACCTTTTTCCAGAATTCATTTTGAAGAAGTTTATTATTTTCGGAATTTAATTTCTCCTAACTTTTTGTTTATGTTTTCAGAAAGATTATTATTTAATTTACAGCAATACAAATTTAAAACAATCTTAAGAAAATTATATTTATTATATTTTGTATTATGTCTGGATTTTACTATTCTGGTTTGAAGATATAAAAACTTCATCAGGCTAATAAAATTCAGAAAATAATTTGAAGAACATAAAAACTTCATCGTTTTTCTCTAATATAGTATATAAAAATATTAGTTATTTTTTACGTACTGTTTATTGATTATAGTATTATCTACTGTTTTGGTTTTTCCATTAATTAATTTATTCTGTTGTTGACAGTAAGAAATGGCAAATGAAAATGAAAATCATTCTGTGACATTGGTGCAACGACGATAGCCTCGTCAAGTCGCACTGTTGTTCCTCCGACTATGAAACTGGGAAAATTTTCTAGAACCAACTTCAAAGGATGGCAACAAAGGATGTTCTTTTGGCTTACCATACTTGGTATGCAGAAATTCATTAGTGAATAGCCTCCAGTGCATGCTGTGGACATGCCGGATAATGAAAAGTTCATGGTTGTTGAGGCATGGAAGCGGTCAGATTTTCATTGCAAAGGCTATATCCTAAGTGCATTAGAAGATGACTTGTACAATATGTACAGTGAAATGAGTACTTCGAAAGAATTATGGGACACACTTGAGAAGAAGTACAAGACAGAAGATGCATGTTTGAAGAAGTTCGTGGTTGCCAAGTTTCTAGACTATAAAATGATAGACATCAAAACTGTGGGAACCCATGTTTAGGAGCTTCAACTTATTTTTCATGACCTTATTGCTGAAGGTATGGTCATGAATGAAGCATTTTAAGTAGCTGCTATGATTGAAAAATTGCCTCCTTCGTGGAGAGATTTCAAGAACTATCTGAAGTACAAACGTAAAAAAATGAAGTTGGAAGATCTTCTGATACGTCTAAAGATCGAGAAAGACAACAAAATAGCCGAAGATAAGTCTCTTGGAAATTCAACGATCATGGGGGCTACTATAGTTGAAGAGAATACTCCAAAAAAGTAAGAAGACAAAGAGGTCTTCTAGACAAACTAAGGAGCAGAACAAAAAGAAATTCAAGGGCAGCTGCTACAATTGTGGAAACGTCGGTCACAAAAGCCTAGATTGTTGTCTCTCGAAAAAGGATAAGAAGAAGGGACAAGTCAACATAGCGGAGAAGAATAATGAGATTGATGATCTTTGCGCAATACTTTCGGAATGCAATTTAGTTGGAAATCCGAAGGAGTGGTAGATTGACTCTGGAGCCACTCGATATGTTTGTATTGTCAAAAAAGCATTTGCGACTTACTCTACTGCTAGTTCGAAAGAATAAATTTCCATGGGAAATAATGCAACAGCCAAGATTCAAGGTTATGGGAAGATATTCCTGAAGATGACTTCCGGCAAGGTGTTAACGCTCAACAACGTTCTTCATGTTCCTAATATTAGGAAGAATTTAGTTCTGACTTCTTTATTTGTAAAGAATGGATTCAAATGTGTATTTATTTTTGGTAAAGTTGTTTTAAGCAAGAATGAATTGTATGTTAGAAAAGGCTACCTCACGGAGGGCCTTTTCAAACCTTTTCAGACTCAATATAATGGTTGTTGACAGTATGAATAAAATTTCAGCTTCTTCTTATTTATTGGAGTCAAATGATTTATGGCATATTCGTTTAGAATATGCCAATTATAAGACCTTGCAGAAATTAATTAATTTATAAGTATTGCCTAAGTTCAAGTGTAATAAATTGAAATGTCAAATATGTGTTGAATCTAAGTTTGTAAAATATCCATATAAGTCTGTTGAAAGGAATTCAAATCCTTTAGACTTAATTCATACTGACATTTGCGATATGAAGTCGACACCATCTTGAGGTGGGAAAAAGTATTTTATTACTTTTATTGACGATTGCACTAGATATTGTTATGTTTAGTTACTTAATAGTAAAGATGAAGTAATTGAAGCATTTAAGCAATAGAAGAATGAAGTAGAAATCAATTGAATAGAAAGATCAAAATAATTAGAAGTGATCGAGGTGGAGAATATGAATCTCCGTTTGCATAAATATATTCGGAATATGGAATTATCCATCAAACTACTGCACCTTACATACATCAATCCAACAAAATTGCGAAAATGAAACATCGGACATTAAAAGAAATGATAAATTCATTATTAATAAGTTTAGGATTACCGCAGAATTTTTGGGGGGAAGTTATCCTTACAGCTAACCAAAACTCAACAGAGTACCCCACATCAAAACATAATCTATTCTATATAAAAATAGAAAGGAAGAAAACCCAACTTGAAATATTTCAAAGTGTGGGGGTGTCTAGCAAAGGTACAAGTTCATTTATCTAAAAGAGTTAAAATTGGACCAAAAACAGTAAATTGCATTTTTACTGGATATGTTACAAATAGTAAAGCATGTCGATTTTTGGTTCATAAATATGATAATCCCGAGATTCATGTTAAAACAGTAATTGAATCAGATAATGCTGAATTCATTAAAAGTATGTATCTATATAAAATTGAAAGCGAGTCATTAAGTATAAAACCTAAATGACCTCGGGAAGAACCAAAGGAAAATACTCCAAGTATAGAAGATCCAAGGCGTAGCAAACGTAAAAGAACATATATGTCCTTTGGACCATATTTTGTGACATTCTTGCTTGAAAATGAGCCTCATACTTTTAAAGCAGCTATGTCGTCTCCTAATTTAGCATTTTGGAAAGAGGCAGTCAATAGTGAGATTCAATCAATTTTGGATAATCATACATGTAAATTGGTTGATCTTCCTCCGGGAAATAAGTCTTTAGGTTCGAAATGGATCTTTAAACGGAAAATTAAAACTGATAGAACTATTGACAAATATAAGGCGAGACTTATTGTCAAAGATTATAGACAAAAGGAAAGCCTTGATTACTTTGACACTTACTCGCCAGTAACGAGGATAACATTTATTAGGGTGTTAGTGGCACTAGTGGTCGTGTATGGTCTTGAAACACATTTAGATGTTAAAATACTTTCCTAAATGGAGAATTGGAGGAAGAAATTTACATGGAACAACCTGAGGGTTTTGTGGTTCCCGGTAAAGAAAAAAAAGTGCGAAAACTTGTTAAGCCGCTTTATGAAATTAAACAAGCACCCAAACAATGACATGTAAAATTTGACCAAACAATGTTAGCAAATGGATTTAAAATCAACGAGTGTGATAAATGTGTTTACATTAAAAATACTCCAAGTCATGAAGTCATTGTTTGTTTATATGTTGATGACATGTTGATAATAAGCAAATGTATGGCATATAGCGCATGTTGGCTAGCAAATTCGACATGAAAGACTTAGGAGTTGCTGATGTGATCTTAGGAATCAGAATTCGCAAGTCTTCACAAGTCTTCACAAGGTCTAACATTATCACAGTCTCACTACATTGAAAAGGTACTTGACAAGCTCAAGTATTTGGATTTCAAAATTGCCAATACTCCAATTGACGTGAGTTATGCACTTCAAAAGAATGAAAGTGAAAGTGACTCACAACTGGACTATACAAGAGTATTGGTAAGTTTGATGTATATGTTGAGTTGTACGCGACCGAATATAGCATATGCTATTAGCAAAGTGAGTCGGTTTACAAGTAATCCTAATCTAATACATTGGATGGTAATGAAACGAGTTTTGGGATATCTGAAACATACCCAAAATTATGCTTTACATTATAACAAATATTCTTCCGTGATCGAGAGATATAGTGATGCAAATTAGATCACCGGATCATCTGAAGTTAAATCCAGGAGTGGATATATTTTCACAATTGGGGGTGGAGCAGTGTCTTAGAAATTATCCAAACAAACGTGCATCGCCCATTCTACAATGGAATCTAAATCCATAGCTTTAAATAAGGCCGATGAGGAAGATGAATGGCTCTAGAATTTCTTGGAAGATATTCCATTTTGGCCCAAACCTTTGGCACTTTTATGTATACATTGTGATAGTCAAGCGACAATAGGTAGGGCAGGGAGTATAACAGAAAATCTCGTTATATACGATGGAGACACAATACCGTTAGACAACTACTCTCTAGTGGTGTTATCATAATTGACTACGTAAAGTCAAGAGATAACGTATCGGATCCACTTACAAAAAGCCTATCTAGAGAGGTAGTTGAAAGATCATCAAAGGGAATGGGGTTAAAGGCCTAGGACAAGTCATCATGGCGGTAACTCTACCTAGCAGACTGAAGATCCCAAGAGCTAGGTTCAAAGAGATCAAACAAATTTATGAATAACGGTTCAATGTTGTCAACTAACTCAACCCATTCTCGTGATGAAGACAATATTAAAAAATGAGGTAAAGCATTAAGGCTTTTTGATGAGTCAATAAAGCTTAAAGCCTTTTAATGATTTGCTAAGTCTGGCAGGATATGACCAGATAGTGTGTCTTCAATATTACACGTTTAGAAATCACCTATGTTAGTGTTAAGTGTAAGCCTCTTCAAGGAGAATGAAAGTAATGGCCCATCCTCTAAGCATTCATGAAACCAGGCAGTATTCATGGCTTAAACGAATAAAACCGTGAGAACCATAGATGGTTAAGGATTGATTGTGTGACTTATATTGTCTAGGTATACAACAAAGCTCGACAGTTCAAAGATATCAAATCTACCGATTGACCGAGTATATCCGATATAATTTCACTCCGGAAAGTTTAAAGGAAAACCTACTTATCCAGAGGCAATCAATTCTTGCTTGTAAAACACACACACGTGCGTGCATTCCTTTATGTTTATAGACATTTCCCATTCATGTGGGGGGAATGTTGGATTTTTTATTAAATAAATAATAATAAAAGAGGTGTGAATGGAAAATGGTGGAAAAAGAAATGGAGGGATAACTCGCGACCCGCTCCGGTCTAGCCCGTTTTTCTTTCTCGGATTAATTTAAATTCGTTTTAAATTTTTCGCAAAAATTTCCAACAACCATGATTGTTCTGAAATGTTGCGAACCTCTTTAGAGGGTCACACCTATTCCAATAGCCATGACTGTTCTGAAAGAATGCAAACCTCTTCAGAGGGTCACCCTTGTTCCACCAGCCATGACTATTCTGAAATATTGCAAACCTTTTCAGAAACATCACCAAGTTGGCGATAAATCGACCTTCAAATCTCAGAATATTTACTAACTAAATTTTCTAAATCTTCTTCTTCTTCTTCTCCTGCACAAAATATCCCGGTGTGTTTTACGACCATAGAGTGGTTCGCCAATCACCAGAGTTTTAAGTACCAATACACTGGTGAGTTAAATCGTTCTATCCTGGGAGGATATATTTCAAAACTTCGGGTATCAGATGGAAATAATTTCCTTAAGGACACTGTGTATTCAGTAGGCTCGATTTGTTTCTATAATATTTTTTTCCAGAATTTATTTTGAAGAAGTTTACTGTTTTCGAAATTTTATTTCTACTAACTTTTTTCTGTTTTCAGAAAGATTATTATTTAATTTACAGCAATAGAGATTTATAAAAGATATTTCTTCTTTTTTGGGATAATTGTGGTGTTTGGGTCAACTTGCGCGCATTTGGACTAATTTTATGAAATTCCTCCATCTCCAATCAGCAACATGTACCGGTAACTCTATCCATCAAGATTTGAATAGATGAAAACAAATTACCTAGAGCATATTTGGAAAGTCACCTAGGAATTGGAGTTGGGTGTAATTGGGTATAATTACACAGTTTGACATGTTTGTTTGGCCAAATAATTACCTGATCAGCATGGAATTTGGTGTAATTGGAGGGGTGTAATTACACTTTCCAATTCTCAAGGGAGATGTGAGAATTGGTGGTAATTACACTATATAATTAAAAGGTTATTTTTTATTTTCTTTATATATGTTTATTTCTATTATTTTAATTTTTAAAATTTTATTTTTACTTTTAATTTCTTTTAAAAATTTTAAAATAAATTTTTCTTTGTATATTATTTATCTTTTATTTCTTGTTATTTCATGTAATTGCTTATATTTTATTTTTATTTATTTTATTACTTTACTTTTTGAAGCTACACCTCCTAACATTATAAATAATGAGTCATTTATAAATTTGTAATATAATGAGTGATGTAATTAAAGTAAAATTTCATTGTTGAATGTGGTTATAAACTTATTATGTTTCCTAATCTAGAATTATAGTGGAACTTACTATTATTATGTTGGTATTTGACATATGCTAAATAATTTTTTTTTTGAATTTTGAAATTTTGTTATATTCATGGTTCTAAATTACTTGTGTCACGACCCGGATTTCCCACCATCGGGAGTCATGATGGCGCCTACTAGTGGAAGCTAGGCAAGCCAAATATTACTTACATTTCCATTAGTTACCAAACTCTTATTAAGACTTTAAAATTAAGAACATATAAATTACAATGGAATAATTAAACTTAGCGGAAGACTTAGTCAATCTTATCAAATATGATAAAAAAAACCCAAACATGGTACACTACCCAAGACTGGTGTCACAATACTCACGAACTTCTAAGAATAATACACACAATTGTCTGAAAGAAATATAAGTTGTTTATCTCAAATACATGAGATAACAGAATGAAATACATAGATAGGAGAGACGACGGATCCTACGGACGCCTGCAAGGCTACCTCGTAGTCTCAGTAGCCGGAATATTCACAATCGCTACTGCCAATGCTGATGTCCGTAACCTGTATCCGCGCAAAAAGAGCGTAGAGTGTAGTATCGGCACAACCGACCCCATGTGCTGGTAAGTGCCTGGCCTATCCCAGCGAAATAGTGGCGAGACTAAGGCCAGTCACCCACATAAACCTGTACAGTTGCAATATATATAGATATACAACACATTTATAAGGAAAGACTATGTTCGAAATAACAATCAATAACTCATAATATCCGAAGTAATCTAGTCAACAGGATAAATCTTACTTTCATGTCTCAATTCCTTTTTCATTTCATATCTCGTGGTAGGTGTACTACCCGCTCCCAATTGTAACAGTAAATTATATCTTGTGGTAGGCGTACCACCCGCTCCCAATTGTATCAATAAGTTATATCTTGTGGTAGGCATACCACCCGCTCCCAATTGTATCAATAAATTATACCTTGTGGTAGGCGTACCACCCGCTCCCAAATATATCAATAGATTATA
Source organism: Nicotiana noctiflora (assembly GCA_032618575.1). Classification (NCBI taxonomy): domain Eukaryota; kingdom Viridiplantae; phylum Streptophyta; class Magnoliopsida; order Solanales; family Solanaceae; genus Nicotiana; species Nicotiana noctiflora. The sequence continues at coordinate 167,738 of JASVEL010002386.1, read as the reverse complement.
TCTTGTGGTAGGCGTACCACCAGCTCCCAAATATATCAATAGGGTCGGCGTGCCACACGATCCCATTTCTTATCATATAAGTGGTCGGCGCGCCACACGATCCCAATTCATAAATATATATATTACCGGCATTTAATCAATAATTTCTGCATCAACAATATTTATACTTGTCGGTTTTGATCCAATAATTGATAATAATTCAACAATTTATCTCCGTTACCGGTGTGACACCAATAACTCTTAATCAACAATTCATACACAACTAAATTCCTATTTCTTCAAGCTGGGATAGAACAAACACTTACCTCAAATGTTTACGAATAACTCAATCCGTAGCAATGGCTTTTCCTTTCCGATTTGACTCCAATCCAATCGTATCAATGATTTTGAGAAGAGGGAGTTCGTGAAAAACCGCCAATGGATGTTTTGGGTTGTGAAAAATGAAAAATAAAGCTGGAAATCGTGATTTACAGGTCTCTGTGTTCGCATTTGCGAACATGGGTTCGCAATTGCGAACCCCGACAAATTTCTGGAGTTTGAAAAATAAGCTAAGGACGGGAAGTTCGCATTTGCAAACTTTTGTTCGCATTTGCGAAGCCAAGGCAATTTCTGGGATGTTCGCATTTGCGAACATTTGTTCGCATTTGCGAACATGGCTGGATCACTGGGGTTGTCGCAATTGCGACCATAAGTTCGCATTTGCGAACTTGGGTTGATCACTGTCAACTTCGCAATTGCGAAGTATTGTTCGCATTTGCGAACCTATGCCCAACCCTGCCCACTTCGCATTTGCGAAGTATGGTTCGCATTTGCGAACCAGGGCCAGCCTGGGACCTCTCGCAATTGCGAGAAAATCTTCGCAATTGCGAAGACAACAGCTGGGTGAAAAACCAGCGGTGCAGAAATTCTGAAATTGATCCAACGGCCTACCAAATCTTTACCCGAGCCCCCCGGGCTCCAAACCAAACATGTACACAACATCAAAAACACATTACGAACTTGTTCGTGCTAGCACATCGCCAATCTCACATCGTTTTCATCAAATCAAGCCTCAAGTTCATGATTTTCATACTTTTGGTTTTCAAAACTTTCAAACTTGGAACTCAAGGTCCAAAACATATCAAACGACATCCCAATGTCACCAAACTTTGCATAAAGTACATATATAATATTTAAGACTTGTACCGGGCGTTGGAACCAAAATACGAGCCCGATACCAAGGTCAATTAATTCATTTTCCTTTAACAATTACATCAAAAACAATTTCACGTAAAAATTCATAACTTGGGCTCTAGGCCTCAGAATTCGACTCCGGACGCATGTCCAAGTCCCATATTTTCCTACGGACCTTTCGGGACCATCCAATCTCGAGTCCGGGTCCGTTTACCAAAAATGTTGACCGAAGTCAACCATATCAATATTAATATCATTTTTCTCCAAATTTCTCATAGAATTCATATTTTCTATCACAAAAACTTTTTGGCCACATGCCTAGATCGTGCACGTAAATCGAGGCAACTAAAAGCAAGGTTTCCAAGGCCTCTGAAGCATGGAAAAAGGGATAAATACAGTGATGAGCCTTTGGGTCGTCACATTTTCCACCTCTAAAACAATCGTTCGTCCTCGAACCGACAAAGGAAAGAATTACCTGAGTTAGGAAATGGGTGAGGGTAACGGCTACGCATATCAGACTCGGGCTCCCAGGTCGATGCCTCAGGAGGCTGACCTCTCCACTGAACACGTACAAAAGGATAACTCTTCGACCTCAACTGTCGAACGTGCCGATCTAGGATAGCTACCGGCTCCTCCTCATAGGACGGATCTTTGTCCAATTGGACAGTGCTGAAATCTAACACGTGCGACGGATCGCCGTGATATTTTCGAAGCATGGACACATGAAACACTGGATGTACAGCCGATAAGCTAGGTGGCAAGGCAAGTTTATATGCCACCTCTCCCACACGATCAAGAATCTCGAATGGTACAATAAACCTAGGGCTAAGTTTGCCCTTCTTTCCAAATCTCATCACGCCCTTCATAGGCGATACTCGGAGCAATACTCGCTCCCCTAATCATGAAAGCTATATCTCGAACCTTGCGATCTGCATAGCTCTTTTGTCTAGACTGAGCTGTGCGAAGCCTATCTTGAATAATCTTGACCTTATCTAAGGCCTCCTGAACTAAATCCGTACCCAATAACCGAGCTTCTCCCGGTTCAAACCATCCAACCGGAGAACGACACCGCCTACCATACAATGCTTCATAAGGAGCCATCCGGATGCTCGATTGATAACTATTATTATAAGCAAACTCTGCCAACGGCAGGAATTGATCCCACGAACCTCCAAAATCAATAACACACGCCCGTAGCATATCTTCCAGTATCTGAATAGTCCTCTCGGACTGACCATCCGTTTGGGGATGAAAGGCTATACTTAGCCGAACTTGCGTGCCCAACTCTCGTTGAACCGCATTCCAGAAATGTGAGGTAAACTGTGCACCTCGATCTGAAATAATAGAGATTGGCACGCCATGAAGGCGAACGATCTCCCTGATATAAATCTTAGCTAACCTCTCGGATGAATAGGTAGTGGCAATAGGAACAAAATGAGCTGACTTGGTCAGCCTATCAACAATCACCCAAACAACATCAAACTTCTTCCGAGTCTTTGGAAGTCCCGAAACAAAATCCATCGTGTTTCGCTCCCACTTCCATTCAGGAAGTTCAATTCTCTGAAATAAACCACCAGGTCTGTGATGTTCATACTTAACCTGCTGACAATTCAGACACCGTGCCACATATGCCACAATATCCTTTTTCATTCTACGCCACCAATAATGCTGCCACAAATCCTGATACATTTTTGCTGCACCTGGATGAATAGAATACCGCGAACCGTGAGCTTCTTCTAGAATCAATTCTCTAAGCCCATCAACATTTGGCACACAAATGCGCCCTTGCATCCTTAGGATCCCATCAGCATCTATGGTGACCTGTTTAGCACCTCCTCACTGAACCGTATCTCTAAGGTTACATAAATAAGAATCATTATGTTGTTTATCGTGGATATGCTCCAATAGTGAAGAGCGAGCGATCGTGCAAGCTAGTACTCGACTAGGCTCAGAAATATCCAACCTCACAAATCGGTTGGCCAAGGACTGAACATCCAAAGCAAGTGGTCTCTGATTGACTGGAATATAAGCAAGACTGCCCATACTGGCCGACTTCCTACTCAAAGCGTCGGCCACCATGTTTGCTTTTCCCGGATGATATAAAATGGTGACATCATAATCTTTTAGCAATTCTAGCCACCTTCTCTGCCTCAAATTCAACTCTTTCTGCTTAAACAAATACTGAAGACTCTTATGATCGGTGTATACTTCACATGCCATTCCATACAAATAATGCCTCCAGATCTTAAATGCGTGAATAATCGCTGCCAATTCTAGATCATGCACTGGATAGTTCTCTTCATGAATCTTCAACGGCCTCGAAGCATAGGCAATAACCTTGTCATCCCGCATTAACACTGCACCAAGCCCAATACGGGAAGCATCACAATAAACAGTATAAGGTCCCAAACCTGTGTGCAAAACCAATACTGGTGCTATGGTCAAGGTTGTCTTGAGCTTCTGAAAGCTCGCCTCATATTCATCTGACCATTCGAACTGGACACCTTTCTACGTCAATCTGGTCATTGGGGTTGCAATAGATGAAAACCCTCTACGAATCGCCGATAATAACCTGTTAATCCTAAGAAACTCCGAATCTCTATGGCTAATGTTGATCTAGGCCAGTTCTTGACTGCCTCAATCTTCTTCGGATCAACCTGAATACCTGCTGTCGTCACAATATGACCTAGGAATGCAACTGAACTTAGCCAAAATTCACACTTTGAAATTTTTTGCATATAGTTAGCTATCTCTCAGAGTCTGCAAGGCCACTCTGAGATATTGCGCATGCTCCTCATGACTACGGGAATATATTAATATGTCATCAATGAAGACTATTACAAACAAGTCTAAATAAGGCCGGAACACCTAATTCATCAATTCCATAAAAGCTGCTGGGGCATTTGTCAACCCAAAAGACATGACCGGAAATTCATAATGTCCGTACCGAGTGCGGAACACTGTCTTAGGGACATCAGATGCCCTAATCTTCAGCTGGTGATAGCCAGATCTCAAATCTATCTTCAAAAATACCTTGGCACCCTGAAGCTGGTCAAATAAGTCATCAATTCGCGAAAGTGGATATTTATTTTTGATAGTCACCTTGTTTAACTGTCGATAGTCAATGCACATTCTCATCGAACCATCTTTCTTCTTTACAAATAATACTGGTGCACCGCACGACGAAACACTGGGTCTAATGAAACCCCTTTCAAATAAATCCTGCAACTGCTCCTTCAATAATTTTAACTCTGGCGGAGCCATACGAAATGGGGGAATGGAAATGGGCTGAGTGCCTGGAGCCAAGTCAATGCAAAAATCAATGTCCCTATCGGGCGGCATACCTGGCAAGTCTGAAGGAAATACTTCAGGAAATTCACGAACCACAGGCACAGAGTCAATAGAAGGAACCTCAGCACTAGAATCACGGACATAGGCCAAATAAGCCAAGCATCCCTTCCCAACCGTACGCTGAGCCTTAACATAAGAAATAACATTGCGACTAGTATGGCCTGAAATTCCTTTCCACTCTATACGAGGCAAATTCGGCAGAGCTAAAGTCACAATCTTGGCATAGCAATCTAAAATAGCATGATATGGAGATAGCCGGTCCATGCCTAATATAATATCAAAGTCTACCATATTTAGGAGCAATAAATCAGCACGGGTCTCGAGACCCTTAATTACTATAATACATGACCGATGAACTCAATCAACCACAATAGAATCGCCGACTGGTGTAGACACATGAACAGAAACACCCAGTGCATCACTAGGCTGAATCAAGTACGGTGCAAAATAAGAGGACACGTACGAATATGTAGACCCAGGATCAAATAATGCTTATGCCATTCTATCACAAACCAAAATAATACCTGTAATGACGGCATCAGAAGACTCGGCCTCTGGTCTGGCGGGAAGTGCATAACATCGGGGCTGTGCCCCACCACCCTGAGCAATATCTCTAGGACGATCAGCTGCTGGCTGGTCTCTACCTCTATCAGTCTGAGCTCCACCTCTATGGCCTCTACCTCCACCTCTATGTCCTCTACCTCCGCCCCTAACTGGCTGGGCAGGATGTGGGGGAACTGGGGCCTGAACTATGGCACGAGAACCCTGCTGCTGAGATCTGTCAGAAGCTCGAGGGCAATACTTTGCAATGTGCCTAAGATCACCACACGTAAAACAAGCCCTCGGCTATTGAAAATAGTGAAGTGGTGGTGCACTGATAGGCTGCTGATCTGAGTAGCGTGGCTGAGAATTACGATCACCAGAAGCATCATGAGAAACCTGAAGAGCTGACTGATAAGGCCTAGGAGGATAGCCTTTATCATGAGAATCTCTACCTTCCGACGAGGTACCACTAAATCTTCCCGAATTACAGGGCCTCTTATCTGATCCACGACCTGCTCCCTGTGACAGAGCCATCTCGATCCGGCGGGCTGCATTAGCCGCCTCCCGAAAAGTGATTTCAGTTCCTGCCCCCAAAGCCATCTGTAGTCGAATTGGCTGATTCAAGCCATCAATAAACCTTCTCACCCTTTCCTGATCTGTGGGAAGTATGATTATGACATTGAAGATCCAACGGAAAGCACCATATTGAACGGAGGGTTGAAAAAAAAAAGAGCAAAAGTGCACTCATTTTGTCAAGTTAGCTCAAAATTTGGAGGATTTGGAACAAAAAACTGGTTACTACTTGACATTCATGTGCATGATCTCACAACGGGTGGCAAGGGCGGGGCGGAGCTGGTTTTGTTTGATGCGAGGCAGGGCGGATTTACTTTTATGCAGGTGCAGGCGGAGTGGGTCAAAATAATTTCTAAAATTTATAAAGTAGGGCGGGGCTGGTTGCGGTTCAATATGGGGCAACTTAAAAAAAAGTATAGTATTTCTTTTGATTCGAAACACACTTAAGTTCCGATATAAAACATTTATTAATTATTATTTATTTAAAATTATTAAAGCGGGTTCTGTTTGATGTGTGACACAAATAACAGAATAACAATGAATGCAGAAAAATGCGTCATCCTATAGTCCTAACTCTTTCCACTCAAGGGCATACGTTGGTGCACGAAGTATTTTGTGTTCACATAAAATTTGGGGAAGGACCGACTTCAAGGAGTATGATGTAAACAATCTACTCGATACAAGTGGCTTCCACAACTTGAACTCGTACTTTACTGTGTTGCTCCAACGCTACCCTTCTTTTTCACTCATTAGGCTTCACATAAATTTACCTAATCATATATTGGTACTCCTTAATAGGCAGAATAATATAAGTTTCGAAACAGAAGTTAGATCAAGAATGTTAAAAGCAGTTGCAACAAAGTTATCTCTTTTAAAAATGAAAACTAACTAGGGATAAATATAATGAATACCCTTTAATCCATTCATAAACTCATAGTGTGGACAAATTAGATATATAATGAGGCATTCAACATTCCCACCTAAACATCATATATTGATATAAATTTCCAAGAAAAACAAGTGAAACTAGAAGAAACAAAAAGACCAAATTAAAGCTTTGGCAAAAAAATTCCAAAGTACTTCTCAGAGAGGAGAAAACACTCTCAACCAGCATCTCAAATAAATTTAGTCTTCCTCTTCTGACATACTCTTTTTACTAGTTCGTCTGGCAACAACAACATAACAACATACCCAGCATACCGGAGTCCGGAGAGGATAGTATATACGCAGACCTTACCCTACCTCGTGTAGGTAGAGAGGTTGTTTCCGATAGTTACTTGTTTTTCTAGATATTTAAAAAGCTCATTAATTGAACATACTAGTAACGATATATATATAATGAAAGTACCTTAAAGGGTGTGTTATCTTCTTCTTCTTCTTCTTTTTTCAGCTTTTTTCTTGAGCTGGGAATAATTAAGGGTTTGTACTTTGTATTAGGGTTTTCTTACCAAGTGTAAGTTTGTTATTATGCATCCAAACTTTGAAAACATGCCTTTTGATACCAATCTCATGACACAGCTGCTGCACAACTCCTTCATCTTGTCTCTGAATTCGCCACCCTAATTTCTCAGCTAGTTCCAGCATTTTCTCCTTCTGTTCTTGGTTGAATCTTGTCCTAAATCTCTTCTTTGTCCCACTGTAATTAGGGTTACACATTTCTTCTTGATCCTCCCTATATCCACCACCTGTTGATTTTGAGAGTGGAAAAAATAGATATCAATTAAACAAGTACTAGTTTGAAACAGATTACGAACGTTGAGTAGTAATTAATTTTAGAACGACTTGTAGTAATTATAGGAAGGATTATAGTAGCTTTAAAATAGTTTTAAGATTTATGTTATATGTAATCCCGCTATCTCAAATTATTTATCATTTTAGAAGTTCGAGATAAATTTAATTATTTTTGTCTATTTTAAATGTTCTTGAACACTAAATTCACCTCAATTATGGGATAATATTATGATTTTCAAATACTAATAAGACATAAATAAGGATAAAATAGTCAAAAATACCTCCTAATTATTATTTTCTTAAGAAATATTTAAAAAACAAATACGACAAATAACTTGATACAAATGGAGCATTTGATAGTACAATTTTTTTCCACACTAACAATGTCAAATTTACTTATTGTAACACATTAATTTTTATTTTTATCAGATTATTAATTATATTTAACTTAGGAATTTACGTCTATTTATCTTATAAAATGATTGTACTACATTTTTTCTACTCCATTAATATATAAGCTAAGTAACAAATTAAACTCTAAGTTTTGACCCACTAATTTTGGAACCCCAGAACTACATTAATTAATTATAACAAACAAAACACATTACCACCACCACCTCCAGAAGTTGACGGCAGGGCTAAAGGTCTCTGCTGTGGCATGACATGTTGAAAGTACCCACAAGGTGGGTTTCTATAGTAGGGTGGGTGGTGGATTTGCGTCTCTTTCCGGTGGAAATTACGGTGGCAGTTGCAGACGGCGCATTTGAGAGCGTCAAGAGAACCATCTTCTCCGGCAGGCATGAACTCGCCACAGCCGTCTACGGCGTGGCCGCCGATGCCTACGGCGTGGTTCTTGAGACACTCTTTGTACTTGGGTTTCCTCATTTGCAGCGGCGCGTCGATTATCAACTCGTCCGAATTACTCGGCATTTTGGGCTCATCAGCTGAGTTTGAGATTTCGAGAACTGAGTTGTAATTTGGTGAAGCTCTAATTTCTTTCTGATCTTCTTGAGTTTCGAACTCCATAGGATTTAGCTAAATTCAGTAGCTAATCCAATAATCTGTGCCTGTAAATATATACTCCTTTTGCCTCGGATAAAATAGTGGGATTAGGAATATGAGTGTTCTAACTTTTTTACTAGGCTTTAAACAGTATTTGACACAAGAGGTGAAAAAGTAAATTACCTAAAATTAAAATTGAAAAAAATATTATCCTTCATGCGTCTCATTTTATGTGACGGTGTTCAGCTTGATATGAATTTTCAAAAAAAGAAAAGAAATATTTCGAAATTTATGAACTAAACAAGTTGATTAAATTTATATGACTATAAATCGTCTAATTAAGCATAAAATAAAATATTCAAAATTAAAGTATTTGTAAATGTAAAAAGGGTCATTGTCCTTTTTGGCAGATGTAACGACCCGACCGGTCATTTTTAGAATTTACGCCCCGATCCCCCGTTAACTGCTTCCCATAAGTTCATTTCTGCTATTTTGGTTTTCCGAGATGTTCGGTGTTAGGATTCAGAGTGTTTTGGGACACTTAGTCCCTAGATGGGAGCTTAACAGTTGAAAGATGGTCCGTATTTGGAACGGTGTGATAATGACCTCGGAATGGAAATCTGATGGTTCCTTAGCTCCGTTAGGTAATTTTGGGGTTGGGAGCGTATTGGGAATGAATTTTGGGGGTTCGTAGCTTATTTAGGCTTGAAATGCCGAAGTTTGAATTTTTGAAGTTTCTGGTCCGATAGTGAGATTTTGATTCCGAGGGTTGGAATTTATTCTGAAAGTTTCTGTAGCTCCGTTATGTCATTTTGGACTTGTCTACAAAATTTGGCGTCATTCCGAGTTGAAATGATAAGGTTTCGGCATGAGGTTAATTATTTGAAGATTTGGAAGTTCATAAGCTTGATTTTGATTCAATTCGTTGTTTCGATATTGTGTTACATGATTTGAAGATTTGAGCGAGTCCGTGTTAGGTTATATGACTTGTGTGTGTGATTAGACGGGGTCCCAGGAATCTCGAGTGAGTTTCGGATAGGTTTAGGCTATGTTGCGCTTGTTTTGGATACTTTGTCATCGTTTCTTCAAGCAAAAATGATATCATATTAAGCAAATGATATCCAAATTTAGTTTTGTTTGAACCATTAGATCCGTATCGAAATTTTGGATCCATAGGAAAAAGAATCATCGAATTTGAACATCGTATGAGGAAGTTATGCTCATTTTCGTGTCAGGAAAAATTGCTGCTTTCTGCTACGTTTGCAAATGCGAACTTTTTGTCGCATTTGCGATGCCCAGTTCGCAAATGCGAACTTTTTGTCGCAAATGTGACCTCTTCCAGCCTTTTTTTGTTCGCAATATCTAAGGGTTCGCAATTGCGAACCCTGGGTCGCAAATGCGACATCCGAGGCCTGTTAAGTGAGGTTTTTGACGGGATTTTCACCCATTTTTCAATTTTCTCAAAACCTAAACCTCCATAGGCGATTTTCCAAAGACCCAACTTCTGCAAATCATTGGGTAAGTGTCTCTAATCCTTTTCCAACTATATTTTGTGATTATATCTTAGATTTAACATCAAATTCATGAGAATCTAAAGGAAAATTTGGGAAAAATTGTGGAATCTTTCAAAAATGCAAAATGATGATTTGAATGACCAAATGGTATCGTAATTAGATAATTTTTGTATGGGTGAACTCGTAGCGGAATGGGTGTTTAGTTTTTGTAATTTTTTTGGGTTCCGAGGTGTGGGGCCGAGGAGTTGACTTTTGTTGACTTTTTGCAAATTGTGTAAGAATCATAGTTTTGTTAATTGAAATTGTTTTCTCTTGCATTGTTTGATGTATTCAAGTTATTTTGGCTAGATTGAGCCAAGCATTGATGAATTGGTAAAGAAAAAGCTCAATTGAATATTGAATTGGCCGGATTGAGGTAAGTATCTTGCCTAACCTTGTGTGGGGGACCTCCCCTTAGGATTTGAGTCTTCTCTATTGATTGTAGTCCGTGTACGCGAGGTGACGAGTGCGTGCTCGGATTTAATTGTGGTAAATTGTCCCTTTTAGGTTCTTAGACTTGTGAAATTCACCGAGTAGGAACATAATATTGATACGATTAAGTCCCCTATTATTAGTTTCACCTCTACATGTCTCGATTGATATTTGTTGCTCTTCTTGATTTATTTCTGTTGTTAAATGGGCTTTTACGTGTTTAAACTAAAGACAAGTACCCTTCTATATTTATAATGCCCGCCCTAACTACTCGCCTTTAAATTGAAAATTCATAAATGTTATATCTCATATAATTAATCGGTTTTAATTAGAAGAAAGATAGGTATCTCATAATTAATTGATATTTCTTAAATGGTAATTATTTGATTCATGTTAACTTCCGTACTATTGAATACTCCTTGATTGTAAGTTTACCTGTAACCTTGTGCAATTATATTATATGTCCAACTGTTGTGATATCAGTGTAGTTGTTATGTGTTTGTTACGCCTCGATTGTCATTGAGGTTATTGTGTTTTTCCTTGGTGTTCGGCAACTTTATTAGTTATTGTTGAATCCCTTGTCGGGACGCTATTATTTCTGATGTTGATTTTCCCTTGCTCGGATACTATTGTTACTGTGTGGTTGTTGGTACCATGATGCACGAGGTCTCTGCCGTGCGGTTATTGTTGGGGATTTACACGAGGTCTTTGCCGTGTTGTTGTTGCTATTGATGTCTTTGCACATGCGGCGTAATAAGGCAGGATATGTTATATATTTATGTGTGGGTTGCGCATGTGGCGGAATAAGGTGGAAATATTGTGATGCACGTGTGGCGAAATAAGGCGGTGTTGCTATGTTGTTATTGATTGCACACGTGGCGAAATAAGGAGGGATATGTCAGGGGGCTGATTATGAAGGACTACGGGTTCAATTCCCGGGAGTACCTTTGTTGTTATTACGAAGGACTACGGGTTCAATTCCCGGGAGTTCCTCTGTTGTTATTATGAAGGACTATGGGTTCAACTCCCGTGAGATCCTCTATTATTGGTATGCCGGGCTACGGGTTCGATTCCCGAAAGTTCCCTATAAACTCAATGTGATATGACTGATAGTTTTATTGTTTCTATCCAGGGTGAATGAGTCGGGTGCTAATTGTTCCCATTTCTTATACTTACTAGTTGGCAGGATTTTTGTTAGATACACTTGCACAAGCATACACGTAGCTGGACCCTTCTATTTGAGATGAATCCCTTCCGATTTGACTGAGGGTAGAGATATGACATCGTTTATCCATTGTATATGTGAAAGTGACTCTAGTTGACTATATAGTTGCCAGCATTGTCGTGTTATTGATGGGGCACGAGATGCCAAGTGTTAGATTTCATATTCTGGGTATTTCCATGAGTTGTGGCTAATCTGAGAGTTGTGGTAGGATTAAGGAAAAAGTTGAAAAGGCTTTATGTAAGGATCATTTCAGAATAGCGACTTAGCGATTTGTTTGGTCTCGTTATGTTGTGATCTCAGGACTTGGGTTGTGATTTCTACTGTCATTTTTGTATTATCATTTATTGTATCTTGATTTTTCTTATTGTCCTTTATCCTTGTTGTAAATTGTTGTGTTCTTATTTATCCGGATAGTCCTTACATATTCACGTAGCATCTCTATCTTATCTGTTATATTGTTTATTGACTAGTAGGTGTCATGACTGTTCCACATCACTACCCCATCGAGGTTAGTCTTGATACTTACTGGGCACCGCCGTGGTGTGCTCATACTACTCTTCTGCACATTTTTGTTGTGCAGATATAGGTACTTTCGTTCAGTTCTGTCAGCCTTGGAAGGAGGCATACCGGTAGAGACTTCAAGGTATATCTGCTACGTCCGCAGACCGAGGAGTCCCTTTTCTAGTTTTCTGTAAAAACAAAAGTGTAGTGTTTCATTATTTATTCTTATACAGATATTCTTGAGTTAGAGCCTCTTATGTATCCTCTTAGCTTGTGATTTGTGAGTTTCCTGGTTTTGGGAATTGTCGTCAGTTTTGAGTTTGTTATGCTACGTGCCAAGCGGTACCTTAAGCACCATTTTATTTCCCCAATTTAGTTTGTTTTGCTTGCTTCCGCAAATTTTGGTTATCTTCCGCGTTGTTAGGCTTACCTAGTCGTAGGGACTAGGTGCCATCATGACATGTTCATGGAGGGTGAACTAGGGTCGTGACAGCAGACTAAAGAAGGAGTATTACATAAATTGTGACATAAAAAGTTTAAAATCTACAATTGTATTTGAAGATAAATTTCATTTAAATAATTCAAAATAAAGTCATTATTTTGCTCGAAATACTCTATTTAAAGAGTCCGTTTGACAATAAATCCTTTTTACGGAACTTTTTTATTTTTATTTTTTTTCGGAATCAGTGTTTGGCCAATAAAATTTTACTTTACTTAAAATTAAATTTAGGAATTTTTCGGCATTTGAAAAACTTCACAAAGTTATTTTTCAAATTTTCACTTCACAGCTCTTACAAACACTCATAAACAATTTCAAATTCTATTCATGTCCAAACACAACTTTAATATTCAAATACCTTTTTCAACTTAGAATTTTTCCTTTCACTTTTTTCGGAATATCACAATTCTTGTGTTGAAACGTCCACTAAATATCAAAGTTCCTCAACTTTAGTATTTATGCATATATACTGAAATATTACTGGCGCCAAACAGTGCCTTTAATACTGGGCGCTTGGACATAAAAATAGAAAAATTCCAAAAAACGTGAAAATAATATTTGAAATTATTCTTATACTTGGACTTGAATATAATTTTTTCTGCAATTTTTTTTTTTGTGGAATATGGCTTTTATTATTAGTTTTCTTTATTATTGATAGGGTTTTCATAGAGCACAACCCGTGTTGCCCCAAATTTCTTTATTTTTCGATCGCTTGGAAGAGACAAAAGAAAGATCTTGTTGTTTTGTCAATAATTTTTTCTCTAGTGGACCTCTCAGTAGGATTCGAACCGAGATGAAGTGCTGACTGATTTATGTGTCGGATTCCATTCACCCGGCGGTTGAGAATTAATGATGTTTCTTCTATTTTTTTCCTGGCGCAGCTGGGCCATCCTTGACTTGAACTTACTTTATACTTTAATTTAATAATTAATCAACTAATTGATATTATTGGGAAGAATTTAATTGTGTAAACCGAAAATTGAACATTGCTGTCACAAGAATTGGTTCGACACAATTGGGATTGTTTTTGTAAATTGGAAGCGGACTTCTTTGAACAGTAAAGAGAGAAACACAAATCAAATAGAAAGAATTACAAAAGAGAAAAAGAAAGTAACTTTTTATTTTACTATCGTATGTTAATCTGTTACAGTAAATTGATGAAACAATAGTCAGGCTTTTCGCAGACGAAATGAAAATTGAATTCATGTAACAGGAGAAAGATTTCATTCCTTAGCCGGCCAGGGCGCTCAGTTCCTTCTTGTTCCCAGAGCTCGGAGAAGGAAGAGATTAATTTTTTTTTAATTTTGTGAGTGATCCGAGTAAAAATTTTGAAAAACATCCTTTTGGAGTTTTTGAAATTTATCTTCAAGTGAAATTAAAAATTTTATGGCTAAACACTAGTTTCGAAAAAAGTAAAAATTTTCAGAAAAACTAAAACAAATTCTTATGTCCAACCAGGCTCTTAATCTTTGAGTATGAATTTCACCGTGCCTATTTTGTTACAAATTAAATATGGTATGCCACATATGTTAGTCAAATTCACAATTATGTGAATATGCAATTTCACTATCTTCAGTTCTCTTAAATTATAAGTTGTTTGTTTAACATAAAGTTAAAATTTAAACTTCCACATTAACAATGAACTTTTTTTTTTTTTTTGGTTTGAAAGATAACTTATATATATAAAAATATTTAATCAATGCGTACCGAGTTATTACAACCATCTAAAGCAGTATTAGTATTTACCGTTGTCTAGTTTAACTTCTTTAGCTAAATTAACCACCTAAGAATTCAATTAAAGTAATCTCTGAATATTTAAGTTTGACTTCAAAAAAATTCAAATTCGTTTCATCTCCATTCCTTTATGTTCCAATTGGTTTAATTTATTCCTATATCCTTTTACAAAACATTTTATGCCCGGTCTGACATGCACAAAGAGAGAATTGAATTACTGACTTATTAATAAATAGTACATTCTAAACGAGAAAGAATCAAAATTATCTTTTTGATGGATTGCCATTGCTTTCATCGCACGGTAAAGTAAGCAGAGAGAGGGGGACCCTAAAAACTTTAATCGGCTTCTCTATCTCTTTATTCTTGATTTTTATTATTAAGATTCGAAGTCTTCGTATAGTTTGTCTACTTTTAATCATCCACTTGATTATTTTTTTTGAATTTCTTTACTTACTTCTCCACAAATGTATCAGATTACATCTTACAGAAATATAGAAAAATAGAGGTGAATCTACGATCTATAGTTAGTGAGATGAATTATTTATCGTGCTAAGAAAAGTATAATGAGTTTAATACTACAAATTTTAGATGTTGAACCAATTGAATTTAAATTTTGAATTCGTCTTTATATATATGTATACTATAAGGTGTGCGAATAAAGTCCCACATTAGAAGCAGAAAAGATTGGGAGCCTTGTGTAAAATGTGTAGAAATCTCTTAATGGCGTGAGGTCTTTTGGGGAAAAATTATGCTGGTTTGACCCAAATCACACAATATTTACCATTTTAAGAATATCTGTGTGTTAGTTTAGCCCGACAATTGGTATTGGAGCTCAATTCAGTAGGACAAGTATATTATGACATTGATAGAGTGATAGCGTAAAGCTCCATTTGCTTCCTCTTACAAGCTCAGAGACGTACACAGACAAGAAAAGCTGCTAGTTGTTAGCTTCGGTTGCCATAAAACTCGAACGATATGGGTGGCACATATTCAATCATGGAAATTGACCCGTGGATCGTGGTAGTGAGTCATATGGAACTTAGTCGACGGAGAGACCCATCATTAATCAGTGCAATGGGCCACATAGAAATGAACACACAAGAAGTAGCTAGGTGCGTGCTTCTGTTGCCATAATATGGGTGGTACATAATTGTCACGACCCGAACCCCGCTGCGATTGTGATGGCGCCTCTCGTGAAGACAAGATCAGACAGACCAATTCAGAACACCACTTTAAAGCAGTTAATCAGTTATTGTACAGTTCGAATATGAATTAATGATATAAATCAATATAAATACAACCCAATACAGCTTATAAGTCACGAGCATCTAGAATTGTCTAAATACAACTACTGGGCCAACAATATACAGAATAAAATTTAGAACCAAAGGAAGGAGTCCGGTGCCGCTAAGGATGGCGGCCACCTTGCTCTCCTACAATAGCAATACCTTCAACTAGCTCAGAACCCACTACCGGGTGAATAATACCTACATCTGCATGCGAGGTGCAAGGAGTAAAGTGAGTACTCCAACTCAGTGAGTAATAAAAGTAAATAATAACTAAGCAGACAGAAATCACGTAAAGCAACCAACATGTTATACAGGAGCCGCGTACAATTTATGAGAAAATAGTAAAATCAGTGAAATCTTTAGAAATATTTTGGCTCAATTCAAATCTCTTTTGAAAATGGTTTTTTCAATAATTACGAAAACGGTTTCAAAATAGTTAGTGCTGATTAGCACAGAAAATCTGCCCCTCGAGCACAATACCACAGTATAATAGGTAAAAGGGAAGAAGTATACAAGATGAGCACATAAAAGCTCGCCCCTCGGGCAATATCTAAAACTGAACCAGCCCCTCGGGCTCACTCTCAACCACCCCCCTCGGGCTCTCTCTCTCAAATCACTCTCAGAAACAATATCACACAATAACCGTTGCGGCGTGAAGCCTGATTCACATATCTCTGCGGCGTGCAACTCGATCCATAGCTTGTTGCGGCGTGCAGCCCGATCCATATAGGTACTCACGCTCACTGTGGGGCTGCAGACTCCGGAGGGGCTCCTAAAGCCCAAGTGCTATATCATTGTGGTGTGCAGTTAAATCCAATATATACATATTGTGGCGTGCAGTCCGATCCAATATATACATACTGCAGCGTGCACTCCGATAAAATATATACATACTGCAGCGTGTCGTCCGATCCATATAATATACTATTACAATATGCAGTCCGATCCATATGATATACTACTGCGACGTGCAGTCCGATCCATATAATATACTACTGCGGCGTGCAGTCCGATCCATATATAATCCTCACATCCAGGCCCTAGGCCTCATATCCCTTGGTGTATCCTCACATCTGTCCCTCGACCCCACTCAATCAGAATGTCATCACAAACCCCTCGGGCATTAGTAAAACAGTAGTTCTGAGCCTAAATTATCTTTTAAATTATCATTTAAGACTCAATCTGAGTAAAAATGGTTGGGTTGTAAAGTAGTGGAGAAACAGTATAACTGAGTTCAAGTAATAAGTCAAAATAGTAAGGAAAACAGTGAAAATAATCCCCGAAGAGTTTAAATAATTGGCACGAAGCTCAAATACGACAATTAACCCAAACAACAGTGATAACAAATAATTTCCAGTCAATTACGCAGTAAATTAATCAATCGGGACGGACTAAATCACAATCTCCAGCGTTACTCTACCCCACGCTCACTATCCGGCATGCAAGTCACCTCAATATAGCACTACAATGTGCGAATCCGTGGTTTCAAACCCTTAGGATATCATTTACAGTCATTACTCACCTCGAGCTTGTAAAATCTCTAGCTCTCGATGCCTTTGCCCCTTAAATCAGCCTCCACGCGTGTCGAATCTAACTAAAATCAGAGCGAATACATCATAATATGCTAAGAGAACAATATCCAATCGAAAACAATCGAAAAATATCAAGAATCTCAAAATTAGCAAAACCCTAGCCCCCGGCCCACTTCTAAAAAAATTAAAAAATTTACATCACCAGATTCCTTATCTCGCCGCGAGCCTATACATACCAAGAACTCTCAAATACAAGCTCCAATGGCCTATCAAATGCCCAAATCAAATTTCAAAATCTCATGCCCTAGTTCTTCAAATTTAGGCTTAATGCCCATGAATTTCTAGGTGAATTTCACAATAAAAATGAGTGTTAAGTTCAAACATCTTACCTCCCGTCCAAAAGCTCTCAAAGATGTCCAACAATTGTGGAAAATAACTTAGACTCGCAGAGGAAATATTTTTGAAAACTATTCTGCCCAAGCGAATTTTACTCTATGCGAACGCGAGGGCTCTCTCGCGTTCGCGATGAAGAATCCTTGCCTCAGGCCAAAATACCCTTCGCGAATGCAGTGCCCCAACCGCGAATGCGATGCTTTAATTGATACCACTATGTGAACGTGATGTCAAAGACGCGAACGCGAAGAACAAATACTCAAAGGCCCAAATTTCTTATACGCGGACGCAGAGCTTCAGAACTTAACCTTCCGCGAACGCGAAGGCCAAATCAGGCATACGCTGGTGCTGCACTTTTCTGCTGCATTTCCAAGTCTAAAACTCTCCGTTAGCTACCCGAAATCACCTCGAAGCCTCCGGGACCTCAACCAAAAATACCAACGCATCCTATAATATCACTCAAACTTGATTCAATCATCAAAACACCTCAAACAACCCTAAAACTATCAATTCACATCGAATTTAAGCTTAAGTTCTTCAAAAACTTCCGAAACACGTATTTGATCAAATATCCAACCAAATCACCTCCAAATGACATGAAATTCTGCACACACATCCCAAATCACCTAAAGAAGCTACGACAACTCTCGAAATTCCATTCCGACCCTCATATCAAAATGTCCCCTATCAATTGGAAATCGCCAAAATATTAACTTCGTCCATTCAAGCCTAATTCTATACCGGATTTCCAATTTCAGTTCCGATCACGCTCCTAAGTCACATTTCATCTCCCGAGGCTAACCCAACTACCGGAAATCACATCCGAGCGCTCTAACTCATAAATCAATATTCGGTTGACTTTTCCAACTTAAGCCTTCTTAAAAGAGACTAAGTGTCTCATTTTCTACCGAAACTAATCCAAATCAACTATAACACATCAAATACTGATAAAGAAACATGATGAAGCATAAAATGTGGGAAACAGAGCAATAACTCATGAGACGACAAGTCGGATCGTCACAATAATAAATCTTGAAAATTAATTTGTAGATCGTGGTAGTGGGCCACGTGAAACATATATAGTTCGAGGGAGAGATCCATGGATCGTGGTAATGAGCCCTATGAAGCAAACTTAGTTCGAGAGGGAGATTGTTCAGTGTGCAAACAAAGTGAGCCTACATATAAGGTATATAGATCTCTTAATAATTTGAAACGTTTTGGGGAAAATTGTATGAATTTAGCCTATAACAAATAATATCACACCATTAAAAATATTTACGGACTGTTTTAGCCTAACATCCATATATACACAAACATAAAAAAGATTGGCATATATGTTTTATATTTATAGAGTGATCAGAGAGTAACGAGGTCAATTGTCTATTCCATCAAGTAATTAATGGAATAATTATAGAGATAGAAAATCGCAGAGGGGATTCATCATTCATGTGATCCGTTAAGACATAGACAACCTGGGCGAAGGACTGTGACGAGTCATTGCTCCTTGACAAATACCCATATCTCTCTATAATTCTAAAAAACGAAAAAACGGAGTATGAATCTAACTCAATATTAAAAGCTAACTAATGAATAGCGTCTGAGATCGATTAAAATGTGAATAAGTACATAATACGGGAGGCTAATAATGAGAAAGACAACAACAAAAATGGATGAACATCAACTCCGATACCATATACTCTCTCCGGTCCAAAATAAGTGATTTTTTGGATATTTTTACACATATTAAGAAAGTCACTTTTAGCATTAAATAGCAATAGAATTGACCATTTTAACCTTACTATCTCACATAAACACTCTTAACACATATTTCAATACTATTTACTCCAAGGAAAATGTAGGAAAAATATCATTAAGTCATTCTTGAAATCCGAAAAAATCACTTATAAAGGCCAAAAAATCACTTATTTTGGACAGGAGGGAGTAAAAAAGAAATATTAGACGTAACACTAATGGAACTTAACACTCTAATTCTGCCCCACCTTTACTCTCACACTCACTAATCTGGATTCTTGTCAGCTAAAAGGAAACCCATTATACACAAGAGAGAGCAGCAGCAACTGCAGCATAAATTTTTGTATTTATAGCTGCAGAGCAGAAACAGATACATATAAATGCATGCAGACAGATGCAAAACGACAAGTTTTTCTTTTGTTATGTCACTACTTCTCTGTCGCACGTTACCATCTTTAGATTCTCCAAATTATTTGATTTCTTCTTCTTTTATCACAGTAATGAACTGCTTTGCTCAAGTGCCATTTCTGACCATTATTCACTTCATTTTTTGTCTGGCTTTTTCCTATGTCTTCACTCAATATAATCTTTTATGCCGTGCATGATCAGGTTTTTGTAACAGTGACCACTGGGTTTAGTTTTTCTTTTTCTTTTTCCCCCTTAAAGAGGACCGGGCGGACATTGCTATTTGTTAACAAACCGAATGAATTAAGTGAAATGGTTATTTGTTTGGTGCAAACACAAAACCGAATTGCATGTATTAAATTTTAGATTTAACTTAAACAAATTATGCAGTGTAATAAATATTGGATTTAACATGCTACTTTGTGTTGGAATTTGTGGGTATCTCAAAAGGAAATGTCCCTTATTTTTAACTTTTTCTCATATTGAAATAGTCAAACTAGTCATTAACAAGCCGTTAGAGCAACACCTATATATAAATATGATCTTTGAAGAGCTAAAGATACAACAACTTTCTAACACAATTTTCTAAATATTCTTCTTCCTCCTATATGTCGGGCTTCTTTATTATTTTTTCTGCGAGTTTTGTTTCCAGTTTAATAACTAACTTTGATAAATCATATTCTCCATAGGTAATTCTTTTAATTGTTATTTTTTGTAATCTTACACTAATAAGTGGCAAACCTCAAAACTAAAATCCCCTCTCTTTTAATTAGTGCCGTCACTATTTCCTTATTAATACATTCGAAAAAGAAGACACTTTTTCGTTTGAATTTTTTATAGTTTTAACTTCCCATTTTACTACTAGTGGCAGGCTTTTAATCTTATAACATATATATTTAAGACCAAAAATATTAATTTTTTTAAAAACTTTGGTCCATTGTCCTTTGGGTAAATAGTTAAGTAGTGAGCTAAGTTTACCATTAAACATTATATAATATGGGTGTCAGGTATATAATATTAGACCAATTCTAGAAAATACATATATAAGATATCTAATTTGGCAGAAGGACCATAAGTTCACATGTCCCATAATTTAGGCTATAGATTCACCCTGCTCGGGGATTTCTATTTTATGGCTCTACATGCATATAATATGTCTCCCCATATGCATGAATTAACATCGTTCCTGGGATTTGCTTGGAGAGGAAGAGGGAGATCAACTGCTATAGATACTGCAGTAGTTTTCTAGCCAACATAACAAAAAACAAGAAACAAAATTTAAGAAAGGGCATTAAATTGTTCAAAATAGGTAGTTGGGGGCACATGTGAGAGCTGCAGGAAGTACCACAAACTGTGCTTAGGGTTATCAATGACTTTTATTAGATAGTAGACTTTGGCCCCATTCTGTGTACTCTAAAGTTTAAAGAAAGAATCAAATCAGTGCTAAAAATAGGGTAACTGTATGAAATGATTCACTTCATGTTTGCACACATATGGTAAAAATAATACTCCTAACTCTCTGCTTTTTTTCCCAACACTATTCAAACCTTTGCACTCGTCACATCGACCTTCATAATTGTTTAATTTCTCTACTTACTTTCTCTCGCGTCAGTTAATTGAAGCACGCGTGAAGAATTGGCATTGACCAAAAATTTGATGGAGTTGCAAAATTACTTATTAGGGTAGACATTAAAATTTTAATGGATCATACCCATACGAAATTTAGGCTAAATTCTAAATTCAAGACACTGACTTTTGCCATTTTAGGAGTGTATTAGGATTGCTTGGAGGCTACCCTATAAAAATCCGAACTTGGAACATATTATACCCTAATCCTAGGTCACTCTTACAAAAAAAGATACATATTCCCTTAACCAGATCTCGAAAATGGAGATCACCTCGAAAATCTCATAAACTCACGAGATACCTACAAGATTTCAAGATGTGGTCGACTAATTCTTGATAATCAAATATTTCAAGTTGAGATCTTATAACATACTTTCAAGGAAGCCCGTATCATCTTACGTTCAAGAAACACGCTGCTCTAATCCTTGAATCAAGAAGATAATTAGGAGAGAAGAATAAATGGAGGAACATATATAATTGTACTCACAATTGATTAGTAAAAATATTTTTCTATTATTATGTGACTTTCGTTCCAAGAATTCTCATATCCAGAAGATGAAAGTGGCAGAAATGAGGATGTTGAGATAGATGTGCAGACACACTAGACTAGATAATATTAGGAATGAAGATACTCGGGCGAAGGTGGACTTGGCTCCCATGGACGACAATATGCGGGAAGCAAGGCTTAGATGGTTCAGGCTCATGCGGAGGAGAAGCATATGCCCCGATTAAGAGGTGTGACTGGTTGACATTGACAGGTACGAGGAGAGGTAGAGGGAAGCCTAAGAAGTATTATGGTTGATCAGACAAGGCATAACACGACTTCAGATCTCCAAGGACATGGCTATGGATAGGAATATGTGGAGGCCGATCATTAGAGAATCGAGCGTTTTTCTACGTTGTTCCGGGGGTGGGGCTAGACTGATACTGTTTCACCATGGGTTGTTAGTGGTTTATATAGTTTCCGCACTATTTTTTATGGCATTATTACTCATTATTGTTATTACTTTTATATCTATTTTTCTGTTTCATACGATGCTAATATTATTTTTTTAGTTAATGTTTTTTTCACTGATCTACTATCTATTGTCTTCTTCTTGAGCCAATGATTTTTCAATAACAGTCCCTATTCCCCTCTGGAGTAGGGGTAAAGTCAGCACACATCTGCCCTCCCAGATCCCACTTGTGATATTTTATTAGATTGTTATTGTTGTTATTTGTAATTTTCGTTTAATTTTTCATATTCTGAAATTTTATTGCCCTACTCGTGTCAGATCCTCCAAAATATACTATTTTTGGAAGACCCTACATTACTTTTGGAGGATACAACATGCACCAAAGATATTTTTGAAGAATTTCAGCAACGTTGCTAAGACTATTTGAACTCAAATAAATATTCAATTGAACATCAAGGAAGAAAGGAAAGATGAAAATATCCATTTAAAGTTTGGGCTTTTTACCTGGCTATATGATAATAGAAACCTATTTACTACTTTTATTTGGGCTCTTTATTATTACTTTATATACCTATATTTACTAGTTTTATACAAAACATTAAGAAAAAAGAAAATAAAATATACCTTAAATAGTGGGTACCAATTATACAAAATATCATACATTTAAGATGCCCAAAATCCCTTCACCGTAAGAAACCCATCCCGAAATCATCACCTCTCTTTGTAATTAACAAATCCCTTCACCATAAGAGACCCACCCCAAAATCATCACCTCTCTTTGTAATTACCAAATCCCTCACTGTACGAGACCCACCCCAAAATTGTGTTATTTTAAACGATTGAGAATATAACTTGGAGTTTATATCTCAACTTTGAGGGAGATTATTTAAGTTTAGAGTTATTTTTAGGTAAAATTTCATATTGAAACTCGAAGAAGAAAAGTTTCTGAATTGTATCATGATTGTATTATAATTATATCATATTTGTTTCATAATTGTATCACAATTGTATCAAAGTTGTATTTGATTTGTATCTGATATATCAATACCTAAAATAATACCTAATACAGTTGTAATACAATGTTGTTTTAGAATTTAAGTTTAGAGTTGTGGTTGAAACTTGAAGAAGATGAAGAAGATCAGAATTGTATCACGATTGTATCTTAATTGTATTTGTATTATAGTTGCTGCAGAAATTGTATCACAAATGTATGATAATTATATATGGTTATAAAAAATTGTAAGTTATGAGCTATTATCCTATTAGTTTTTTGCTAAAGTTTAACGCTTTTTGAATTATTGAAGAAACTTTGTAGCAACTGATTTTCTTTTTTGTCATCACATGACATTCTACGCCGTGTGTATTGATTTTTAACTGCAATAAAATGTTTCTTTGCTACTATGAAAAGCAATTTTGTGCCATTGGATTTGTTAATTAGATTAGATATTTCCTAACATTATAAGGATAATAGGAACATAGAATATGACATAGTATTTGAAGTTTCCAACCAAAATCTTTCAACAGCTAAAGCAAAGTTAGTAGCTTGTTGCTGAAGACGTGCAACTACTGAAGAGAGAGAGAAAAGGAGATATGCGTATTGAAAAAAATTAGGAAGCAAGAAATGTGGAGAAGTGTGAAAAAGGAAAGTATATAATTGAATCCCTTAATTAAAGGTATTAAAAATGAGAAGATAAATTTTTAAGGGAGGAATATATACAATTTGTAAGAAAACCGAGATATTTTTTAAAACTACAAAACCTAAAGAAAATAAATTAATAAGTTCCTATCATACTATACTAGTATTAGTACCCGTGCGGATGCACGGACACTAATCATCTCAAATATTTAAGTTATTTGGATTGTATGTAAATGATCTTAAAATTTATACTTTCTTAGTAAATATGGATAATCATTGGATATTAATTACATAAACAAATTAACCATTTCTTATATTTTTCGTTTTTGATAAGAAAAACTCCCATTAATTTTCGTATGATAAAAAAGAGACAAATAATGGAGGCTTAAGTACAGATACAAGGGGGCGATGTGCACAAATAACCATTAACAGCTCCTCTCTTTATTTTAAAGCCAGAGTTTTCAATATCTTTAGTCTTTAGCCACTGGTTTAATAAACTTTAACTGCCCGGATGAAAATATTCTTCTGCTCATGTCCTTAACTTCAGGACTACATGTCCTTAACTTTTGAACTTGGAACTCTAAGTTCAGGACTTCATGGCTGCATGTCCTAAACTTTTGAACTTGGAACTCAAACTTCAAGACCAAGCGTCCTTAACTTTTGAATTTGTAAGTCAAAGGTAAGGACCTATTGTCCTTAACTTTTGAACTTGTAACTGTAAGTTAAGGACTGCTTGTCTTTAGCTTTTGAACGTGTAACTGTAAGTTATGGTCTGTCTGTCCTTAACTTTTAAACTTGAAACTCAAACTTCAAGATCAAGCGTCCTTAACTTTTGAACTTGTAAGTCAAAGTTAATGGCCTATTGTCCTTAACTTTTTAATTTTTAATTGTAAGTTAAGGACTGTCAGTCCTTAACTTTTAAACTTGTAAATTTAAGTTAAGAACTGCATGTCCTTAACTTAGAACTTGTAACTGTAAGCTAAATAGTGTCCGTCCTTAACTTTTGAACTTGTGTTCTTAGCTATTGAGCTTAACTTTAGGGCTTCAAGAATACATTTCCTTAACTTTTGAACTTGAAACTCTAAGTTCAAGACCATGTCCTTAACTTTTGAATTTAACTTTAGGACTTCACGACTACATGTCCTTAATTTCTGGGAAGGAATTGCATTTCCTGTTTACTCATCATTCTTTTTCTTATTTTCACAAATTTTAGATCTAAATATAAATTTATATTGAAAGCGACTGATAATAAACATTTGTGCCAGGCTCAAGAAAAAGATAAAAGAATCATATTGAGTATATACTTGTTTGGAACATGAATCATTTTAATATTAGAACATCCAACTTAATCCACTTGAGAATGAGAAGAAACACATTCGCTGGTTTCCACCCATGGCGCAACTGAATCCACTTGAGAATGAGAAGAAACACAGTCGCCGGTATAAACACTGCACTTCCATTTGGGAAGGAAAAGAGATAGAAGAAAGGGTAACGTCGTCTTTTCATATTAATTTTAATAGAGTAGTTGTTATTTTTGCTCAACATTAAAAATGTTAAATAAAAAGTAAATACCACTTTAAAAAATGGTTACCCCACACCATTTCTACTACGAGGGGATCAATAGTAGTGTGCTCCCTTCTTCATTTTCTTATATTCCATTATGTGCTATAAGCCCACTTAAATCCCACACAAGGCCCAAAGATCATTACTCCTAACTTTGAAGGAAAAGTAACACCATATAGCCGTTATAAAAATAATAATCGAAAAGTATATATATATATATATATTACAATTTTTATATACTTTTTGGGCTACCAAATGTAATATATATTTTATATATTATATACAAAAATTAGCCAAATAGTTGTACAATTTATGTACAATTTATTATATTGATTAGCGAATGAAAATATTTTTTAGGAAAGTGGCTAAATATGTAAGCTTCCCGTAGGAATGATATGCCAACGGATAGGAGAGGCTTGAAACTCAACAATTGAGCTGATCTAAAAGGGATAATTTCCTGCACATATCAATGGTAAAGTACATAGTAGGAAATCTGATTCAAGTCATAATTCCTTAAATGAGTAAATCAGATATATTTTTCCTTCACCACCAAAATTGAAGCTGGTGCGGCATGAGAAATTTTTGTGCTGAAAGCATTTTTATATATAAGGGATACTCAGAGGCATAGTCGAATGAATTGCTTTAATTCAAACCTTATATTCTCGTGAAAGTTATTAAATATGTATAAATTATCATGCTTCCAAATTATCCCGCTTCAAGCTTAATCATACCGCGATTGTATGTTTGGATTTAGATTTAGAACCTGAGTTTAGTCTTAACTATATTAAATAGATGGTCTTAAACATAAGTCTGTTCCTAAGCTAATGCCACTAAAACTTAGAATTTTTCTTCAAAAAGCAAAAATTTTATTCTACCCAAAACATAAATTAAATGATAGAAATGAAGATAAAATCCTGGAACATATTTGATAATAGATGAAGAACATTTACCCAATCGATTTGATTGAATAACCTAGAAAGAAGCTCTCAAAATCGAAGTCCAAAACTCAAAATATGAAAGAAAAAAAATGGAAAAATATTCGATTTAAATGATTCTGCTGGGACTTCCGCATTTGTGGACAAGAAACCGCATATGCGGGATCACATTTGCGAGAAAGAGTCCGCATCTATGAATCTAGCTAATCAGGCCAGGCACCGCATCTATGAACTTATCTAACCAGGCCAGAGACCGCATCTGAGGATATACAGCCGCGTTAGCGGCACCACAGAAGCAAAAGAGGAAATCGCGGGAGCGAGATTTCTCCGCAGGTGCGATCTGGACCGCTGAAGTGGCCTTCGCACCTGCGTGCCAACCTCTGCAGAAGAAAGCAAGATCCCAGGCCTCCATTACCGCAGAAGCGGCGAGGCTCACGCAGCGGAGCCACACCTTTGCTCCAAGGTTGCAGGCGGAGAAACACCAGAATTCAAACATGTTCAAAAACTGTGCAAAACATCGATAATATGAAACACACCCGAGACCTCCAGGACCTCGTCTAAACACGCAAACAAGTTTTTTAATCTGACACATACTCGCTCGAGGTCTCAAATCACGTCAACTAACGCCGGAAATGCTAATCACACCGTGAATCAAGCTTATAAACTTCCAAATCTTCCAACTTATAGAACTTGCCCGAAGCCTATCAAATCAACTCGGAGTTACACCAAATTTTGCAGACAAGTCCCAAATCAGAGCTGTTCCAACTCTTCAAATTGCATTCCAACCCCATATCACAAAATAAATCCCGATCAAATTCTTACCGTTTAAACTTCCAAAACTAGATTCCTTCTTCTAATTCAACTCTAAATCATCTAGTAACTTAATTCATCTATATACGCAAGTCGATATACATAATATGAAGCTCTTCAAGACCTTATGCCGCCGAACAAAGCTTAAATTCTCAAAAATGAGCGATCAAATCGTTACATCCTCACTATTTTAAAACAAACGTTCACATCGAACGCGCCATGATTCACCTCAAAGCCCTCAAAATGCTGAATGCACACTTACAACATACACCCGCAGGTGATCCCATGTGACCATAATCAACATGAGCCTGTCGACACCGTCTCAACTGCAAATTAGCCTTCCAACCAACACTGATAAGCTTTATAGCAAAAATTCTCCCCTTCCATTCACTTCCAAAAGTCCTGATTCTAAATCCACATCCGGTATCAGTCTGAACTAGATGCAACCACTATGCCTACACCTAAAAAGTACAACCACACAATATACACACCATACATAGGCCTATAATAACATTCAAAATCGCAGTTCCTGCCCGAAATCAAATCCTACACCAACCACTAGCCTCATATTCAATAGGAACCCGTTTCAAACCTCCACAACACTGACCATGATATAAGAACCATAAAAACCTCATGACTAACAACTGAATCAACAAGTCAGAACTAACACCACTGGGCACACAACCTACATGTTAAAACTCAAGAAGCACGAACGAAAATGACTGAATATGTAAAGAGAAACACATAAGGGAACCATCAAACAAGCTTGGCAAGCATAATTTTCTGTCAATACTAACCTACAAAATAATATAACAAGAAAGATTTAAATCATATAAGCAAATCACAAGGATCTCATACTGATGTAACTTGTAATCACAAGGGTACCCTCAATTCTAAATCATAAGTAGGGTATACATCAAACCGCCTAGAACCTCTCAGTATATCAATTCTGTCACAATTTATGACAAGTGTTGGCTCATACACCAGTGGAGCATAAAAATCACAGCTCCTAGCGAAAAATACTCATAAATCACATCAAGCCTACCGTAATGTACATTAGGAATTTACTACTAGTTTCATAACTCTCAATAATAAATTGAAATAGATTATAGACACGGTCTATCACTTATAGAACCTCCCAATAGGGCTACACATAACATAGTGCAAATCATGAAATACATTCATAAGTAGAGCAACAAATAGGGGAAATCACCCCGATAAATAGAACTGTAATGAACTACGAAAGTCACTTCTCTATAACAAACTGAAAGCATACTTGAATGACATCATCTGGCGTAGCGACCTTAAGCCTATTATATGAAACACATCAACGAACCGGGCCTCCCCCTCTTGGGTGCCCTTTACTTTCCTAAATAACTCGCTGTGACGGATATGTCCAAAGTCTGGAATAATATCTCACCAGATTACAAGTATATCCACACTCAAAGAAACTCTATTGCTGACATGGCTGTGGGAAATGTATGCTATGGGTACTCTGAGACCCATGAACACTGGAATCACAGTGCGAAGCCTAAAGCACAATCTGAACTAGATGACCCACAAAACCTATACCATGTCGCACTTTGCCTCTAAAATAAGGTCCAGCAGATCTCTCTGATCTATGGGGCCTTCTCACCTTCCCAAAATCTCTCTCCTAACCTCGTCTGTCCTCTCGCTCCTGGTCATATCCCTGCCACCTGCTGAAATGAAACATCTGATTCTTAATCCCAAGTCATGCTGAGCTGAATATCATGCATGAGCCCCTTAATGAATCTACGGACTCACTCTCTAACTATAGCAACCAAGGCAGATGCATGTCTAGCCAAATCACTGAATCTAACAACATACTTTAATACTGACATAGTGCCATGGCGCCGCTGCTCAAACTTCATGTGCCATACATCCCAAAGTGATTGAGGTGAAAACTCTCTCATAAATATCTCTGAGAACTGACCCTATGTAAGTAAAGATGCATCGCCCAGGCTACCCAACTCATATGCCCGCCACCAATAATAAGTTGCTCCGTGAAGCTGGAACATAGTAAAAGTAACTCCACTCATCTCAACAATACCCATAGTGCAGAGAATGCTATGGAACTCCTTTATAAAACCTTGTACGCTTTCACTATCCAAACCACTAAATGTAGGAGGGTCATTTTACTTGAACCTTACAAATCTAAATTGCCCTCCATCAGATGCTGCTGCCCTAACCATGGACTGAACTGGAATCACATCCTATGTTGCCACGATACCTAGAACCTGACCAAAGTGAACTCGCTGCTCTGGAGCGTGGGCAGCGAGAGTCTGAGTCTCTCCCCCGGTCTTT
The DNA here is from genome assembly GCA_032618575.1 of Nicotiana noctiflora. Taxonomy (NCBI): domain Eukaryota; kingdom Viridiplantae; phylum Streptophyta; class Magnoliopsida; order Solanales; family Solanaceae; genus Nicotiana; species Nicotiana noctiflora. Next base: position 138,199 of record JASVEL010002386.1, on the reverse strand, counting down.
GAAGAAGCTGGTGCAATCAAAATCGACCCTGACTGAGCTAATGTGCCAAACATGCTTGGGAACATTGCTAAAATCTCCTAAAGTCCGGGGGTAACAACAGGCGCCTCCAGTACCTGTCCGTAACTGGAGCTACTGGCGGCTCTTCAATTGTTGCTCGGGTAGGTTCTCTAACTGCAACACGTACTCCTCATCAGCCTTTGCATGTGCCTCTGGCGACACCTCCTATTGGAGCAACATCACCGATAAATGCAGATCGTGTCCTCACTATCTGTGAGAGAATGGAATAAGAAAGTTCAAACCTGAGATCAATAAGCTCGCACGATAGGAATGAAAGAAGTGAGATTGTTCTAATACTTTCGTAGCCTTTTGAAGATAAGTACAGATGTCTCTGTACCAATCTGCGAGACTCTACTAAACACATTTATGACTCGTAGCACCCATGAACCTAGAGCTCTAATACGAACTTGTCATGACCCAATTTTCCCTCCGTTGGGTTATGTGTTGGCACCTAGTCTTAGAGACTTTGTAAGCCTAACATTACTGAATATCAACCACAATAAAGAATGTCTAACAACTTCAACGTAGAAATCTATATGAAATTTACATCTTCCCAAAATCGGCGGTACGAGTCATTATCTCTACAGAGTTTCGCTTCAAAATATAAACACAACTGTATGGAAATAAGTACAACGGTGGGAGTTCAAAATAGGAAGGTTACTTGAAGCATGCGAACACAACACCAGGTTTACCTTGAATTTCCATAGCAGCGACTTGTATAACTACTAACGAACAATATCTGGATCTGCAAAAAAATGTACAAAAGTGTTGCGTGAGCACACCACAACGATGTCCCATAAGTATCAAGACTAACCTCGATGGAGTAGTGAAGAGGAACAGTCAAGACACCTACTAATCTAATAAACTAAACAAGTATAAGTACAGAAAAACAGAACATGATATCTATATAAAGACTACACTATATGGCTAAAAATACCAAAATTTGTAATAAGGACGGAAAACATCAAGTAACATAGGAACACCATAATAAAAACACATAAAGTGAACGAGAATATAACCTAAATTCAAAAATCACAAATATAGTAAAGACAAGTCATAGCGGAGCAACTACGAAAAATTTCACACTAGGTCTTAGTCAAGAAACATCAACCAATTACTCAGATCTTTCAAGTGATAAATATTATTTCAAAATATACTTCCTCAAATGAATATTTTTCAACAATAGTTTTTTCAAAAAAAAAATAACTTTCGAATATAATTTTTTCAAATAAATATCCCTCGAATATAAGTCACCCTATAACACCTCATCTCATAATCATACATACATATCTCAATACCTAAAAATTAACACTTGGAATCCTATGCCCTCATCACACCTCATTACCTTAATGATAACTCACGTGCCAAATAGAGCCATTCTCACATGGAAGGCAATTAAACAAAGGTGTATGTCTATACTCAGCAATATCAAGAAGCCTCTTATCTAATAAGGGTACTTAGCCATGTGTACACTTGTGTAAGTATCCTAACATAGCCCATACTAGCTAGTAAGCATAAGGAAATGAATGGACAACATGCATAACATTTACATAAGGATAGGACCAATAAAAAGAAAATCTTAGAACACAATGATAATAATAGGGGATCTCCCAGGATACCGCTCCGTAGTCTCAAATGTAAATGTGCAGGGGGATCTATCGGAATACCATTCCATAGTTCCAAAGTAAATATACATAATAGGGGGATCTACCGGGATACCATCTTGTAGTCCCAAACGTAAATGTGCAAAGAATCTACCAAAATATGATTTCATTATTCCAAAGTAAATATATAGAACATGGGGTTCTATAGGGATACCATCCCGTAGTCCCAAACATAAATGTGTAGAGGGATATACCAGAATACTATTCTGTAGCCCTAACGTAAATATACACAACATAGGGATCTACCGATATACCAGTCTGTAGTCCCAAATGTAAATGTGTATGGGGATCTATCGGAATACCATTCCTTAGTCCCAAAGTTAATATGCAGAATATGGGGATCTACCAGGGTACTATCCCATAGTCCCAAAGTAAATATGCAGCGCAACCAACAGAAATAACAGTTACAACACGACAGAAACCTCGTACATCACCACAACAAATCCAACAAAAAAAATGACAATAATACAAAGTACAGTGAGTAAATCAACTGAAGAACTTTAAATCACAGAGAAATGATAGAACCAATTCATAAGGAATAACCACATTAAAGAATACTAGGTATAAAGTGAAACTGTTCAACAAGGGAATACTATTAAGTAACAATGATTCCACAATATACAAGTCAATAATAAGGAAGTCAACATGGGTCCAATAGTCCCAAGTAAAGGAAAGTCAACTAAGATAGAGGTTATCTAAACTCCTTTTTAAGGTTGAACAATTTACTAAAGATATTCAACAATCCAAGCAATGGTAGGCAACAAAAGGTAATCATAACTCTAATTAAGAATAAAAAATTATAGGATAAGATAGTAATAATTTAAATTAAGGATAAACATTTATGAAAAGATAACATGATGATTGAAGAGGCAAAATCTTTAGTTAAGTCAATTAAGAATCAAAAAGGCAATAAAAGTGAATCCTAAGGCAATTAATTCTAATTGAAGCATGTAGAAGTGAAACCAACAAATAGGTACTCAACATCACAAACAAATTCATACACAATGAATATAAGGACCTAAGAACCTTAAAGGCTAACTTCTTCAAATAAGTCTGAGCGTACTCGTCACCTCACATATACATGGGATACAATTAACATAGAAGACTCAAATCCTAAGGGGAAGTCCCCCACACAATGTTAGGCAATATACTTACCTCAAAGACGACAAACCGATACCATAAAAGGAAAAAACTAGAAAGAAGTTGTCAAAATCGAAGTCCAAAACTCAAAATCTGAAGAAAATAGCCAAACCATCGATTTAAATGATTCAGCTAGGACTTTCGCATCAAGAGACAAGAAATCGCATATGCGGGATTACATTTACTAGAAAGACTTTGCATCTGCAAACTCAGCTAACCAGTCTAGGGACTACATCTACGGATATACAGCCGTATTAGCGGCACATCAGAAGCAAAATGGAAAATCGCATGAGCGAGATTTCTTTGTAGGTACAATCGCTGGACCATATAAGCGACCTTCGCATCTGTGTTCCAGCCTCTACAGAAGCAAGAAAGCTCCCATACCTTGTCGATGCCCCCTTTTTTCTAAAGGCGAAATCGAATTTATGACATTTTGGGAGGACAACTCATTCCCAGCTAATAATTAAGTGCAATAAGATACTAAGAAGAGTTTGGGTAAGGGTCAGAAATTATCTCGAGGGGAAGGTGTTAGGAACCTCTCAAGATCCACTAGTGTGGTTCCTAGCCATGCGATAATTGTGACTTCACGTAATCAAGTAAGCAATCCAGGGCTCAAATAGAAAGGATTTGCATACAATATTACAAGTAAGTTGAAACTTGAAGAAAAGTAAAGAGTGCAAAAATTTACGAAAAGATTTAAACAATTCTAAAGAAATAAATGAAAGCAAGTAAAAGGGTGGGTGGGTGGGGGAGGGGGGGGGGTCCTAGGTTTATGATTAATATGGATCACGTCAATGCAATACCTAGTAATTACTCCTCAAAAGAGGGTCTACATGAGATATTAGCGTATCGATCATTATATCCATATATTCCCTTCCCACCCCATTAAGGTATTAAAGTGTGGAATAGTATCGTTAGTTATTGCATGCTATTACCCATCCCAATCCTATCAGTCTTGGAGACATTGAGACAACTAGTCCTAAAGGGAAGGTAGTTGGGGCTTTTTAGAGTTTTTTAAAAAAGGATAAAAGTCTAGGCGACAAGCAAAAACACATAAACAATTAGGGGTAAAACTGTGATGACTCGGCCCGTCGTCACGAGAATTACCATCCCATTATGTTGTAATTACATGTTTTATGCTTTTATATCGGTGTTAGAGTCTATCGGGTGAGTTAGGAGTGATTTGGATTGAAAATGAGGCATATAGCCTTTTTGAAGGAAACTTGAATAAGGAAAGTCAACCCGGAGTTGACTATTTGGTTAGAGGGCTCGAAACTGAATTCTGATGATTCGCTTAGTTCCGGGAGGTGATTTGTGACTTAGGGGAGCAATCGGAATTGAATTTGGAGGTCCGGTGTAGAAATAGGCCTGAATTGGCTAAGGTTGAATTTTGGCGAAATCCGAACGGTAGGTAAGATTTTGATCCGGGAGTCGGAATGGAATTCCGATAGTTGCAGTAGCTCTGTTAGGTGAATTTGGATGTGCCTACAAGATTTCAGGTCATTCGGATGTCGTTTGGTCGCGTTTTTGATCGAATGTGTAATTCGGAAAGTTTTAAGGAATTTAGGCTTGAATCCGTGTGTAATTGGTGATTTTGATGTTTAGGATGGTGTTTTTATGATTGGAACAAGTTCGTATCATGGTTTGGAGTATGTTGGTGGTTTTCGCTGGCGTCCCAGGGGCCTCGGGATGAATTCGGGGGTCCAAACGGACCATTTTTGTGCCAAATGCACTGTTGTTTCTGCTGCAATTAGTGTAGAGGATTTTTGTGCTTCGCGATCGCGAAGCTATGACTACGATCGCATAGTGTAAAGGTGGGAAGCTCTGCGATCGCAAGGGTAAGACTGCGATAGCGTAGTGTGAGGCCAGAAAGTTTGTTCTTCGCGAACGCGGGAAGAGTGATGGGATCGCGTAAGGTCGACTGGTTGTGCATCGCGATCGCGATGTGTAGTGTGCGATCCCGTAGGTCTGGGATTTAGAGCAGTGCGATCGCGGGTGGTTTCACGCGATCCCGTAGTATTGAGGCATGAAGCAGTCTGGGAAATCATCGGGGTTTCGTCGGAGGTAAGTTTTGTGGCTTAATTACATCATTTTATCATGAAATCCTTGGTTAAATTTCTGTAAATGGTAGATTAAAGGTGGGTTTGAGCCCTAGGCCTAAATTGAAGAAAAACACCGATTTGAGTGGGCAAATGGAGTCCGATTTTGGTAAATTTTATATGCCTAGACTCGTATCGAGATGAGGATTCTGAATATGTGACTTTTGTAATTTTTTGAGAAGTGTACCGAAAGTCGGGTTTTGACAACTTTGGGAATTTTGATGTAAATTGAGTTGTTTTGATTGGGTGTCGTCCCATTGGCCTAATTTGTTGTATTTCTACTGTATTTGATCAGATTCTACGCGTGCGGAGCTTGATTCTCGTGGCAAGGGCATTGCGGAGTAGTCGTCGCGCTGTATTGAGGTGAGTAATAGATGTGGGTGATGACCAGCGGGTTCGAAACCCCGGTATACCACTTTGTGACGCTGTATAGCGGCGAGACACGTACTCTCATGTGAGTGCGGGGTCGATTGTGATTGGGGACTATGGTTTAGTCCGACTTGTTGATACTATGTTATGATATTAGGCTATTCTTGAGCCATCGAACCTCCTTCTCGGATGGTTGCATACTATGTATTGTGATATTGGCCACTCCTGAGCCGAGGAACCCCCTTCTTGGGAGGTTGAGTATACTTGTGGGCCGTGAGCCAGTTATTGGATCCGGCGAGGATCGTCATTCGTTGTCTTATCATATTGACATGCTAGTTTACTACCAATCCGTAGCTATTTCTGTTATCATGATATTTCCAAACTCTGGAACTTGATATTACTGTTTTCCAACTGAAAAATGATAAAAGAGTTTTCAAAACTACTTTGGAGCTTGCGAGGCTGTATTTGCATATTAGCTGACTGGTAGTGGATCGGGCTCCGCGCCGCAGCGGTACGGATCGGGCTGCGCGCCGCAGCAGGTGTGATATTAATATTGTGCTTGGGCTGTAGGAGCCCCTCCGGAGTCTGAACCCCCACGTGAGCACGGGTACCCAAATTGGATCGGGCTACGCGCCATAGCAGTCATATGCATTGCATGGCATACATACATTGGTTTTTGTTATACTGTTTTGCTGGTACTTGTTGGTACAGGTACAGTCGATATTGATTCTGTGACAGGGTATTTGATTACATCTTTACATAGTGCTTTATTGCGGATTTCTTATCTACGCTGTCTTACCCTTGTTTATTACCACTGAGTCTGGCAGTACTCATTTTACTCCCTGCACCTTGTGTGCAGATCCAGGTACCTCTCAGCAGTGATCCAGTAGCTGTGCGAGGCGACATCTGTGGGATATACGAAGTAGCTGCAGAGTCCGTAGGACACGATATTCCTTCTCACTGTCTTTGATTCTGTATTGACATTTCTTTCCGCACTTGGTATCTTGTAAACCTTTATACACTTATGTTCAGTAGAGGCTCATGACTCCTGACCCTTCGGTCTATGGGAGTAGGTATATTTTGGGACTTGGTTCCCCGATTTCGTTATATGTATCGCTGTTGCTTCGCGATTAGATATGCTTAAATGTGATAAAGCGAGCTTCTAGCTCCGTTATTGTTATTGATTGGTCAGGCTGGCTTAGCAAGGTGCTGGGCGCCATCACGACCGGATTTGGGGTCGTGACTAGCTCCATTATTGTTATTGATTGGTCAGGCTGGCTTAGCAATGTGATGGGCGCCATCACTATCGGATTTGGGGTCGTGACAAGTTGGTATCGAGCCTAGGTTTACTAGGCCTCGTGAGTCTTGAGTCGGTTAGTAGAGTCTTGTGGATCGGTACGGGGACGCCTGGTACTTATCCTCGGGAGGCTGCGAACCTTTAGGAAACACTTTACTTTTCTTGAACTCCGTCGTGCGATCTTGTTGTTCGAGAACCGAACTTCTATATTCTATTCTCTCGCGAGATGGCGAGAACGCGAGCATCGGGACGAGGTGGACGACCTCCGTTACCACCTGTTAGAGGCCGTAGGCGCGATCGTGCTAGAGGTAGAGGTAGGGCGGCGAGGCGGTGCCAGCCGACCCGCCTTGTTGTACCGGTTCGGGAGCGACCCCCGGTGGTTGATGCTTCGGCGGCCCCGAGTTCGGGGCCGGACCGTGTCTGTCGCTATTCTCGGTGCTTCGGGAGACTCTTGCTCGGATATTATCGGTGTGTTCCGGTTTTGCTCGGGTAGTTTTAGCTACCGCTACGCGCAGCGTCATCTCGGTCGGGGGTGGTCGGCGGACCCTGCGGCTCGCACACACTGAGCGAGGTTGTTCGGGGACTTCGGACGCCGGAGGTGGTCCCCGCTCGGGTGGTTGCACCGGTTATTCCTCCGACTGCACCAGCTCCAGCTCCGGAACATATGGTTCAGGTTATGCCCGACGACGAGCGGCGTCGTCTTGAGAGATTTGGTAGACTTCAGCCACCCCATTTCAGTGGCGTTGAGGGCGAGGATGCCCGGGGTTTCTTGGACAAGTGTTAGAGGATGTTGCGGACGGCTGGTATTCTTGAGTCCAGCGGAGTTTCATTTACTACCTTTCAGTTCACTGGTCCCACATTTGATTGGTGGGAAGAGTTTGAGAGGCGTATGTGTAACGACCCAACCGGTCGTTTTGAGCTATGGTGCGTCATTCAGTAGTTTAAGGCCATGAGCAGCTTCATCTCAGGTATATTGACTCGTGTGTATGGTCAGAATTAAAATTCAAGAAGTTTGGAGTCAAATTTAAATGAAAATTCTCTTTTCCGAAGCTTAAAATTGAAGAAATGAACTAGGATTGGAATTTGAGTATATGACCTCGAAATTGGAATCTGAAGGTTCCAACAGGTTCATATAATGATTTCGGACTTGGGCGTATGCCCGGATCGGGTTTTGGATAACTCGGGAGCATTTTGGCGCATATTATGGAAGATAGCATTTTTGAAGAAATTGCATCAGTTTGGCTTAAAATGCATTTTAGTGTTATTGATGTCCGTTTGGGATTCCGAGACTGGGAGTAGCTCCGTATGGTTATTCTGGATTTGGGAGCGCGATCGGAAGTGAATTCGGAGGTCCGTAGGTCATTTTGGATTCGTTTGGCTAAATATAGAAAATTGAAGGTTTTTGAGAAAATTTGACCGGAAGTGGAAATTTTGATATCGGACGCGAAATGCGAGTTAATTGTTTAACGAGTAAATTGAGTATCGAACTGAGAAAATGAGCTCCGAATTCAGTTTTGATTGAAGGGTTGTGTTCGTATTATTATTTGTGACTCATAGGAACAAGAATCGCCTAATTCCGAGTTCGTATGACGGAGTTAGAGCCATTTTAGTGAAACAAAAGCTGCTGCAATTTTCTGGGCAATTTCTGCATTTTTCGTATGTGTGAACAGTGATCTCACTTGCGTGTACAATATCTTTGTACAGTATACATGAACAGTACCGTATCAACAGTGACATGAACAATGACGTGAACAGTGCATATGAACAATGACGTGAATAGTGACGGACAGAATGTTAAGTTCTAAAAATGGGAATTTCTCCCATTTTCCATTATTGACGAATTGGAGCTCCGATAAGGCGATTTTTTGAGGGATTTTTGGAGAGAACAACGGGGTAAGTGTTCTTAACTCAATTTTGGTTGTATAACTTGAATCTATTGCAAGTTTTGGTGTTTAATCTAAGGATTTTGTTGGAAAAGGGTAGAAAACCCTCTTAGATAGGATCATTGATTTGAAGGTCGAAATGATATGGGAATTTAATAAATTTGGTATGGTTAGACTCGTGAGAGTGCGTGGTTTCTGGAAATATAAAATTTACCCGGTTCCGAGACGTGGGGCCCGAGGGGTATTTTGGTCATTTTACATAATTTTGCGTATTAGCTTAGAATTTAATTGTAGAATAAATTACTTGAATTATTATTTACAAATGCAATTTAATTGAATAGATTTGAGCCATTTGGAGTCGGATACTCGTGGCAAGAGCGTGTTTTCAAGTTGACGTGCACTTGATCGAGGTAAGTGGCTTGTCTAACCTTGTGTGGGGGACTTTGTCCCTTAAGATATGAATTTGGTATTTGAATGCCTTGTGCGTGAGGTGACGAGCGCGTACTTGAGCTAATTGTTGAAAACCCGAATTTTTACTTAAAGATAAAAGTTACTTGAGTTGAGTTCTCTTTCATATTTACTTATTCCTAACTGCTATTATAGCTTGTGCTAGTTTAGAGAAGCATGTTTAGTGGATTTATTTGTCTATTTGCTTAAACTACCTTGTTGCATTCTATGAGACATATTAGGCCAAAATATACTATTATTTGTTATGAGTCGGTAGCTAATTAATATCTTGAGTTGTTGTTGGTTGATTTAAATTGGGACTACGGGACGGCATCCCGAAAATTTCCCCTATACATATTATACAATAAGAATGAGGGTGCGGGATACTAAGAGATCCCTGGCACATAAAAGAATATATTTATTGAGGATACTAGGAGATCCTCTGGATACTAAGAGATCCCAGAATATTTATTGAGGATACTAGAAGATCCTCTGGATACCAAAAGATCCCAACAATTATTATTGTGGATACTAGGAGATCCCAGAATATTTATTGAGGATACCGGGAGATCCTCGGGATACCAGGAGATCCCAGAATTTATTGTTATGGATACTAAGAGATCCCAAAAATATATTTATTGAGGATACCAAGAGATCCTCGGGATACCAGGAGATCCCCGACGATAAATATCCGGTTGTGGTTTGTACCTCTATTCTTTGATAGTGTTTGTCCGTTGTTATTGTTTTACTTATTTTTCTTGCCGGATATTTGCTGTGATTATACACATATTGTCTTCTCATTATCATATTGGTTATTATATTTTACCTCAGTAGGGCCCTGACCTTCCTCGTCACTACCCAACCGAGGTTAGGCTTGGCACTTACTGAGTACCGCCGTGGTGTACTCATGCTACTCTTCTGCACACTTTTGTTGTGCATATCCAGGTATATCTGATCAGGCACATTTCGGGTGATCTAGAAGCTCTTTAGGAGACTCGAGGTATGATCTGCTACATCCGTAGATCCGGGGAGTCCCCTTCTATTCTCACTAGTGATAGTAGTTATTTCCCTTACTCTCGTTGTATAGACATTTCCTGATGTATAAAGCCACAGTTGTACTCTTTCTTAGTCTGTGTTGCCCATGGGTTTCCGGGTCTTGGTAGTATGTTGCTTAGTGTGTTATTGCGAAGTGTATGTGCCGAGCGGCACCTATTACATTTCATTTATATTATTTTGTTGTTACCTTATCTTTTGTTTTATGAAATTGTACATTCTGCATCGTGTTAGGCTTACCTAGTCGCGAAGGCTGGGTGCCGTCATGACAGGTTCACGATTGGTGAACTAGGGTCGTGACAAGTTGGTATCAAAGCTCTAGGTTCATAGGAGTCACGGGACATAGACCGGTTACTTAGATTCTCACTGATCGATACGGAGACGTCTGTATTTATCTACGAGGGGCTATGTAACTATTTTGGAAACTCTTCAATTCTTTGAACTCCTTATCGTGCGTCACTTATTCAGTTGGAGCCTATGTCATATGTTCTTTGCATCCACTCGTGTATTAAAATTGCGCACTCAGTATCAAGTATGCACCGAGAGTTTGTAACACTGCAGAGGGACTTCAAGGGATTCAAGAATTTACTCAACCATTGTTACCGCGTGTCTTCCATATCGATAGTGCAAGATAATTGAGAGATCTTCAGTTGTGCATATGGGGGTGCACTAGGTTTTGACATTCGGTTGATAAGTACGGTCTTGAGAAGGTTTACTTAACTGCCTAATCGTCACGGTAATGGTAGAGTCACAAGGTGGATGTAGATCTAAAGATAGTTGGTGGTAATAAAGACTATATGGTTCATATGAGATATCTATTTAGCGAAGGATTCAGCCAGCAGAGATACTGGGGGAAATGAGTTTAACTGTCTTAAAAAGGACATGTACCAAACGAATGTCTTGGCCTTGTCTTATGATGAAGACGTACGAATGTTAAAGGCTAGTATCATGGATTAGCAAGATGTATCTTATGGCTTCGTGCCACGTGAAAGGATTTCACTTTCAACGATCAAATTATGGGTCATGTGTCATATCAGATTTGGCATGCGATGTATTTAAGTGCTATTCAAGAGTTCTTTGAAACTTGCTGATGAGTAAGAGTTGAGTTTTGTATGGTATGACGTTGGGACTTTCGATGTTCCTATGTCCATAATAATTCTACATTTCATTATCAGTGGGAAAAACTTCGACAAAGGCTACATGGTGCTTCATAGATATGTGAGAACCACAACATATCTTAAGCTATCGTTGGTAAAGAATGCTCGATGCATGGAGCAGGAAGATGTTTGGTTGTATTGGGATGAGGTCATACCCTATGGTGTCAGAGTGATAATAGAGCACAGGTGGTTATGTTCGTTGGATCAAGTGAATTGCAGTTGAATAAGAGTAAATGACTTGAGAGAATGGTTCTAATGTGTTCGAGAGATATGTAATAGTGGCTTTGAGCTAAGTGGGAGAGTCCCACCGCTTGCGATTGGGTCGCATGGTTAACTACCTGCGTGAATTCTAGGTATTAGCGTATTAATGAGTTATTGCAGCTACGGAAGAGGACCATGAGTGGTAATTTGAGTATATAAATTGTTGAATGCATGATATGGTTAGCCTTACCGGCTCATGTTCAAACTAGAGGAAAGATTCATGATTTATGCCTCGTATATGTGCAGGCTTCGAGGGAATTGATCCCGTTGGGTGCTCTATCGAGAGGGTATTCATATGTTATAAAAATTCAGTAGAGTTGGTTGCATATTGGGACAAGTCAGGGCTGGATGGCTCTCAATAGAGGTCCTAGTGAATTCAAGAGGTAAAGTGTGGTGCCTGATAATACTGAGACTACAAGTACAGTTGGGAGTCAAACTTTTGAAGCAACTTACGAAAAAGGGCACAACACGTTCTATGATATTTTGACTTGTGGTGTAGTATTTGAGAGACATGAAACGACCGTCGTTTTGGAGATAGCATGGCCTTATGATTTAAGGTCTTATGTGAAGTATTTACCTATCGTCAGTTCTAAAGTTGTGATGGAAATCGTGTCTATCGTATATCGGCACGTGAGGTGCAGTGAGTGGTATGGAATTTGAAGTAAGGACCAAGGTCGCAGTTTGGTCAATGAATGTGATATAAAGAGCTCGGATGAGCAGGAAAGGAGTTTCGGTGTTTTGAGTAAGATGGGTATTAACGTCGGTATCACTTGAGATCGGTGTTCTGTGAGAAAGGCTTTGTATCCTAGTTAAGGACTCCCGATCGCTTTTCAGTGTTAGTGCAGCCGGTGGGTTGAATGTGCAGGCCCGTTTAATTATTCGGAAGATGGTGGGAGCTTGTCCCACAAGAGGGTTGTATAGGTGACATGTAGTCACTTGATTGGTTAGAAATTTAAACCAAGTATGAGGATTTTGGTGATATCATCCATTTGAGAATTTATGCCTGGAGGGCACTCTGCTTATTGGGTTATAGACCTGTGAAATATTATTGACTTAGCTTGGCACGACCAGAATAGACTTAAGGTCGGTGGATAGATTTAATGTGTGGAAGTGAGCCTTGCGTTAGGCCGGTTGTGTTTCTTCCAGCAATGTGCCCCCTTATGGAGGGGTAGTCGCGGTCTTATTTCGCGGTTAGTTAATTCATGTAAAGATATATTGCGCCATATGAGTTGTGAGACGGCTTGGTAATTTCCTTATGTGTTGAGGTTCCGCTCAGTGGTGATGTTATATGAGCATGATGGTTCTTGAGACTTCAGATAATATACCGCACATCAGTTGTGCTTGAGTTTGTAGCGTATAGCGCTATATGTTTCCTTGTGTCCGATATCATGCACCTTAGTGTGCTTATGATCGATATTCAGCATTTTGATGTGATGAGATATTCAGCTCGACGTATGGCTCCTTGTGTGAGTTTTATACAGGGATCGGGTGGCATGCCACCATGGTTATATTGTTTGGATCGGGTGGCACGCCGCCATGGTTATATTTTTTGGATCGGGTGGCACGCCGCCATGGGTATATCGTTGGGATCGGGTTGCACGCCGCAACAGTGTGATGTTTATTTCAGTGTCCATAATTGCTCTTATGTGTTCTGTTTCCTATTTTTCTGAGGAAGTCCATGTTAGTGTGAGAGTTGAATAGTTCTCTCTCTAGTGTTCGCCTTCCTTTTGTATCACGTATGAATTAGTGGCCTAATGATACATTGTGTCATCTTGTAGGACTTTTGATTATGTCTGAGGTGGCTTATCGCCTGAGCAGTTCGTACTGGGTAAGATGAGGTTATGGGATTTGGGGTCAGTGCAAACTGATTATATGAAGTATATTGTAGAGAAAAAGATCATTCTCTGGTTTAGGACAAGGTAATGGATATTGTCAGGGGTATAAACCCAATGAATTGTTGATTCAATAGTTGGTTATGGATATCGGCACATCTCTTCCATCCTGTCAGTGTTGTAAAAGCTAGAGCAAGACATATGTAGGTCATGAGATGCAATGAGAGCATCAGATTTGTGGAATTTTGAACTATTATATTTAAATAATATTATTGTGGTCCCATGAGTAAAGTGATGCAAAGTATAAATTCAGCAAATTTATGCAGTCATGTATGGGTACAGCGTGTGAAGATTGATATGGTGGTCGTATGATGTAAACATGCTAGGTAGGAAATTCCGGATGTTGGAATTGGGTCTAATGGCTTATTTACTCGAATAAGGGAGTATATCTATAGAGTTATCGAGCTAATGTGTTCAAATGAGTTGTGGAAGCGCAGGAAGTTGATTGAGATGTTAAACCAGTGATTTCAGACTACTTCAGTGTAGTTCTCAGCACGTTCGAGGACGAACGTATGTTTAAGTGGGGGAGATTGTAACGACCCAACCGGTCGTTTTGAGCTACGGTGCGTCATTCAGCAGTTTGAGGCCATGAGCAGCTTCATCTCAGGTATATTGACTTGTGTGTATGGTCAGAATTAAAATTCAAGAAGTTTGGAGTCAAATTTAAATGAAAATTCTCTTTTCCGAAGCTTAAAATTGAAGAAATGAACTAGGATTGGAATTTGAGTATACGACCTCGAAATTGGAATCTGAAGGTTCCAACAGGTTCATATGATGATTTCGGACATGGGCGTATGCCCGGATCGGGTTTTGGATAACTCGGGAGCGTTTTGGCGCATATTATGGAAGATAGCATTCTTGAAGAAATTGCATCAGTTTGGCTTAAAATGCATTTTAGTGTTATTGATGTCCGTTTGGGATTCCGAGACTGGGAGTAGCTCCGTATGGTTATTCTGGATTTGGGAGCACGATCGGAAGTGAATTCGGAGGTCCGTTGGTCATTTTGGATTCGTTTGGCTAAAGATAGAAAATTGAAGGTTTTTGAGAAAATTTGACCGGAAGTGGAAATTTTGATATCAGACGCGAAATGTGAGTTAATTGTTTAACGAGTAAATTGAGTATCGAACTGAGAAAATGAGCTCTGAATTCAGTTTTGATTGAAGGATTGTGTTCGTATTATTATTTGTGACTCATAGGAACAAGAATCGCCTAATTCCGAGTTCGTATGACGGAGTTAGAGCCATTTTAGTGAAACAAAAGCTGCTGCAATTTTCTGGGCAATTTCTGCATTTTTCGTACGTGTGAACAGTGATCTCACTTGTGTGTACAGTATCTTTGTACAGTATACATGAACAGTACCGTATCAACAGTGCCTATGAACAGTGACATGAACAGTGCATGTGAACAGTGACGTGAACAGTGCATATGAACAGTGACGTGATTAGTGACGGACATAATGTTAAGTTCTAAAAATAGGAATTTCTCCCATTTTCCATTTTTGACGAATTGGAGCTCCGATAAGGCGATTTTTTGAGGGATTTTTGGAGAGAACAACGGGGTAAGTGTTCTTAACTCAATTTTGGTTGTATAACTTGAATCTATTGCAAGTTTTGGTGTTTAATCTAAGGATTTTGTTGGAAAAGGGCAGAAAACCCTCTTAGATAGAATCATTGATTTGAAGGTCGAAATGATATGGGAATTTAATAAATTTGGTATGGTTAGATTCGTGAGAGTGCGAGGTTTCTAGAAATATAAAATTTACCCGGTTCCGAGACGTGTGGTCCGAGGGGTATTTTGGTCATTTTACATAATTTTGCGTATTAGCTTAGAATTTAATTGTAGAATAAATTACTTGAATTATTATTTACAAATGCAATTTAATTGAATAGATTTGAGCCATTTGGAGTCGGATACTCGTGGCAAGAGCGTGTTTTCAAGTTGACGTGCACTTGATCGAGGTAAATGGCTTGTCTAACCTTGTGTGGGGGACTTTGTCCCTTAAGATATGAATATGGTATTTGAATGCCTTGTGCGTGAGGTGACGAGCGCATACTTGAGCTAACTGTTGAAAACCCGAATTTTTACTTAAAGATAAAAGTTACTTGAGTTGAGTTCTCTTTCATATTTACTTATTCCTAATTGCTATTATAGCTTGTGCTAGTTTAGAGAAGCATGTTTAGTGGATTTATTTGTCTATTTGCTTAAACTACCTTGTTGCATTCTATGAGACATATTAGGCCAAAATATACTATTATTTTTTATGAGTCGGTAGATAATTAATATCTTGAGTTGTTGTTGGTTGATTTAAATTGGGACTACGGGACGGCATCCCGAAAATTTCCCCTATACATATTATACAATAAGAATGAGGGTGCGGGATACTAAGAGATCCCTGGCACAGAAAAGAATATATTTATTGAGGATACTAGGAGATCCTCTGGATACCAAGAGATCCCAACAATTATTATTGTGGATACTAGGAGATCCCAGAATATTTATTGAGGATACCGGGAGATCCTCGGGATACCAGGAGATCCCAGAATTTATTGTTATGGATACTAAGAGATCCCAAAAATATATTTATTGAGGATACCAAGAGATCCTCGGGATACCAGGAGATCCCAGAATTTATTGTTATGGATACTAAGAGATCCCAAAAATATATTTATTGAGGATACCAAGAGGTCCTCGGGATGCCAGGAGATCCCCGACGTTAAATATCCGGTTGTGGTTTGTACCTCTATTCTTTGATAGTGTTTGTCCGTTGTTATTGTTTTACTTATTTTTCTTGCCGGATATTTGCTGTGATTATACACATATTGTCTTCTCATTATCATATTGGTTATTATATTTTACCTCAGTAGGGCCCCGACCTTCCTCGTCACTACCCAACCGAGGTTAGGCTTGGCACTTACTGAGTACCGCCGTGGTGTACTCATGCTACTCTTCTGCACACTTTTGTTGTGCATATCCAGGTATATCTGATCAGGCACATTTCGGGTGATCTAGAAGCTCTTTAGGAGACTCGAGGTATGATCTGCTACATCCGTAGATCCGGGGAGTCCCCTTCTATTCTCACTAGTGATAGTAGTTATTTCCCTTACTCTCGTTGTATAGACATTTCGTGATGTATAAAGCCACAGTTGTACTCTTTCTTAGTCTGTGTTGCCCATGGGTTTCCGGGTCTTGGTAGTATGTTGCTTAGTGTGTTTTGGTGAAGTGTATGTGCCGAGCGGAACCTATTACATTTCATTTACATTATTTTGTTGTTACCTTATCTTTTGTTTTATGAAATTGTACATTCTGCATCGTGTTAGGCTTACCTAGTCGCGAAGGCTGGGTGCCGTCATGACAGGTTCACGATTGGCGTAGGCCTGCAAGAGCAGCACCTCTCACATGGCAGCAGTTCTCTACTCTCTTTCTAGAGAAATATGTACCTCGGTCTCGTCGCGAGGAGCTACGTCGCCGGTTCGAGTGGTTGATTCAGGGCGACATGTCTGTGACTCAGTATGAGCTTAGATTCACACGGTTGGCTAGGCATGCCACATGGATGATCCCTAATGATAGGGAGAGGATCAGGAGGTTCATTGATGGCCTCAACTACTCTATCCGCATTCTTATGACCAGAGAGAGAGTTTTGTCATCATCGTTTGAGCAGGTTGTTGATATGGCACGCTCCATTGAGGCGGATCGTCGCCGAGAGAGAGAGGAGCGGGAGGCCAAGAGGCCTCGTGGTTCGGGCAGTTTCAGTGGTGCTCCATCTAGAGGGCATTCCCAGCATAGCAGAGGTCGCTCATCTAGACCTTCTCATTCAGGCCGCCCAGAGCAGAGCAGAGGTTCGTATGGTCGCGGTTGACAGGGGTTTCAGCAGGGTCAGTCATCACTTAGTGCCCTTCCAGCCCAGGGTGCAGCACCTACTTCTTCAGCCCAGGGTTCTTCTGCGGCGAGGGGTTCCCTTCAGTCCCCTTCTCCAGCACCAGGTGCATGTTATGAGTGTGGTGAGTTTGGCCACATGAGGAGACAATGCCCTCGACTCCTTAGGGACAGGAATCAGCAGAGGGATCAGCCCTCATCTTCAACACCATCTCAGTCTAGTAGAGGTGAAGGTTAGTCTTCTCGTGGTCTCCCTAGGGGCGAGGAGAGATCTGGTGGAGGCCAGGCACGGTTCTATGCACTTCCTGACAGGCGTGATGCAGTTGCCTCCGATGCAGTGATTACAGGTATCATTTCTGTCTGTCACAGAGATGCCTCTGTTCTATTTGATCCACGGTCCACATATTCATACGTGTCCTCTTATTTTGCACATCATTTGGGTGCAACTCGTGGTAGTCTTGATTTACCTGTTCGTGTATCCACCCCCGTGGGTGATACGATTGTTGTGGATCATGTCTATAGATCCTGTGTTATATCTATTGGGGGTCTGGAGACCCAGGCAGATTTGTTATTGTTGGGGATGATGGACTTTGATGTTATATTGGGTATGGACTGGTTGTCTCTGTACCATGCTATATTGGACTGTCATGCTAAGACAGTTACGTTGGCCATTCCTGGTATTTCTCAGATCGAGTGGCGGGGTTCGACCAATTTTGTCCCTAGCCGTGTCATATCGTTCTTAAAAGCTCAGAAGATGGTCGAAAAAGGGTGTTTATCATACTTGGCTTTTGTGAGAGATGTGGGAGCTGAGTCTCCTAGCATTGATTCTGTACTTGTTGTGAGGGACTTTCCAGATGTATTCCCCTCAGACCTGCCGGGCATGCCGCCGGACAGGGATATTGATTTTGGCATTGACTTGGTGCCGGGCACTCAGCCTATATCCATTCCTCCTTATCGGATGGCACCAGCCGAGTTGAAAGAACTGAAAGAGCAGCTTCAGGAGCTTCTGGATAAGGTTTTCATCCACCCTAGTGTGTCCCCGTGGGGTGCGCCGATATTATTTGTTAAAAAGAAAGATGGTTCCATGCGGATGTGTATTGATTATAGGCAATTGAACAAAGTGACAGTGAAGAACAAGTACCATCTACCGCGCATAGATGATTTGTTTGATCAATTACAGGGTGCGAGGGTGCGAGGCTCTATTGATAGTACTAATTTATCGTCTTTTGTTGATGTCTTGAGCCGAGGGTCTCCTGGAAACAGCCTCTCTGCCCCCCGGGTAGGGGTAAGTCCTGCGTACATATTACGCTCCCCAGACCCCACTTGTGGGATTATACTGGGTTGTTGTTATTGTTGTTGTTGTTGTTGATATTCGTTCGGGCTATCATCAGCTGAAGATCAGGGACTCGGATATTATGAAGACTGCATTCAGGACCCGATATAGTCATTATGAGTTTCTTGTGATGTCTTTTGGGCTGACCAATGCCCCAACAGCATTTATGCATCTGATGAACAGTGTGTTCAGGCCTTATTTGGATTCATTTGTGATTGTGTTCATTGATGACATTGTAGTCTACTCCCGTAGTCAGGAGGAGCATGCTCAGCATTTGAGTATTGTGTTGCAGAGATTGAGGGAGGAGAAGCTATATGCTAAATTTTCCAAGTCCGTAGCATTTCTGGGACATATGGTGTCTCGTGATGGTACAGAGATCAGGAGTTTTCTTGGCTTGGCGGGGTATTATCACCGGTTTGTTCAGGGATTTTCATCCATTGCTTCTTCATTGACTAAATTGACCCAGAAGGGTGCACCATTCGTGTGGTCGGATGAGTGCGAGGAGAGCTTTCAAAAGCTCAAGACAGCTTTGACCACAGCTCCAGTGTTAGTATTGCCATCAGCTTCAGGTTCATATACCGTTTATTGTGATGCCTCGAGAGTAGGAATAGGTTGTGTGTTGATGCAGGAAGGTAAGGTGATTGCTTATGCTTCTCGGCAGTTGAAGCCACATGAGAAGACCTATCCTGTTCATGATTTGGAGCTAGCTGCCATTGTTCATGCCTTGAAAATTTGGAGGCACTATTTGTACGGTGTGTCTTGCGAGGTGTATACCGACCATCGTAGTCTCCAGCACTTGTTCAAACAGAAGGATCTTAATTTGAGACAGCGGAGATGGCTTGAGTTGCTCAAGGATTATGACATTACTATTCTATATCATCCCGGGAAGGCCAATGTGGTGGCCGATGCTTTGAGCCGGAAGGCGGTCAGTATGGGCAGCTTGGCATATATTCCAGCTGAGGAGAGATCATTTGCTTATGATGTTCAGGCGCTAGCCAATCGACTAGTGAGGTTAGACATTTTAGAGCCCAGCAGGGTGTTGGCTTGTGTTGTCTCTCGATCTTCTTTATATGATTGTATTCGTGAGCGCCGGTATGATGATCCACACTTGCTTGTCCTTAAAGATAGAGTTCAGCATGATGATGCTAGAGATGTCACCATTGATAGTGACGGCGTATTGAGGATGCAGGGCCGGATATGTGTGCCCAATGTTGATGGCCTTCGTGAGGTTATTCTGGAAGAGGCCTATAGCTCGCGGTATTCTATCCATCCAGGAGCCGCGAAGATGTATCAAGATCTGAAACAACACTACTTGTGTAGAAGGATGAAAAAGGATATTGTGAGTCATGTAGCACGGTGCCTCAACTGTCAGCAGGTCAAATATGAGCATCAGAGGCCCGGTGGCATGTTTCAGCAAATTGATATTCACGAGTGGAAATGGGAGAGGATCACTATGGACTTTATTAGTGGACTCCCTCGGACAACGAGGAAGTTTGATTCAGTTTGGGTGATTGTGGATAGGCTGACCAAGTCAGCACACTTCATTTCTGTGTGTACTACCTACTCATCGGAGCGGTTGACAGCGATCTTTATTCGGGAGATTGTCCGGTTGCATGGAGTCCCAGTGTCTATCATATCCGATAGGGGTACTCAGTTCACTTCTCAGTTTTGGAGAGCATTTGAGCGAGAGATGGGTACGCGGGTTGAGTTGAGTACAACATTTCACCCCCAGACAGACGGACAGTCTGAGCGCACTATTCATATCTTAGAGGATATGTTGCGAGCATGTGTGATTGACTTTGGTGGTTCGTGGGATGGGTTCCTACCACTTGCTGAGTTTGCTTACAACAACAGTTATCAGTCGAGTATTCAGATGGCCCCGTATGAGGCATTGTATGGCAGACGGTGTAGATCTCCCGTCGGATAGTTTGAGCCTGGTGAGGATAGATTGATAGGGACTGAGTTAGTTCAGGATGCTCTAGATAGAGCAAAGTTGATCCACGAGAGTCTTCGTACAGCATAGTCTCGCTAGAAGAGTTATGCGGACCGTAGAGTTCGAGAGTTGTCTTTCATGGTTGGTAATAGGGTGTTGCTGAAGGTTTCACCCATGAAGGGTGTCATGAGGTTTGGGAAGAAAGGGAAGTTGAGTCCCAGGTATATTGGTCCTTTTGAGATACTAAGGAGAGTTGGACAGGTGGCTTATGAGTTGGCCTTGCCACCCAGCTTATCCAGCGTTCATCCAGTATTCCATGTGTCTATGCTCCGGAAGTACATCAGAGATCCGTCTCATGTATTAGACTTCAGTACCATTCAGGCTTGATGGTGATCTATCCTATGATGTGGATCCTATTGCTATTTTGGGTCGTCAGGTGAGAAAATTGAGGTCTAAGGAGATTGCATCAGTTAAGGTTCAGTGGAGAGGTCGACCAGTGGAGGAGGCCACTTGGGAGATCGAGCGGGAGATGCGGAGATTATATCCTCACTTGTTTGAGACTTCAGGTATGTTTCTTGACCCGCTCGAGGACGAGCGTTTGCTTAAGAGGGGAGAATGTGACGACCCGGCCCGTCGTCACGGGAATTACCACCCCGTTATGTTGTAATTACATTCTTTATGCTTTTATATCTATGTTAGAGTCTATCGGGTGAGTTAGGAGTGATTTGGATTGAAAATGAGGCATATAGCCTTTTTGAAGGAAACTTGAATAAGGAAAGTCAACCCGGAGTTGACTATTTGGTTAGAGGGCTCGGAATCGGATTCCGATGATTCGGTTAGTTCCGGGAGGTGATTTGTGACTTAGGGGAGCAATCGGAATTGAATTTGGAGGTCCGGTGTAGAAATAGGCTTGAATTGGCTAAGGTTGAATTTTGGAGAAATCCGAACGGTAAGTGAGATTTTGATCCGGGAGTCGGAATGGAATTCCGACAGTTGCAGTAGCTCTGTTAGGTGAATTTGGATGTGCCTGCAAAATTTCAGGTCATTCGGACGTCGTTTGGTCGGGTTTTTGATCGAATGTGTAATTCAGAATGTTTTAAAGAATTTAGGCTTGAATCCGTGTGTAATTGGTGATTTTGATGTTTAGGATGGTGTTTTTATGATTGGAACAAGTTCATATCGTGTTTTGGAGTATGTTGGTGGTTTTTGTTGGGGTCCCTGGGGCCTCGGGATGAATTCGGGGGTCCAAACGGACCATTTTTGTGCCAAATGCACTGCTGTTTCTGCTGCAATTAGTGTAGAGGATTTTTGTGCTTCGCGATCGCGAAGCTATGACTGCGATCGCATAGTGTAAAGGTGGGAAGCTCTGCGATCGCAAGGGTAAGACTGCGATCGCGTAGTGTATTGGAGGGAGGCCAAAAAGTTTGTTCTTCGCGATCGCAGAAAGAGTGATGCGATCGCGTAAGGTTGACTGGTTGTGCATCGCGATCGCGATGTGTAGTGTGCGATCGCGTAGGTCTGGGATTTAGAGCAGTGCGATCGCGGGTGGTTTCACGAGATCGCGTAGTGTTGAGGCATGAAGCAGTGCGATGGCGTAGGGAATGTCGCGATCGCGTAGAGTAACTTTGGAGCCTGGTGAATTTGTTCATCGCGATCGCGAGCCTGGGGCTGCGATCGCAGAAGGTCGCCTGGCAGTCAGTGAATTACTATAACAGAACAGTCCAGTCGCAAACCCCATACCCAAAACCTCCATTTTTGAGTTCCAAGAGAAGAAATTGACGGGAGATTGCTGGGAAATCATCGGGGTTTCATCGGAGGTAAGTTTTGTGGCTTAATTACATCATTTTATCATGAAATCCTTGGTTAAATTTCTATAAATGGAAGATTAAAGGTGGGTTTGAGCCCTAGGCCTAAATTGAAGAAAAACACCGATTTGAGTGGGCAAATGGAGTCCGATTTTGGTAAATTTTATATGCCTAGACTCGTATCGAGATGAGGATTCTGAATATGTGGCTTTTGTAATTTTTCGAGAAGTGTACCGAAAGTCGGGTTTTAACAACTTTGAGAATTTTGATGTAAATTGAGTTGTTTTGATTGGGTGTCGTCCCATTGGCCTAATTTGTTGTATTTCTACTGTATTTGACCAGATTCTATGTGTGCGGAGCTTGATTCTCGTGGCAAGGGCATTGCGGGGTAGTCGTCGCGCTGTATTGAGGGTGAGTAATAGATGTGGGTGATGACCAGCGGGTTCGAAACCACGGTATACCACTTTGTGACACTGTATAGCGGCGAGGCACGTACTCTCGTGTGAGTGCGAGGCCGATTGTGATTGGGAAATATGGTTTAGTCTGACTTGTTGATACTATGATATGATATTAGGCTATTCTTGAGCCGTCGAACCTCCTTCTCGGATGGTTGCATACTATATATTGTGATATTGGCCACTCATGAGCCGAGGAACCCCCTTCTTGGGCGGTTGAGTATACATGTGGGCCGTGAGCCAGTTATTGGATCCCGCGAGGATCGTTATTATCATTGTCTTGTGATATAGACATGTTAGTTTACTACCAGTCCGTAGCTATTTACTGTTATCATGTTATTTCCAATCTCTGGAACTTGATAGTACTGTTTTTAACTGAAAAATGATAAAAGAGTTTTCAAAACTACTTTGGAGCTCGCGAGGCTGTAATTGCATATTAGCTAACTGGTAGTGGGTCGGGCTACGCGCCGCAACGGTATATATGTTGGATCGGACTGCACGCTGCAGTAATATTGTGCCTGGGCTATAGGAGCCCCTCCTGAGTCTGAACCCCCACCGTGAGCACGGGTACCCAAATTGGATCGGGCTACGCACCGTAGCGGTCTTATCATGCATTGCATTGCATTTAGCTACATCTGTTAGTTATTATACTGTTTTGCTGGTACTTGTTGGTACAGGTACAGTCGATATTGATTCTGTGATAGGGTATTTGATTACAGATTTACATAGTGCTTTATTGCGGATTTCTTATCTGGGCTGTCTTACCCTTATTTATTACCACTAGGTCTGGCAATACTCATTTTACTCCCTGCACCTTGTGTGCAGATCCAGGTACCTCTCAACAGTGATCCAGTAGCTGTGCGAGGCGACATCTGTGGGATATATGAGGTAGCTGCAGAGTCCGCAGGACCCGATATTCCTTCTCACTGTCTTTGATTCTGTATTGACATTTCTTTCCGCACTTGGTATCTTGTAAACCTTTATACACTTATGTTCAGTAGAGGCTCATGACTCCTGACCCTTCGGTCTATGGGAGTAGGTATATTTTGGGACTTGGTTCCCCGATTTCGTTATATGTATCGCTGTTGCTTCGCGATTAGATATGCTTAAATGTGATAAAGCGAGCTTCTAGCTCCGTTATTGTTATTAATTGGTCAGGCTGGCTTAGCAATGTGCTGGGCGCCATCACGACCGGATTTGGGGTCGTGACTAGCTCCGTTATTGTTATTGATTGGTCAGGCAGGCTTAGCAATGTGCTGGGTGCCATCACGACCGGATTTGGGGTCGTGACAAAAACAAATAGCAATTAAGGCTCAAACAAGCCTCCTATCTTAAAAGAGCAAATATAGCATGACTTCAAATACTGGTTTGGTCTAAATTAAATCAAAGCATCGGATAGGATGAATCATTGCATATTTCTCAGATGAGGAGTCCGAGTTAGTCTTGTCTGAATGTAGTTTATTAAGAACTAACACTGTTAACTAATTACCTAATAGTTTACCTAAGTGAGATCCATAGGCATGGCATATAATAAAGCGTACTAATTTTAAGGAAAAGGTTGCTGGTTATATAAATAAAAGATGTGTAGATTTTAAACGACCTTATGACTGATTTTAGATCCATAGATGAAGTAGACGAAGCTGATTCAATTGGTTACTCCGATAGGGATGACCTCTAAGCATAATTGGTTTTAAACGATTACATAAATGCAAGAGTCCTATAGACATGGCAGAAGTTGATTATTATTAAACCTATGATTATTTGCCTAAGAACATGTATATGCAGAAATGCAGAGTACCTAGGATCATGATTTCTATATGCAAAACTTATAGTCATAATTTCTAAGATGCAGAAGTGCTGAATTTAAAGGCATGAGTTCATGATTTTAGAAATGCAGAACTTATAGACTTGATTATAGGAATGGTTTATACGAAACGAAAGTGCAGAAATACAGGAAAGAAAACTTATAGGCATGAGTTTTAAAATGCGGGAATGCAGAAAACTTATAGGCATGAGTTCTAAAATGAAGAAATTATAAATAACCTATAGGCAAGTTTTCTACCCTTTGCATGCATTCATCCCCATTCTTTTCCACTAGCTATCCCTATCGTTATTACAAATTATTACAGACCCAAATGAATCGGAAAAGAAAAGTAAAATTACATTAGAGGTTCCAGCTACATCCAAATAGCCTAATTCAGACTCAAAGTCTAACAATATGAGATAAACCAACATCTAGGATCAGATTTTCAAAAGCCTTTCTCATATTTTAGATGTGTCAAAGTTTTCAAGAGTCTCAAGGGCTCCAGGCAATGCTTACTGTGAGCACGTGATTTTTGCCTCGCATGATTTTGTCCTACAAAATTCCCAAAATTAGATTTTTTTTAATTATTTGATTTTTAGGATTTAATTGCATAAATTTTATGATTATTTGTATTTTTGTGTGCATTTTTAATTTATATAATTCATTGGAAATACAAAAAATACGTATCGCATTTGCATTTAGGATTTAATTTTATATATTTTTGATTAATTAGTAGTTACGATTTTACAAAATACAGAAACCACAAAATTTGATTTATTTTGCTTTGTTTGATTTTTTGCTTTGAATTTTGTTAGTTTCATTATAATTTGGTATTTATTTAATTGAGTTAATTGTCAATTAGAGCTTAATATAATTTCGTAGGATAATTTAGTTTTTTAGAGTTAATTTTAGTTTTTGTTTTAATTTGAAAAGAAAAAGAAAAGAAAATAATTAAAAGGAGATAAAAGGAAAAAGTATGAATTTGGGCCAGTCTTTGTTTAAACCCCCAGGCCCAAAACATTTTCATTCAAATTATCCCCACAGTCAAGCCCAATTCACCCTAGCCAGGTCCGGTCTACCTTACCACCCAAAACGACCCCGTTTTGCCTTAATCAATCCTGGTCATCGAGGTTTTATGATCTAACGGCCAGGAACCTAGGGTCACTTAATATATATATGTCCAATCGCACCCCGCTACCCCCTCGTCACCCGTCTCTCCCCCCAAACCTTGGAGACCAAAAAAACCCTAGATGCCACAGTCTCCACCACCATCTTCGCCGCCTACCGAAAACCGCATACGATGGAGGCTGACATCCAATCCCAACCAAATTTATACCACAAGCACACCTTGACCTGCTCATCTCGAATCCACAGGTCTTTTCCCTTAAAACTCGCCTGAATCCGTCGAACATTGATTTAAAGCTATGAACCCTAGTGCCACCACTGTTTCTACGGTGGCACCGCCGCCTCCTTTCAACCCCACAATTACACCCTTGAACCCCTACCACCTCCTCTCAACCAATCTATGACTAGCCTCTATCAAAAAACTCTCAAAACATTCGAATTTTAGATCTAGGGTTCATAAGTCCAGACCACTGATGCGTGCGGTTTATTTTTAAAGATTTGATTGGTCTCGTTCCTCAATAATGCTACTCATTTATTCTTACTAAGAACAAGTGGGTGAAATTATTGGGGATGAAATCAATGGTTCGAGTCTGTTTTGATTCTGTCCAAATAGGTATGGACTTCTTCATTTTTTTTCTTTCAATTCGATTCATCTTCTTCCTCACCCCCTTTCCTTGAGTTGAAGTTTGAATTAAGTTTTGTTCCTGTTTCCCCTGTTAGTTGAACTGTATAAATCTTGACCCTTTTGTTTTGTTTGAATTTCTATGGTTAATAAGATTGAGTGTTTTGTGTTATTTAATTTAGGTTTAGACTTGTTTAAATAACTGCTTAGTTTAATTGCGATAAGTTTTACAATTGTGTTTCTTGTTAAATGTTGGTGTGAATACTTGTAGGTTTGATTCATGTTTAATTTGTTACCATTTGTTATATTTGTGCATTTTATTTTAAGATTTTTCTTCTTTTGATCTATTTGAAGCCCTGGCATTTGAGCCATCATGTTTGTCACATTTTAAGGGGTCATACGGTTAATTGTCAGTCTAAAAACTAGAGGGGTCTCAAAGGAATGGGTGAAAGGTAAATAACAGGTTTGCTAAGGGTAAATTGGGAAATATAGTTCAGGGAATCTTGCCTTAACTGCCTAAGAAACCCCTCGAAGCTTCTATCAAGGGCCTATAGTTAAATTTCTGATGTTAACTCAGAAAACAAGTCATAAAATCAGGGACCTGAGGGCTAAAATAAAACCTTCAGGTTGCTTGCTTGCCTATAAAGGCATTTGCATTCTTTCCTTGCAAGGTTGACATTAGAGATAAAAAAAAGTTAAAAAATCCTAAATAACTCTAGATGACTAAAACTTCAAAAACACTAGTTCATTGAGTCCTGTTATTGATTTTCTGAAGTTTTCTGCTAGTGCTAAAATAATTTTGGATAGCTGATAGCAAAAATGAATTGAAATCAAGTCTAGTATAAAGTCTTCTGCTTTGTTTCTGGGTTTTGAAGTTGTTCTTCTAGGCTGTTTGCATCACTTTCTGGGTTAAAATTGGATGCGTTTCTGCTGCTGATTTCTACTACTACTGCTGTTGTTTCTTTGCTCTCACAACCTTTTTTTCTATTTATCCTCAAATTCCAGGTAGTTTCTTTCTAAACTCTAGAGATATAATCTGCGGTTTTGAAGATGAAATAACATATGAAAGCATGACTTAGACCCCTCTGTCTCATCTACAGTCTTCATGATGTATATGCTATTTATTCACATGGATCATTGCATACTTAGCTAGGCTCTTATGTTCTGTATTTGCTTGAGGATTGTTAGATTATTGTGTTTAAAGATTAGTCAAGTTTAATGTATTTAAATTTGTTGGTTTCAAATAGCATATGTAATCATGCTTGGGAATGAATTCATGGCTGGATTGATGTTTGGGATGTTGAGGCTAAATGTTAATATTGGGGGTGTCAATAGAACTTTGTGATTTGTTTAGATATAATGTCTTGGTAGTGCATTGTCACGACCCCAAACTCGATCGTGATGGAACCCAACACAATTGCTAGGCAAGCTCGACCATTAACACTCTCAACCCGAGCATGAAGCTCAAAACCAATTAATTAATTACTTAGATCAAATATCAAGACTAATAGTCGAATAATACAAAAGAACATCCTACAAAATACTAACATAAATAGAAACTCCCAAAGACTTGGGATCATGAGTCTAGAGCCTCTAAATAATACAAAGTCAAGAATCCTCAACAATAAACATGTTCTACAGTACGAAAATGATACAGGGATAGGGGAGGAGTCGGGTCTTGCGGACGTCAAGCAGCTACCTCGACAGCTCCTGAAATTCTGGAAGCAGAAACTAGCTCAACTAAGCTCCTGAAGTACCTAAATCTACACACAAGGTGCAGGGAGTAATGTGAGTACTTCCAACTTAGTGGTAATAGGCATGTGTAATGTCTAACAGTAAGAAATCGCAAAATAGCACGATGTAAAGCTATAACCAATTAGTCCATACATTTAATAATGAAACAACAACAATTGATGACAGTTAGAATAGATAGAAAATTATGAATGAATGCAATGCACTGCACATGATCGCTGCGGCGCGCAACCCGATTTATTTAACGTCGACGGTGCTCACTGGAGGTGTGTACAAACTCCGGAGGGGATCCTACAGCCCAAGCGCAATATAATCATAGCATTCGCCGCGGTGTGCAGTCCAATCCACCATCAGTCCAGTTAAATGAATGCAAGCCACACGGGCACAGTCAAATTATCATTTTTAATTACAAATTATTAGGAATTATAGAGTAAGTGTTTAAAAACTCTAAAGTTTTACTAATCATTGCTAGATAGTGTTCAACTCAGGACTGATATCACGAAAACATGCTAATATCTTGGAAATAGTGATAATAATTCCTATGGGATCCAAATAATCGGCATACAACCCGAGTATGATTGTAACAATCCAAGTAGGATGTTTATCAACAAATTTCTAACCAATAACAGAGTACTAACATCACTCGGGCATATTAAGTCATAGTCCCCGATCACAAATGACCCCGCACTCGCTGTAGAGTACGTGTCTCACCTCAATATAGTGTCACAGTGTGATATACCGGGTTTCAAACCCTCAGATCATCATCCACTTCTATTACTCACCTCAAACCGGTCATGAGACTACACTGTTAAGCCTTTTCCTTTGGAATCAACCTCCCCGCGTGCCGAATCTGGTCAAAACAATGAAGAATATGTTATAACAAGCTAATGGAACATAACCAAATTGAAAGAACTCGAAAACCTCCCAAAAAATACGAAGTTGGCACAGCCCGAGCCCCAGAGCCACTTCTTGAAAAATTATGAAATTTACATTACCGGACTTCTCGTCTCGCCTCCAGTCTACCCATATCAAATTCATCAAAATCGGAGTCCATTTGACCCCTCAAATTCCAAGTTTACACTTTCTTAGGTTTCAAGCCCTAAACTCCATTTTACCCCTTAAATCCTTGAATTTTCAGTGTTAAATCCTTGTTTATACACTATAAAATATTCTTTGTGACGACCCAAAAGGTCATCACTTGTTTATTTAATCATTCCGAGCTTTTGAGGTCTTGAAAACCTCATTTATAGTTGCCTCGATTTGCGTGCACAGTCCGGGCACAAAGCTGGAAAAGATTTATGTTGAAATATGTGAAATATGTGAAAAAGTAGAAGAATTTTGATATTAATATTGATATGGTTGACTTCGGTCAACATTTTTGGTAAACGGATCCGGACCCGAGATTGGATGGTCCCGAGAGGTCCGTAGGAAAATATGGGACTTGGACATGTGTCCGGAGTTGAATTCGAGGCCTAGAGCCCAAGTTATGAATTTTTATGTGAAATTGTTTTTGATGCAATTATTAAAGGAAATAAATTAATAGACCTTGGTATCGGGCTCGTATTTTGGTTCCGACGCCCGGTACAAGTCTTAAATATTATATATGTGATTTCTGTAAAGTTTGGTGACATTTGGATGTCGTTTGAGATGTTTTGGACCTTGAGTTCCAAGTTAAGAAGTTTTGAAAATCAAAACTATGAAAACCATGAGTTTGGGGCTTGATTTGATTGAAATGAAGTGATATTGGCGATATGATCGCACGAACAAGTCCATAATGTGTTTTTGAGGTTGTGTACATGTTTGGTTTGGAGCCCGGGGGGCTCGGGTAAAGATTTGATAGGCCGTTGGTTAAATTTCTGAATTTTGAACTGCTGGTTTTTTTCACCCAGCTGTTGGCTTCGCAATTGCGAAGAATTTCTCGCAATTGCGAAGGTGACAGACCAAGGCAGGGTTTGCAAATGCGAACCCTTGATCGCAAATGCGAAGGGCGTCCAGGAAGGCTTGGGTTCGCAATTGCGAACATGACCTCGCAAATGCGAGGCCTTCACTGCCTAGCCATGCTTCGCAAATGCGAAGCATTCTTTGCAAATGCGATGCTTCACTGCCTAGCCATGCTTCGCAAATGCGAAGCTTTCTTCGCAAATGCGATGCCTCACTGCTAAGCCATGCTTCGCAAATGCGAAGCCTTCTTCGCAAATGCGAAGGAGCCTGGTTCGCAAATGCGAACAAATGTTCGCAAATGCGAACTTTCCACCCTTAGCTTATTTTTCAAACTCCAGAAATTGGTCGGGGTTCGCAATTGCGAACCCATGTTCGCAAATGCGAACACAGAGACCTGAAAAACACGAATTTCAGTCATTTCTTCATTTTTCACAAAACCAAAACACCCATTTGCGACTCTTCAAGGATTTCTTCTTCATCAAAACGATTGTAAGTCACTTTTTACTTAATTCTTTCAATTCCTAACATCATTAAACATGTTTTTCATTAGAAATCAAATGTTTTCATGGTAAAATTCTTGTTTTTGGTTAGAAAATAGGTTTTTCATAAATTGGGGAATTGGACCTCGAATTGAGGTCCGATTTTGAAACAAATTATATACATGAACTCGTGGGGGATGGGTAACCGGATTTTGGTCCTAACCCCGAATTCCGACCATGTGGGCCCGGGGTTGAAATTTACTATTCATGGCAGGAATGTTGTAAAAGTGTTATGTGGTATTAAGAATTAGTTTGTGGAGTAGAATTGATGATATTAAATCAATTGTGTATAGATACGGTTGGATTGGAGCCAAATTGAAAGAAAAGACATTTCCACGGATTGGATTGTTCATAAGTATTCGAGGTAAGTGTTTGTTCTATCCTAGCTTGAGGGAATAGGATTATGTGTTATGTGTTATGTGATCGAGTGCGGTGTATGGGCTGTGGTGACGAGCATCCATACTACTGGCGTCTAGTATGACCGTGAGTCGTTGGAAAATGATATTTTGAGATATATTACATGTGAATCGTTATTGTTCTCCCTTGTTGGGACTTGTTGTGAAGATAATTATTGATTGCCCTTGATGGGACGATTTATGAATTGTTGTTTCTTTCTCTGCCCTTAACTGTGATTGTTATTTGGGTGAGGAAGAGTGATAATGCACGAAGGGTGATGCCGTGCCATGTTTATTTATTTATGCATGAAGGTTAATGCCGTGCCATGTTTATTTATTGATTATGCACGAAGGATCATGCCGGTGCCCTGTTATTGAACCATGTACGAAGGATCATGCCGTACTATGGATGTGAGGATGAGAGTAAAAGCACGAAGGGTGATGCCGTGTACTTTATTTGTTTATTTGGTGAGGATGAGAGTAAAAGCACGAAGGGTGATGCCGTGTACTTTATTTGCTTATTTGGTGAGGATGAGAGTAAAAGCACGAAGGGTGATGCCGTGCAATTGCTTGTTATTTCTTGAAGTGATATTATTCGTGTTTACATTATACTTTGTCTTCTTTGTGAAATTATTAACTGTGGTTAGTTGTTAAGATTCTTTAAGATACTCCTTATTGTGTTATTACTTGATTATTTCTTGTTATTTTGTGGTACACATATATATATTGAATTGCACGGGTTTATGTGAGTGTCTGGTCCTAGGCTTGTCACTACTTCGCCGGGATAGGCCAGGCACTTACCAAAGCACATGGGGTCGGTTGTGCTGATGCTACACTTCTGTGCGTTTTTGCACAGGTCCAGGTTACGATCAGGAGCAGCAGCGGCAGTAAGTAGATTGCGTGGGAGCTAATCATATTTGAGACCGAGGTAGCTTGCAGACGTCCGCAGGCCCGTCGTCTCTTTCTTTATTTATGTTATTAGCTGTAGTCTCTTTGTTCCGAGACAAACAGAATTATGTTATATTTCCTTGAGACTTTTATGTGTAGTATTCCATAGTAGTTTGTGAGTTGGTGACTCCACGTCTTGGGTAGAGGATTTCGGTATAATTTTCACTTTGTGATTTGTTATATCCATTTCGATAAAGTATTCCGCATTTATTTAATTAAAATTGTGTTAAAAACAGGATAGTATGAATATAGTGGCTTGCCTAGCTACCACGAGTAGGCGCCATCACGATCCCGATGTTGGGGGAAAATCCGGGTCGTGACAAGTTGGTATCAAAGCTCTAGGTTACATAGGTCTCACCACTCACGAACAAGCTTAGTAGAGTTTGGGAGGTAGGTACGGAGACGTATGTACTTGTCCTCCAGAGTCTATTGAGTTAGGAAAAAGTCTCTCATTTGTTCTTTCTTGTCGTGCGACTTGTTCCTCAATTACTGATTGAATTTCTATTCTGTCCTTTCGCAGATGGTAAGGACACGCACTTCTTCGTCCGCTGACCAGCAGCCTGAGCCCCAGACAGCTCCTGTGAGGGGCAAGGGCCGAGGCCGTACTAGAGGCCGTGGTAGGGGTAGAGCTCAGCCCCAGGCAGCTACCCCAGAGGTGGAGCCTCATATTGAGATTGATGAGGAGGTTCCGGTTCCAGCAGGCTCCAGTGGGCCCAGCTCAGGTCCCGGGAGAGGCTTTGATTACCCCGGATCTCCGGGATGCTTTGGTCAGAATAGCGGGATTTATGGATAGCATTGCCAGAGCGGGTCTATTATCAGTTGCCCCAGCTACTTCTCAGGCTGGAGGAGGGGCCCAGACTCCTATTGCTCGTACTCCGGAGCCAGTAGCTCCTCAGCCTCAGGCACCAGTAATCCAGCCAGCTGTGGCCACTCAGTCAGGTACCGCAGCTCATGCCGGTGATGGAGCGGCCATGACTTCTGATTCGTTATGGAGGCTTGATCGGTTCTCCAAGTTATTTACCACTACATTCAGTGGAGCCGCATCAGAGGATCCTCAGGACTTTTTATTCAGTTGCCATGAGATTCTCAAGACTATGGGGATCGTGGAGACAAACGGAGTTGATTTCTGTACCTTCAGACTTGCAGGATCCGCCAAGACTTGGTGGAGAGATTATTGCCTGACTCGACCAGCAGGGTCCCCAGCTCTATCATGGGACCGGTTTGCGGAACTATTTATGGAGAAGTTTCTCCCTGCTACTCGGCGGGATTTACTTCGGAGGCAGTTTGAGCGCCTCCATCAGGGCACTATGACAGTTACACAGTATGAGACGAGATTTATTGACTTGGCTCGTCATGCGGTGGTGATACTTCCCACGGAGCGGGAGAGGGTTCGCAGGTTTATAGATGGGCTTAATCAGCCGATTAGACTCCAGATGGCTATGGGCGTGGGGAGTGACATATCATTTCGGGAGGCAGCCAATGCAGCACGCAGAGTTGAGATGGCTCTTGCTAGGGGAGGCGGTTATTCTTCAGATAAGAGGCCTCGTCATACAGGTAGATTTGGTGGTTCTTCCTCTGGTAGCAGAGAATCCTTTGATAGAGGCCAGTCTTCCAGGCCTTTTCATTCCGCCCTTCGGGCTTCACGGGGTGGATCGGGTGATCGTGGTTCTCGGGGGTATTATTCAGACCAGTCTCCTATTAGTGCTCGGCCTCTTCAGAGTGTTCGTGGAGGCCATTCGGGTCGTCGGGGCCAGCAGCCCTATCGGTCCCAGAGTTGCTACGGTTGTGGCGATCCGGGTCATTTTATCGGGAATTGCCCTATAGCGGCGGGCAACTCTCAGGGAGCGAGGTCCTCGTCCTATGATTCGAGGCCCCAGCTGACCCTCAGCCCTGCCCAGCCAGCGAGAGGCGGGGGTAGGGATTATAGAGGTGGAGGTCGAGACCGTAGAGGTGGAGACCAGCCAGGCGAGAGGTAGAGGTCGGCCGGTTGATGGTCGTCCTAGAGACGCGGCTCGGAGGGAGGTGCGGATCCCCGATTCTATACTTTACCGGCCGGAGCCGAGGCGAGAGGCATCAGATGTCGTGATTACAAGTACTATTCTTGTGTGTGGCGCAGAGGTGCTTCGGTATTATTTGACCCTGGATCTACCTATTCCTATGTGTCTTCCTACTTCGCACCGTATTTAGCTGTGCCCGGCTATGCTCTGGATATTCCAGTTTATGTGGCTACGCCAATGGGTGACTCTATTGTAGTCGATCGGGTGCATCGTTCGTGCGTAGTTATATTTGGGGGCCTTGAGACCCGTGTTGATCTGTTGCTCTTGGATATGGTAGATTTTGATGTCATATTGGGGATGGACTGGTTGTCCCCATACCATGCTATTCTTGATTGTCATGCTAAGATTGTCACCTTAGCCTTGCCAGAATCACCCCGATTAGAGTGGAAGGG
Source organism: Nicotiana noctiflora (assembly GCA_032618575.1). Lineage (NCBI taxonomy): Eukaryota > Viridiplantae > Streptophyta > Magnoliopsida > Solanales > Solanaceae > Nicotiana > Nicotiana noctiflora. The sequence goes on along the minus strand of JASVEL010002386.1, from coordinate 103,906 downwards.
TACCTCAAGCCACTCTGTTCGCACTGTTATTTCTTATGTTAAGGCTCGACGTATGGTCGAGAAGGGGTGTTTAGCTTATTTGGCTTATGTTCGTGATTCCAGTGCAGAAGTTCCTTCCATTGATTCAGTCCCTATTGCACGGGAGTTTCCTGAGGTTTTTCCTTCAGACCTGCCGGGCATGCCACCCGACGGGGATATTGACTTCTGTATTGATTTGGCACCGGGCACTCAGCCCATCTCTATTCCACCCTATCGTATGGCCCCGCCGGAACTAAAAGAGTTGAAGGATCAGTTGCAGGACCTTCTTGAGAAGGGTTTTATCAGGCCCAGTGTTTCCCCCTGGGGAGCACCTGTATTATTTGTAAAGAAGAAGGATGGCTCGATGCGGATGTGTATTGATTACCGGCGGTTAAACAAGGTGACTATCAAAAATAAATATCCACTGCCGAGGATTGATGATTTGTTTGACCAGCTCCGGGGAGCGAGGGTATTCTCTAAGATAGACTTGAGGTCAGGCTACCATCAGCTGAAGATCAGGGCGGCTGACATTCCTAAGACGACCTTTCGCTCTAGATATGGGCATTATGAGTTCTTGGTCATGTCCTTCGGGTTGTCCAATGCCCCAGCAGCATTCATGGAGTTGATGAATCGGGTATTCAGGCCTTACTTAGATCTGTTCGTGATAGTCTTCATAGATGACATCCTGGTATACTCCCGCGGCCAGGAAGAGCACGAGCAGCACCTCAGAGTGGTTCTTCAGACTCTGAAGGATAATCGGCTATATGCCAAATTTTCAAAATGTGAGTTCTGGCTGAGTTCGGTAGCATTTCTGGGTCACATTGTATCTGTGGAGGGTATTCAGGGTAGACCCAAAGAAGATTGAGGCAGTCCAGAATTGGCCTCGACCAGCTTCAGTGACTGAGATACGGAGTTTCTTGGGATTAGGAGGTTACTACCGTCGTTTTGTAGAGGGGTTTTCTTCTATTGCAGCCCCGATGACCAGGTTGACCCAGAAGGGTGTCCAGTTTTAGTGGTCAGAGGAGTGTGAGGCGAGCTTTCAGAAGCTCAAGACAGCCTTGACCACCGCACCAGTGTTGGTACTACCTACAGGTGCAGGGCCTTATACAGTTTATTGTGACGCATCTCGTACATGAGAAGAATTATCCAGTTCATGATCTTGAGTTAGCAGCAGTGGTTCATGCCTTAAAGATCTGGAGGCATTATCTATATGGTGTGACATGTGAGGTGTACACTGATCACAAAAGCTTACAGTATTTGTTCAAACAGAAGGAGTTGAATCTACGACAGCGGAGATGGTTAGAGTTGCTAAAAGACTATGATGTTACTATATTATATCACCCGGGTAAGGCCAATGTGGTGGCCGATGCATTGAGTAGAAAGTATGCCAGCATGGGTAGTCTTGCATATATTCCGGTCAATCAGAGACCATTAGCTTTAGATGTTCAGGCCTTAGCCAACCAGTTCGTGAGATTAGACATTTCTGAGCCTAGCAGGGTGTTAGCCTGCACGGTCGCTCGTTCTTCATTATTAGAGCGCATCCGTGAGAGGCAATTTGATGATCCTCATTTGCGTGAGTTAAGAGATACAGTACAGCGGGGAGGTGCCACACAGGCAAACCTAGATGATGATGGGGTATTGAAATTGCGGGGTCGAGTTTGTGTGCCCAATGTCGAAGGAATTCGAGAGTTGATCTTAGCAGAGGCCCACAGTTCGCGGTATTCTATTCACCCGGGCGCCGCGAAGATGTACCGGGACTTACGGCAGCACTATTGGTGGTGGAGAATGAAGAAAGATATCGTTGCGTATGTCGCTCGGTGTCTAAATTGTCGGCAGGTGAAATATGAGCACCAGAGAGACCTGGTGGTGTATTCCGGAGGATTGAAATTCCCGAGTGGAAATGGGAGCGGATCACTATGGACTTCGTTACTTGGACTTCCTTTGACTCGGAGGAAATTTGATGCTATTTGGGTCATTGTTGATAGGCTGACCAAGTCGGCACACTTTATTCCAATGTCTGTCTCCTACTCGTCGGAGAGGTTAGCGGAGGTTTACATTAGGGAGATTGTTCGTCTCCATGGGGTGCCGGTATCTATTATCTCTCGATCGGGGTACGCGGTTTACCTCGCGGTTCCGGAGAGCGGTTCGGCAGGAGTTAGGCACCCGGGTTCGGTTGAGTACGGCATTTCATCCTCGGACGGATGGCCGGTCCGAGAGGACTATTCGGATTCTCGAGGACATGCTTCGAGCCTCGTGTTATTGATTTCGGAGGTTCGTGGGACCGGTTTCGCCATTAGCAGAGTTCGCCTACAATAACGAGTTACCAATCTAGCATCCGGATGGCTCCTTATGAGGCGTTATATGGTAGGCGATGTCGATCACCGGTTGGATGGTTTGAACCGGGAGAGGCTCGGTTGTTGGGTACAGATCTAGTTTAGGAGGCCTTAGATAAGGTCAAGACTATTCAGGAGAGATTGCGTTCAGCTCAGTCCAAGCAGAAGACTTATGCGGATCGTAAGGTTCGAGATGTAGATTTCATGGTTGGTGAACGAGTATTGCTCCGAGTGTCGCCTATGAAGGGCGTGATGAGGTTCGGGAAGAAGGGCAAGCTCAGCCCTAGGTATATTGGCCCATTTGAGATTCTAGACAGAGTGGGAGGGGTGGCTTACAGATTAGCTTTGCCGCCTAGCTTATCGGCCGTGCATCCAGTTTTTCATGTATCTATGCTTCGGAGATACCACGGCGATCCCACACATGTGTTAGACTTCGGTACTGTCCAATTGGACAATGATCTATCTTACGAGGAGGAGCCGGTAGCCATTCTAGACCGGCGGGTTCGACAGTTGAGGTCGAAGAGTTATCCTTCTGTGCGCGTTCAGTGGAGAGGTCAGCCTCCTGAGGCATCGACCTGGGAGTCCGAGTCTGATATGCGGAGCCGCTACCCACACTTGTTTCCTGACTCAGGTACTTCTTTCTTTTGTCCGTTCGAGGACGAACGGTTGTTTTAGAGGTGGAGATTGTGACGACCCAAAAGGTCATCACTTGTTTATTTAATCATTCCGAGCTTTTGAGGTCTTGAAAACCTCATTTATAGTTGCCTCGATTTGCGTGCACAGAGTCCGGGCACAAAGCTGGAAAAGATTTATGTTGAAATATGTGAAATATGTGAAAAAGTAGAAGAATTTTGATATTAATATTGATATGGTTGACTTCGGTCAACATTTTTGGTAAACGGATCCGGACCCGAGATTGGATGGTCCCGAGAGGTCCGTAGGAAAATATGGGACTTGGACATGTGTCCGGAGTTGAATTCTGAGGCCTAGAGCCCAAGTTATGAATTTTTATGTGAAATTGTTTTTGATGCAATTATTAAAGGAAATAAATTAATAGACCTTGGTATCGGGCTCGTATTTTGGTTCCGACGCCCGGTACAAGTCTTAAATATTATATATGTGATTTCTGTAAAGTTTGGTGACATTTGGATGTCGTTTGAGATGTTTTGGACCTTGAGTTCCAAGTTAAGAAGTTTTGAAAATCAAAACTATGAAAACCATGAGTTTGGGGCTTGATTTGATTGAAACGAAGTGATATTGGCGATATGATCGCACGAACAAGTCCATAATGTGTTTTTGAGGTTGTGTACATGTTTGGTTTGGAGCCCGGGGGCTCGGGTAAAGATTTGATAGGCCGTTGGTTAAATTTCTGAATTTTGAACTGCTGGTTTTTTTCACCCAGCTGTTGGCTTCGCAATTGCGAAGAATTTCTCGCAATTGCGAAGGTGACAGACCAAGGCAGGGTTCGCAAATGCGAACCCTTGATCGCAAATGCGAAGGGCGTCCGGGAAGGCTTGGGTTCGCAATTGCGAACATAACCTCGCAAATGCGAGGCCTTCACTGCCTAGCCATGCTTCGCAAATGCGAAGCATTCTTCGCAAATGCGATGCTTCACTGCCTAGCCATGCTTCGCAAATGCGAAGCTTTCTTCGCAAATGCGATGCCTCACTGCTAAGCCATGCTTCGCAAATGCGAAGCCTTCTTCGCAAAGGAGCCTGGTTCGCAAATGCGAACAAATGTTCGCAAATGCGAACTTTCCACCCTTAGCTTATTTTTCAAACTCCAGAAATTGGTCGGGGTTCGCAATTGCGAACCCATGTTCACAAATGCGAACACAGAGACCTGAAAAACACGAATTTCAGTCATTTCTTCATTTTTCACAAAACCAAAACACCCATTTGCGACTCTTCAAGGATTTCTTCTTCATCAAAACGATTGTAAGTCACTTTTTACTTAATTCTTTCAATTCCTAACATCATTAAACATGTTTTTCATTAGAAATCAAATGTTTTCATGGTAAAATTCTTGTTTTTGGTTAGAAAATAGGTTTTTCATAAATTGGGGAATTGGACCTCGAATTGAGGTCCGATTTTGAAACAAATTATATACATGAACTCGTGGGGGGATGGGTAACCGGATTTTGGTCCTAACCCCGAATTCCGACCATGTGGGCCCGGGGTTGAAATTTACTATTCATGGCAGAATGTTGTAAAAGTGTTATGTGGTATTAAGAATTAGTTTGTGGAGTAGAATTGATGATATTAAATCAATTGTGTATAGATACGGTTGGATTGGAGCCAAATTGAAAGAAAAGACATTTCCACGGATTGGATTGTTCATAAGTATTCGAGGTAAGTGTTTGTTCTATCCTAGCTTGAGGGAATAGGATTATGTGTTATGTGTTATGTGATCGAGTGCGGTGTATGGGGCTGTGGTGACGAGCATCCATACACTGGCGTCTAGTATGACCGTGAGTCGTTGGAAAATGATATTTTGAGATATATTACATGTGAATCGTTATTGTTCTCCCTTGTTGGGACTTGTTGTGAAGATAATTATTGATTGCCCTTGATGGGACGATTTATGAATTGTTGTTTCTTTCTCTGCCCTTAACTGTGATTGTTATTTGGGTGAGGAAGAGTGATAATGCACGAAGGGTGATGCCGTGCCATGTTTATTTATTTATGCACGAAGGTTAATGCCGTGCCATGTTTATTTATTGATTATGCACGAAGGATCATGCCGTGCCCTGCGTTATTGAACCATGTACGAAGGATCATGCCGTACTATGGATGTGAGGATGAGAGTAAAAGCACGAAGGGTGATGCCGTGTACTTTATTTGTTTATTTGGTGAGGATGAGAGTAAAAGCACGAAGGGTGATGCCGTGTACTTTATTTGCTTATTTGGTGAGGATGAGAGTAAAAGCACGAAGGGTGATGCCGTGCAATTGCTTGTTATTTCTTGAAGTGATATTATTCGTGTTTACATTATACTTTGTCTTCTTTGTGAAATTATTAACTGTGGTTAGTTGTTAAATTCTTTAAGATATTTCTTATTGTGTTATTACTTGATTATTTCTTGTTATTTTGTGGTACACATATATATATTGAATTGCACAGGTTTATGTGAGTGTCTGGTCCTAGGCTTGTCACTACTTCGCCGGGATAGGCCAGGCACTTACCAGCACATGGGGTCGGTTGTGCTGATGCTACACTTCTGTGCGTTTTTGCACAGGTCCAGGTTACGATCGGGAGCAGCAGCAGCAGTAAGTAGATTGCGTGGGAGCTAATCATATTTGAGACCGAGGTAGCTTGCAGACGTCCGCAAGCCCGGCGTCTCTTTCTTTATTTATGTTATTAGCTGTAGTCTCTTTGTTTCGAGACAAACAGAATTATGTTATATTTCCTTCAGGACTTTTATGTGTAGTATTCCATAGTAGTTTGTGAGTTGGTGACTCCACGTCTTGGGTAGAGGATTTCGGTATAATTTTCACTTTGTGATTTGTTATATCCATTTCGATAAAGTATTCCGCATTTATTTAATTAAAATTGTGTTAAAAACAGGATAGTATGAATATAGTGGCTTGCCTAGCTACCACGAGTAGGCACCATCACGATCCCGATGTTGGGGGAAAATCCGGGTCGTGACATTCTTTGAGTCTATAAATTCATACCTAATGGAATCCCCTTCAATTCCTCTCCAAATCTCCCAAAATTGCCTCTTCTTGAAGTCTTAAATATTTTCTTATCTTCTGAAACTCGCGAACACTGTTTCATCAAAACCCTTCAGTGATTTTCGCTTCTGCAGTCCCGCTACCGCTTATGCGAGACCACTTATGCGGTTATATGACCGCTTATATGGTTTTCATTAATACTTGCTCTTCCGCTTTTGTGCCCAACAATCCGCTTCTGCGAATCTCACCATTCCGCTTTTGCGGCCTCATTCTCGCCTAAGCAGACCTGCTGAAGCGATTCCCCGTCCGCCTTTGCGGAATTACTCCAATCCCTCATGGAGCACTTATCCGATCTCTTAGCCGCATTTGCGGAACTTCTTCTTCGGCTCATTTTCCGTAGATGCGGAAACACCAGAAGCCAGGTGCACCAGATCTGCAACAAACATCAAGATTCACCGTTTAACCACCTAAAATCACCCTGAGGCCCCCGGGACTTCAACCAAAAGCACCAACACATCCCAAAACCTTATTCAAACTTGTTCCAATCCTCACCACATGTAAAATAATGCTAAAACCATTAATTCCCATGGAATTCAAGCCTAAGTTTCTTAAAAACTTCCGTACTATGCATTCGATCAAAAACCCAACCAAACGACGTCCGAATGACCTGAAAATTTGCAAACATATCAGAAATCACCTAACGGAGCTACCAATTCTCAAAATTCCATTCTGACCCTCGGATAAAAATCTCACCTACCAACCAAAATTTACCAAAATTCAACCTTTGCCAATTCAAGCCTAATTCTACACCGGACCTCCAGATTCAATTCTAATTTCACTCATAAGTCAAAAATCATCCCCCGAAGCTACTCGAACCTCTGAAACTCACATCCAAGCCCTCTGACTACATAGTCAAATTCCAGTTGACTTTTTCCAAAACAAGCTTCATTTTAAAAGGCTAAGTGCTATATTTCCAACTAAAACCAATCCTATCCTACCCGATAGACTCAAATACTGATATTGAAACATAAATCAACATAATATGGGGGAAACATGGTGGTAACTCACATGACGATGGGCCGGGTCGTCACATTCTCCCAAACTTAAATAAATGATTATCCTCGAGCATATCAAGAGTTGTACTAGAAGCCAACCAATAGTTGAATGATCTTACCAATTATATACCCGGGGTGATCCCTCATCACCCTATCTCGCATAGACTCGATAACATAATATATCCGAACTTTCACAGTCCATTTAAACCATAAACCATAGAACCACGTTGCACATTCAAAAAATCACACTAAAGATAAAAAATGCACATCTATACTCAGAAAAAACCCGGACCAACTGTAATAACCCATACCTGCACCCTTAGGTGAAAACATATGATATACCGCCTAAACCAAACACTCGGGATTATAACTTCCATTCATAACAGTTGTACCCTAACAACCAATTAACGGCAGAGAACCTCTTATTAGCTAAAGCCTTATTCCAACACTTTCATGTACTACCAACGATGAATGAAACACTCTATAAATAGTAATCATTCCTCATATCTACCATTCATGAAACCACTCCCTCTGTTTACTAATACCACAACAGATTTTTGTTTCAAACCTCGATATTATCCCTCTAGCAAGCTGCAATTAAACCGGTTCGTATTCATTAAGAACTCCAGCGGTCAGCTCGAATCCGATACGCCACCTTGGTGATACAATACCTCAACACAGGCCTAAACCATAACTTGCATAATACAGGCACCAATAAGAAACGATCTGAACTCACTCAAATCATGACAATAGGCTCAAACGAAAGAGTTGTACCTCAAGCTCATCAATATCATTACAATACAAGGGTGAGACTCCGTCTCATATCATTGAAATAGAACGCCTGAATCTACCCCGAAAAATCATAACTCCCATAGCCTCGCTACAATGCGTGATCCTGTCCCATAACTGTTACACCTGAAGCACCTCAAGCCGCGTTGCTCAAAATCAACAACCACGCGCATTTGATGTCTAAAACCAATGCAATTCATTACACCCATGGTGAAACAGATAACACATGACACACAACCCGATAGACCATAACCAATTCTCCCTACGCCGAGAAACATTACAGTTGCTCTTCCCGCTCGACTTCCTCTATGAATTCTCAATAGAACCGTACCACATGTGCCAATAACTAACAAATAAAAATGTCTCACAACATCGAAAAACAACTCATAGCTTTCCTTAGATCTCTAACAAGCTCAATAACGATAGACTCAACCTGTTCCTCAACAATACAACTCAGGGTCAACCAAGCTAACTCAAGCTCAATGCGTAGCCATATCGACCTGCCATCGAACTCACTACCAAGAAGCCTGAAACTATTTCTTCCACTACTATAACTACTGCTGAAGTTGTACGATATGGTGCCCGGCCCAAAATCAATACCGAAATCCACAATCTCGCCTGGCGACATGCCCAGCCATAATAAATGCATCCAAAAAGTCTCCCAATATCATAACTGAATTAATGGTAGAAACATTTGCGCTGACATCTATCACGAAGGCCTAATCAAGAACGTCAATCCTTTTTAGCGATCCGATGGTCCTTGAAATATAAACCACTCTACTAGAATATAATCTAATGCACCTCGCCACGCAACCTGTGGCATTTTTCGACGTAGCCCATAGCACAATAGTCTAGAATAACCCTACACTACGACAACCAATCTGAATTTCAACATCACATCCAAATCTACCATACTAGCAAATAAGATCCACTGTAGCCTCCAAATTCCTAATTTCCGCTAAACAATGCCGATACACACGATACATAGCCATTACATAATCTGCTCCTGAGAACTCCCAGTCTCTAACTCTAAATAGTACAGGAATCACTGTGCCTGATCCCAAATTTCACTGTATGAATACATATCACACATCAAGCACCCATTCATTCTATGATATATATTCAAAATTTCCCCGTGCCATCAACAAACTCAAATATCAACAGTCGATCAAACAAGAAAATACCACAATACCACCAAAGTATTATTAGTTTACATGACCTTGCCCTTTTTAAGGGACACATACCCCTGCCAAATCACTAGCATATCAATACCATCTTCCTTAATCATTTGAAGATTAATTCTTAAATCACCTGCAGCTACTCGTGTTGCTTATGAATTTAATGACTTTCCATTAGGAACTAAACCATAACCTTACACATGCAAATCCCATGCTTTGCATGCCCATAGACAATATATACGTCTCGAAACCATGATAAAACTCATCAAAAACACTCTCCTAATTCTATTGCACAAGTTAAACTGCTAGGGCTGAATTCTTCTACCTGAACCAAGCTAAGAAAACTGTCAAAACTCAAAAGATTCACTGCAAAATACTTGTGTAAACTCATTACCTTAAGCACATACGAATAATTAATCATATCTTTACCATACCGATTCAGTCTACTATCAAGCTATTCCATCTATCTGATTTCCTTTCTAATTCATTATCAACTTGATATTCTTTCTTGTAGTAGTACCACAATGCCTCAATCCAAGTTTACCACATGAGACTCGAACATAAAACCATACTGACTATGACCCTTGGCTACTGAATACTCTCTCGACTGTTCCTAGAAATACTATATTCCAGAATACTTTATTTTGAAGAACTTCCCGTGAATCTGAATTCATTATCATTACTTTTCAGATACTTCTACATATAATCCCATAATTAACATAAAAATATGACAAGTCTCGACCATTCCTATAAAAACATAGTCTTTGACCACATAAACAACCTTGAGAGACCCGATTATTACATGTGGAACCTCGAACACATTAGAACCATGTTCTAGAGTCATTCACTCTATTGAACATGCATTTAGCCCGCTCAACTAACAAAACTTTCTGTACCTTATTGGCACTCTGACACCGTAAGATACGACCTCATCTCAATACAAATGAGCATCTTCATGCACTATGCATCGAGCATTCTCTACCAACAACAACTCCCGACATTTCGTGATTCTCATACCCTAGGGAACATAATATAACTTTTGCCAAAATTTTGCTTCACCTGAGCCATCCTCGACTCAGTTTCTACTACCAGAACTGATCCGCCAGTATACGTCAAAACGGAACCAACATAGGATATAATTGTGCAAGCAGCTAATAAACAGCAATCTCCCCAACTTGGCTCGAAGCCATATATCAAGACACACTCAATAGCCTATAATACTTTTACTCTAATGATGTCACGATATCATAGAGATATTAAACTCAACTCATGTACAAGTTGTGTAAAAACATAGATCATCTTGTACTGTAATCCTCTACACATCTCACATTCATCTCTACCACGGTTGATTCCACTATCTTAAGCGACCCAAATTCTCGGATTTCAACATATACCCTTCAATTTCACCTGAGATCTTCTAACATACACATAAGAATCATACCACCCACGAACACTCCGCAAGAGATAACCTACCTGCTTCGTCTCAGTTCGGTATTTCAGCACACCTTCCACCGACATATACATAACATAACAAGCTAGCTTCCCTGAGTCTGAACTCATACCACCACATGTATTTCACTTTACTTTCCAACTAGGAGACACAATAATAATCTTCACGTGCCCATAATTCGGGCTACATATCAAATCACAATAGGAATCGAACACTTAACAGTTCATCTATTATCCAACAAACTTCTTCGTCACTACCAAAATCATATAGATACACCTTGCAGTACTAACATACTCCTCACTTGGATATCCAGTCACTATTCTGGCTAATAAGCACAATACTAAACATATAAGTTCAAAACACTTGCTCGCACTATCAACACCTCGGTGCTCAAGCCATAACCAAATATTCGATCTCAAGTCCTCTAAACTCGCCTACCATACTGACAATGATTACCTCCCACCCCTCGACCGGGGAATCACAAACCATCAAGGTACATATAATACTGAGCGTTCACGTGCGCATACAGACGCGTGGAAGGAATTTCAAGAGTTATATCTAAAACTGAATCAAGTCGCACGATAAGAGTTCCAAGAAAGTGAAGTTTCCTTAAAGGTTCTGCAGCCTCTCGTGGAGAAATACAGGCTTCACCGTATCGTTCCACGAGACTCTACTGAATTGGCTCATGACTCATGAGGCCTAGTAAACTAGGCTCTGATACCAACTTGTCACGACCCCAAACCCGATCGGGAAGGAGCCCAATAATATTTCTAGGCAAGCCCAACCATTAACACTCTTAACCCGAGCATGAAACTCAAAACTAATTAATTAATTACTTAGATCAAATATCCAGACTAATACTCGAATAATACAAAAGAACATCATACGAAATACTAGCATAAATAACAACTCCCAAAGACTTGGGGTTATGAGTCTAGAGCCTCTAAATAATACAAAGTCAAGAATACTCAACAATAAACATGTTCTAAGGTACGGAAATGATAAAGGGATAGGGGAGGAGTCGGGTCCTGCGGACATCAAGCAGCTACGTTGATAACTTCTGAAACTCTGGAAGTAGCAACTAGCTCAACTAAGCTCCCGAAGTACCAAAATCTACACACAACGTGAAGATGGTAAAGTGATACTTCCAACTCAGTGGTAATAGGCATGTGTAATGTCTGACAGTAAGAAATCCAAAATAGCACGATGTAAAGCTATAACCAATTAGTCTATACATTTAACAATGAAACAACAATAGGTAATGACAAGTAGAAAAGATAGAAAATGATGCATGAATGCAATGCAATGCACATGATCATTGCGTCGCGCAGCCCGATCCATTTAACGTCTACGGTGCTCACAAGGGGTGTGTACAGACTCCAGAGGGGCTCCTACAGCCCAAGCACAATATAATTATATCATTCACTGCGGCGTGCAGCCCGATCCACCATCAGTCCAGTTATATGCATGCAAGCCACACGGGCACAGTCAAATTATTATTTTTAATTTCATATTATCAGGAATTATATAAGTGTTTAAAACCTTAGGATTTTTACTAATCACTGCTAGACAATTTTCAACTCCGGACTGATATCATGAAAACATGCTAATATCATGGAAACAGTGATAATAACCCCTAAGGGATACAAATAATTGGCATACAACCTGAATATGATCATAACAATCCAAGTAGGATGTTTATCAATAAATTCTAACCAATAACACAGTACTAACATTATTAGGCGGACTAATTCATAGTCCCCAATCACAAAAACCCTGCACTTGCTGTAGAGTATATGTCTTGCCTCAAAATAGCGTTACAGTGTGATATACTGGGGTTTCAAACCCTCAGGTCATCATCCATATCTATTACTCACGTCAAACCGGTTACATGACTACTCCGCTAAGCCATTTTCCTTTCGAATCAACCTCCTCATGTGTTGAATCTGATCATAACCATGAAGAATATGTTATAACAAGCTAATAGAACATAACCCAATTGAAAGAACTCGAAAAAACCCCAAAAATACGAAGTTGGCACAACCCGAGCCCCGTTCCACTTCTCAAAAAATTATGAAATTTACATTACCGAACTCCTCATCTCTCCTTGAGTCTACCCATATCAAATTCATCAAAAATGGAGTCCATTTGACCCCTTAAATTCCAAGTTTATACTTTTTTAGGTTTCAAGCCCTAACCTCCATTTTTACCCTTAAAATTGTTGGATTTTCAGTGTTAAATCCTTGTTTCTACACCATAACAACATTATTCGAGTCTATAAATTCATACCTAATAGAATCCCCTTCGAATCCTTTCCAAATCACCCAAAATTGCCTCTTCCCGAAGTCTAAAATGTTTTCTTATCTTTTGAAATTCGCGAATAATGTTTCATTCAAACCCTTCAGTGATTTTCGCTTCTGCGGTCCCGCTACCGCTTATGCGGGACCACTTCTACTGCCATATGATCACTTATGCAGTTTTCATTAAATCCTTGGGCTTCCATTTTTGCACCCAACAATCCGCTTCCACAGATCTCACCATTCCGTTTCTGCGCCCTCCCTCTTGCTTATGCAGACCCGCTGAAACGATACCGTGCTTGCCTTTGCAGAATTACCTTGGTCCCTCATAGACTACTTATATGATCTCTTATCTGCATCTACGGAATCGCTTCTACGGCTCCTTTTTCGCAGATGCGGAAACACCAGAAGCCAGTTGCACCAGACCTGCAACAAACATCAAGATTCACCATTTTACCATCCGAAATCATCCTGAGGCCCCCAGGATCTCAACCAAAAGAACTAACACATCCCAAACCTTATTCAAAATTGTTCCAATCCTCACCACACTTCAAACAATGCTAAAAACATTAATTTCCATCGAATTCAAGCCTAAGTTTCTTTAAAACGTTTGCAATACTCATTCAATAAAAACCCCAACCAAAGAACGTCCGAATGACTTGAAAATTTGCAGACATATCAAAAGTTACCATACGGAGCTACCACAACTCTCAAAATTCCATTCCGACCCTCGAATCAAAATCTCACCTACAAACCGGAATTCGCCAAAATTCAACCTTCGCTTATTCAAGCCTAATTCTACACTGAAACTCCAAATTCAATTCTGATTTCACTCCTAAGTCACAATCATCCCCCGAAGATACTCGAACCACCAGAGCTCACATCCGAGCCCTCTAGCTACATAGTCAACTTCCAGTTGACATTTTCCAAAACAATTTTCCTTCTAAAAGGCTAAGTGCCATATTTCCAACTAAAAACAATCCAATCCTACCCGATCGACTCAAATACTGATATTGAAACATAAAGTAACATAATATTTGGGAAACGGGGCGGTAACTCACGTGACAACGGGCCGAGTCGTCATATTCATGTATCAAGAAGTTAATATTTATGTTTTAATTAGGTTGAAATTCTCCTTAGTATATGTTGAATGAATCATGATCCTCTTGTCAATGTTTTCTCTATTTTTTTTAGTTTTCAGTAGCTCAAAGTGGACATCACTAGGTGTTGTTTAAAATGAATTTGATTTTGTTTTGTTAATTTGTGTCAGGGGTTTAAATCAACAATTCAAATCTTTTAATGTCATGTTCATGTGTTGGTATTATTATGTCCCGATCTGAACCATTTGGAGCATAAGAACTGGGCCCAATGTTGGCCCAGTTGCATAACAAATGAGCCCAACTATGATGTATACCTATATCGGCCCACTGAATGTTTGTACTATTGAATTTCACTAGTTCTGGGCCTATAGAGACTCGATATTGAGTCCCTCATTTAATCTTGTCGAAGCTTCAAATTTGGGCCCATTGCTGAGGCCCAAGCTTGATAATCTCCCTCCACTACTAGAAAATAAGTCTATTGCAACAGCCGGTAAACTGTTGCAATTGATAGGATAACCGTTGCCATCGATGTATCAGAACGGTTTAGCAACCGTGACATCCGATCCCGTGCCAATAGATCTACAACGACGGTTTTGGGCAACGGTTAACAGAACTGTAGCTACAGATAAAGCTATCGCAACGGTTTTTTTGTTGCCTGAAGCAACGATTATTCAATTCAATTGCAACGATTAAAAATCGTTACCTTATAATTTATGTAACGATTGTCAACCGTTACCATATTATTTACTATAACTGTGGGGAACTGTTATAATATAGTGTATTGCAACGGTTATGTAGGCTATTGCAATGCTTGTTTACAACTATTGTAAAGATTTTACTGTGCTACCGTAACGGTTTTGTTTCTACTACATCATTTTGTCAGGTTTTATGGAACGATTTGCCAGACCTTCGGAACGGTTCAAAATGTCTATGGCAACGACATTTGTGCTTATTGCAACAGTTCTATTAGTCTATTTTAAACGTATAATTTACATTACCACCTGGAAATATTTGTAATTATAACTTGGAAATTATTAAATAAAAAAATAAAACACTTCATAATCTTTCATATCCAATAAGCTAATAACGATAATAGCAAATTGTTTTACCCTTACATAAGTTTTAAAGTTCAACACTTCAAAAGTTAAAGTTTCAAAAGATATAACAAAAGACTCCAAGAATATCGACAACTCAAAGTTCTTTCTTAAGTAAGGTCTATATCTTCACTATCTCCATATTCCCTTTCTTCAGTTGCTCCACCTTCTCCACCTTCCCTTTCTTCGGTTGCTTCACCTACAAAAGATAATAAATAAAGTCATTAATTAAGAATGTGCATTGTTAGCAAACTGCAATCATAATGATTATTCAATTGTTACTACATTATTAACAAAACCACGTCAAGTTAAGCATCTGGAACAATTAAAAATATAAAAGCTTCAGTGCCATATGCTTTTAAACCAAAAATTGAACTCGACCAGCAGTTTGCATCAAGTTCTACTAGGGAGCAGCAGCTTTTAAACCAAAAATTGAACTCGAGCGCCATATGCTTTTAAACCAAAACCTTATCACAATCACATCACCATTTGGTTGTGATGGAGCTAGTTAGTTCCTCCACATTGGTGCCCAAATATGATGTCAACTAGGGAGCTGGTCCAAAAGAGTTGGACTACGATAGGTAGTTAGAAAGAAAGCTAATTGTTAGTTTAAATACCATCCTAGATTACTAAAGAACTAGATTTTTTCTCTAACTACTGAACAGCTAAGTTCACTGCCACCAGATCAGCAGCAGCAAGTCATTCAGCTTCAATAGATGCTTCGGCAGCCAACATAGCGCACTTTAGTACATGAAGAGGATCTCAGATACACCTGCATGCTGGTTTCTATTTGCCCCTCTGCAATATTTGCGCAGAAGGGCATGTTGTCTCCTAGATCAATTTCCATATTGTAAAGTGATTGAGTTCCAAATGATCTAGCATAGGATTATAAAATGCACTAGAGGCTATTACATATTTACATTCATGTAACGGTTATGAGCAAGCTGTTAGCAAGATAAATGAAGGAAAGAGAAGAAATTTGTCGCTCCAGTTGTACTCTTTTTTGTTAGTTATTTGTCAAAGCTCCAGTTGTACCTTAGGAGTAGATATTTGAGACACATTTTTCACTTTCTATTTGCCCACTTATCTTTCAGTAGCAAATTCATTGCTTGGTTTATCTTAATGCAAGTCCTGGATCAGTTTTGCAGTCGATTTGTCATTGCTTGAACCTCTTATCTTAATGCAAATTCATTGTCATTTCTTGAACCTCTTATCTTAATGCAAGTCTTGGTTTTTCTTAACAGTCGATTCCCATTACAATTCAGCACATAGGTTATAATTTACAGTTGTTTTCCTCCCTTTACTTGATTAAAAAAAGGTGGACATATTATTGGCTTCCACTGGTAGTATATTACTGAGTATTACTGTCCTACCACATGAATGTGGTATATTACTATAGTAGGAATGTGTGGACAAACTTAGTTTAATAGAAAAAGTAGCAGTTTAGACTTCATCAACTCCAGAATAAGCAATTTAGACTTCATCAAATTAGACTACAACCAATATCTCCCAGAAGCAATATCTCCCAGAATAAGCAATTTAGACTTCATCAACTATCTAAACAAATCTATTCACCAAACAATATGCTAGTAGTTATAAAGAGTCGAAAGTCTCAAACATAATAAGATCTAAATGAATAATCTCCAGAATTCATATTTCTAATGAGTTAGGACAACTATTAAGATCCACTTGATTCACCTATTTATCAGTTTGAAATAGTAATTGATCTACTTACAGTCAGCTCAAATCAACATACTTAAGATTCAAATCTTTATCTTTTACTTAACTTTATTAAAGTATATTTTAGAAATATGTTTCTAACTAATGTAAATTCAGATGGTTATGATAAAGGTAAAACACTTCTACTCAAGTAAACTTCAAACTAACTTGCTTAAATGGCCTTCAAAAAACTCAAAATTATGTCTTATAGTGTTTGCCACATGCATTGTCGTACATTTTTTTGAAGATGATTTCTTAATATCCTTCATGCTGTTTTGGTTCATTGTGTTCATATGGAGATGTAAATAGCTCTAACCTGAAAGTTTCTTTTTATATTTTGACGAACTAGGCTCACAAAGGGACTTGTGTGCAAAACATATGAAAAAGAAAATGAAAACTACATATTTCCAGAATATCAGTGCACTACCTTTCCAATATTAAATCACTTGTACATCATTATTGATAATATTTGGAATCTCATTTTTAGTTGTTAACCTTTCTGTTATGATATTTCATACTGCATTCCAGGCATCTCGATTGGAAAGCAAGTTCAACAGTTCACAATGAGTTTGGGCAACTAAATACATATGTTCAGCAGTTCACAATGAGTTTCACAATGAAATTGGGCAAATAAATACATATGTTCAGCAGTTCACAATGAGTTTCACCAAGCAAGCAACAATAACTTGCTATCGATATCATTTTTGATATTGATATAACATCACTTTAGAGAGAGTAGTGGCAGAAAAGCAACAGAAGGAGAAGAAGAAGAATTAGGAGCAGGACGAGAAGAAGAGTATGTACTAACCTCGATTATTACTCCCAGTAGATAGATGATTGATTATTTGCACCGTAACTTGTTGTGTCGAGGAAGCATCTCCGGGTGAATGAGCATTGAAAGCTAGCATGCTGGGATCAACCCGTAAGTCTGGATTCAGAAGCTTAAGTTGTGAAATAATGTTAACTGCAAATTGTAGTTCCATGGCATCTTTTTGTGCATTGAACTTTTCCTGCATTCTTTTTTGCATACTTTCTTCCATTTCTACCATTTTTTGTTGCAGCATCTCATCGGTAGAACTTGAAGAGGTTCCAATATCTCCCACTTTTCTTTTTAAGGAAGTCTTGGTAACCCCACGTCTGTACAATCTTAGGCGTCCTAGATGCTCATGTCCCATGACGGACGCAAATGCATCAACTGATTGACTGCCATCTTCAGTTTCTTGTGTTGATTGTATCCTATCCATCTCAGCCTACAAGACCAAATTGAGTCAATTTTAAATTAGAAAGTATATAAAATTGAGTCAATAACTAATAACAGACAAATGATATTAACAAACTTTAAATTAGTAACTCGTACAATTTTATTAAGAGTATGCGCATATGAGGCCTTGTATACTCGATCGGGCTTTCTTTTTCTGGTAACCACAAATATATCCTTACTTGTAGAGGTTCGGAAGTTTCTTTCTTTTTCTCCTGGTTACATAAAAAGTGGTATAAAATAGGTTAGATTATGCCTAGCAATTTCATATTTAAAGAATAATAAGAAAAAACATATCAAACCTCGCATATTCTAGCAAAACTTTTTTGTCCAGCAGTGTGTGGATATCTCAACTTTTGGTGATTGGCTTTGTTGGCTTCTTTCATTTTCTGCAACAAAAAAGAAACATTAACAATGAATACATCTGCTACATGGAACAAGGCTAGTAAAGCAAATAATGGAACAATATTCAGTTTTACCTTGTAGGTATCAGAGTTCCAATATCTAAGAAGTTCCCTAAATTGAGAATCCGGAACATCAACCGGCCTATTCTCCATTCGAAGCTCGTCATTCTCATAGGGTTCAAAATGATTTTTATATAACTGGTTTTTATACTTTCTCCAAGCATTTGAAATTGAGTCAAGAACCCACTTTTTTGCACCTTCATGAATGTCATATTTTTCCTACAACTTCAGAGTTATTAGGTTGGAGTAAACAATATGAAATATCCACTCACACCTATTGAATATTGAAAATGCCAAACCTTGACATATTTCCACATATCTTCTTTTGTCTCAAGTTTCCTCCAATCAAACAAATTAAGAGGGAAAAAAGGCCGCAGTCCTTGCCAATGTACCAAGGAAGCTACCCAACTCATTCACATCATCATTAGTAGGACCTATGGGTTGATTGTTCTCATTTAGCACAATGAGCTTGCGCTCTTTCCTACCATGAACACTTTGCATCTGAGTTTTTCCTCTTTTTCGTTTTTCGGCAGAAGGACCTACATAAATATAAAGTAAGAATAATCACCAAATGTCATTACGTTATTGAATTTGACAATTGAAATATATATGTTCTTGCCTTGTTCCTCGGATTGCTCGTTTGTTTCATGATTGGAAGAATCCTCAACTTGTTCTTGTACCATTTGTGAAGTACGAGGGGTGGAATCCCGTCGTAGTTGTTGTAATTGTTTACATACTGGTTGTGATGCAAGAGAGGTAGAGTTCATTGGAATTTGTTGCACTTGCTCATGTATGTCTGTGCTGGTGTAGAAGTAGAATGGAGAGGCAACGACCTTGGATCTTTGATAACTCTGTTTGTTTTCAATGACGAAACCTTTAGGTTTCGCAAAGATGCAAGCGATCCAGCTGCTATGCATTTTGTTAATTTTTTATTTTTACTTGAACGCCCTTCCTGATTCATGATCCGCTTACCTCTATTAAAAAAAAGATACACATGAGAGCTAATACAAGTGGGAGAGAAACAAATGCAATGCAAAGGAGTCAACTGCTCAATGGGTTCAGAGGACTTTTCAGGAAACTACAGTAGGCACTAACACATCATGTCAGGACATACCATCTCAAGACACTATGGTGGAAAGAGAATTAGCTGGCAGTTTTGTTAATAAAATACCTGGCAGGGTGGTAGACTATAGGCTGATCAAATAGAGGAAGGTGCAGTTGCAATAAAAGTACCAGCTGGTGCACCAGAAGATAAAGAACCTGAGAGGGTTGATCAATATGGAGATGAGCAAAGTGTGAATGGTGATGCCAATACCAGAGATGTGTTACTGTTGGAATCTGTGGAAAAACAACTACTACACCTCAATTCTCAAACTTTGTAATTAAATAAAAAAAAGTGGTAATGACATTGGGGGCGCATTCTTTCATCTGTCGTCTAACTTCAGGAGATGCTCAGCTGCACAACTGATGGACAGACTAGGAACACTTCTTTTTATTATTACACGCCATGACTTGGTACAGTGTCCGGCATCAACAATGATATCAATAACTACTACACCTCAGTCCCTATCATATAAATATATCCCCAAAGAAGGATGATAGAGAAAAAAAAGGACAAGTGGAGACGGGTCAAAGAGAGGAAGCCTAGTGACGTTCAGGTACATTCTTCTGTCTGTCTGCTAGCTCAAGGAAATGCTCTACTGTTGCACTTTTTCAATGATGTCCTCTATCCGAGTTGATCGACAAGTAAACAGTGTATAAAAGAACCATATTACATCTAACAGAAACAACTATGTCAATATGAAGACTTGTTTCTTTTTCTTTTTCATATCTGAACTAGACTGAAATCCATTAATACATGATATTAAGGAAAACAAAGAGCTTTATGACTTCTTCTCTATCTTATCAAGCTTACTGGCATTTGGTATCGTTCTGAAAGATGATGTAATTCAGCATAAGAATGGGGATAAGCACTGTCACTACAAAAATCATTTTACTACCGGAGTATCTAGTATTTAGACAACTACCAATCTCCATATGATAGCAAGTCAAGTCGCTAAGAAATTCAAAGCAGAAAACCAAGATAAAGAACTAAAATGTCTAATATAAGAAATAATGTTAAAAACATAGTCGACAAACTCTGCTTCAGAGCGGAAAACAAGTAAGAATTAGACACATGCTTCAATTTACTTAGCACGCAAAAGTGTATCTCTATAATATATATGGTTATTTCTTAGATAACTGTGCTAAACTTATTACTCCTACTAAACCCATGACCGGCCAGATTTGAGTGAAGCCATGGCGAACGATTTGGAGTGCTCAAACGACAAGTATTGACAAGTATTATAAATGTTATTAGTACCTCAATTACATGTAGATTCAAGCCTCAACCGGTTGCTATCAACAAGTGCAACAATATCACAAGATCCAAAACCAAAAATCCTACAAAAATGAAGCATCAGATCTAAATTCTAAAGGAAAAAAAATAAATATATATTAAAAATAACAGTATTAGAAACAAAAATAATTATAAAATATTGGTAAAAAAATTATCACTCACTCAAACCAGAATATATTTAAAAGAATTTCAAAATTTTTCTCTTTAATCATCTGATTCCATCCAGTCCCAATCAGTATCGTCAAACTCATCCTCCTCTTCAGAAGTTTCTATAATTGTATCATTTGAATGTTGTGCATTAGATGGAATATCAATGACATCAACGGGTACGTCGTCTCTAGATCATCTAACGTCAGCATCAACTAATCCACTTAAGGCACCAATGTCATCATTTGGCTCTCTCCAAAATGCGTCTTCAATATTAGGGCAATTCTTTTCCTCTAAATCATACAAATCAACAGGGACTTTATTCCTTGCATAATAAACATCTTTCTCAACTGGATCCTCCACATAAATAACTTGATAAACTTGTGATGCCAACACAAAAGGGTCATCTATACTACATAATTTGTTAAAGTATACACGAGTTAACTCATATTCATCTATTTTGTTACGAAACCAATCACATCTAAATAGTACAACGCTAAAAGAACCCCAATAATCAATCCTAATGATATCCTGAATAGCATCGATGGGATTTTGGTCCCTAGAGCTAGCAAAGCTATCGGTTGTTGCCGATAAAGTCACTCCACTATTTTGACTCTTGCATCGGGAATCCCGTTCTATTGTATGAAACCGGTATCCATTAATAAAATATGCAGTATATCTTTTGGTGATTGTATTAGGCCCTTTAGCTAGCCATCTTAAATAATCGGGTTCTTCAACATTTTTAACTTTTTATGCAAACCAATTGTTGAATTCCCGACTATGCTTCTTTGCCCTTTCCCATGCATTTAATCTACTATGACTACCAATCAAATTCTTATGTTCCCTGCAATCATGACTTTTATAAAATTAATCATATCATAAAGAAAAATAAACATATAAATTAAATAAATCAAATATAATTTATCTTACTCGATAAAATTTTCCACTTGTTCATCGCCAGTATTGAACAAAGCATACCGATAGGCTTCATAACATAACTGTGGATCCATGAAAAAAGTATTTTTCTTCTTACTTCCAATTGGATGTCCTAACATAGGGAATATAGGTGACAAATTTTGAGGGCACTCACCATCCATAGTTGTGTATCTACTGAATCTTGTCTTCAAGCCATCATGTAAGTATCTCGAACAAAAATTCAAGCACTCTTCTGCCAAAAATCCCTCTGCTATTGATGCTTCTGGACAAGATCGATTACGAACAAATGCCTTGTACTTACATAGGTTCCTCGCAATAGAATACATCCAACGAAGATGAGCCGGACCCCCAAGCTTAATTTCATTCACCAAATGAATAGGCAAATGTGGCATTATGTCAAAAAATGTTGGACGAAAAATCTTTTCAAGCTCACAAGTTATTTCAACAATTTCAGACTGCATTTTTTCAAGATCTCTTCGCCTTATGACCTTACTACATATGGCTCTAAAGAAATTTCCCAACCTAATCAAGGCCAACGAGACGTTCTTGGGCAACGCCTTTCTAACAACAACCTGGAGCAAGTAATGCATTATAAAATGAGCATCATGACTCTTGTATCATGATATTTTCATCTCCTTCACTTGCACGCGATTTGAAATATTCGAAGCACACCCTTTTGGTAACTTGGCATTTTTCATAACTATGCAAAACAAATTTTTCTGTTCTGGTTTCATGTAGAAACAAGCTTAGGCCAAACTCACACTACCACTATCATCTCCTCTTGGTTGTAGCTCTTTTCGTATCCCCATTTCCTATAAGTCATAGCGAGAATTTACATGATCCTTTGACTTTTTTTTTTCTATTTCCAATAAAGTTTCAAGTATACTGTCACATATGTTTTTCTCGATGTACATTACATCAAGATTGTGCCTCAATTTATTATGCACCCAATATGGTAACTCAAAGAAAATAGATCTTTTTTTTCACGGACCATTGTTATCCCGAGGTCTTTTTTTCCCCTTTCCAAAGACATTATTGAATTCACGAAGCTCTTCATACACTTCCACACGCGACAAAGGAGTAGGTGCATGTCTATGATCCTCATTACCATCAAATGACTTCTTATCTTTTCTCGATGGATGATCAAGAGGCAAAAATCTTCGATGCCCCAAGTAAAATATTTTATGACTATGTTTGAGATATCGTGAGCATGTGTCATAGTTACAGGTGGGGCATGCCAATCTACCCTTGGTGCTCCAACCTGAAAGCATTGCTAAAGCTGGAAAATCACTAACTATCCACAATAAGGCTGCACGCATTTGGAATGTTTGCTTTGTCGCAGCATCATATGTTTCTATCCCAGTTACCCATAGTTCCTTCAATTCTTCAATTAATGGTTGTAGATACATATCTATATCATTTCCTGGAGATGAAGGACCTGGAATGATCATTGACAACATGATATATTCTAGCTTCATGCAAATCCATGGTGATAAGTTATAGTTCATTAACATGACATGCCACGTGCTATGAGAAATGCTCATGGTTCGAAATAGGTTGAAACCATCACTTGAAACACCCAACCTAACATTACGTGGATCTCTGGAAAAGTCTGGGTGTAGAGAATCAAAATCCTTCCAAGCTTCTCCATCAGCAGGATGCCTCATATTCCCATCAACGGGTCGTTCATTCGCATGCCATGTCATTGCAATGGCTATTTCAGGACACATGAATATCCTCTGAAGCCTAGACTTTAAGGGAAAGTACCTTAAAACCTTTACTGGGATTTTAGAGCTTGTATTAATTAAGGAAGCATCAACAACTTTCCATCGAGAAGCCCCACAAACAAAGCAATTGTCGGCATTTGCATTGTCTTTCCAAAATAACATGCAATCATTAGGGCATGCATGTATTTTTCATAATGAAGACCCAAATCTTTTATCATGTTTCTAGCCTTATTGAAAGATTCTGGAAACTGAGCAAAGGGAAATGCCTCTTTTAACAACTCTAGCATATCTGAAAAGGCCACATTACTCAATTCATGCAAGGATTTAAACACGTACAACTGAATAGTAAAACTTAATTTAGAAATGAAGGTTTCACACCCATGATATAGTTCTTGTTTGCCTTCCTCTAATAATCTGAAAAATCTCTTAGCATCTTCAGATAGAGTCTCTCTCATCTGTTCTTCCTGCTCTGCCTCACATTCTACATTCCTAAAGGTATCATGAAGTAATCCATCAATATCATCACGCATGTTTGAACCTTCATCATTATTGCTTTGGGGAGGTGCATTTCTAGAGGAAAAGCCTTCCCCATGGAAAACCCATTTGGTGTAACCATCAACAAAACCGTTAACAACCAAGTGATCCTCCACCACATATCTATAGTGCCAATAGCAATTAATACACTTTTTGCAAGGGCATAATATTTCATTTCCCTGGAAAGCTCATTCAAATGCCTTATCAAGAAAATTGTTCATTCCACGGATATACCCATCCGTCCATCTTAGGAGATACATCCAACTTTTATCTCCATTATCCATTGAAATCCTATACGATCAAATTAAATCAACAAATTAACCAAATAAACATACACATAATAAGATATTGACCAATTTCTTTAAAGGTGAAAACTCAGAAAGAGGAGCAACTGAAGAGAAATGGGATATTTATCTTTATTTGACACATACACATGAACTTTTTTACTGCATATATAAAATTTTCTTAATGTGTTTCAACTCATAACTTCATGATTACTAGTAATAACTATTGGAATGTACTATATTTTTTTGATGATGAGACTTCTGAAGAACAAAGTCTCAACAGATGTGTGCTTTATAAGGTCTTTCAATGTTTAGATAAATTCAAGCCTAAACATCCATATGATTGGAATAGAGCTGACTGGTCAAGTGGTTGTGTCCGAAAAAGATCACTGAATTGCACAGGAGATGGGTTTTTAATGTAATCTAGTGTTAAACTGCCTGATACACGAAATTCTTGGTTCAATGAGACAATGACACTAGATGAATGCAGGGCAGTTTGCTCGAGAAATTGTTCATGTATGGGTTATACTAATCTGGACATACGCAATGGAGGAAGTGGGTTCTTGATATGGATTGATGAACTGGTTGACATCAGACATCTTTCACAATCCGGACAGGATATCCACATTAGGATGTCCACTTCAGACATAGGTAATATGCAAGTTATACATGAATGGTCTTTTTACTACTACTTTTTGTCCTGGATTGCCTTGAACTAAATTGTGTAGAAAGCATAAAATTTAATCCAACTTCTAAAATCTAATTTTTTAGAGCCATTTTTCTATTGCAAACATAAAGCCTCTCTGCCTCAACACTAGCATCATTAATACTATTAATTCCAAAAGTATTGATGGAACTACACAAGATAGTAACAACTCTCACTGCACAATGCTTGTGGTCAAGAATGATGAACTGGATAGTTCAACGGTACCTAAAAGATTTGGATGGAAAATGTTGCAGGTTCAGCTGGATCTAAGGGAAAGAAGGCTGTCATACTTGCACTTCATTGGCAATTCTTGTGGCACAAAAGGATGCCTTCACATGTTTGTCCAGATTTGTATAATCCATACATGTTTTCGATTTTATACTAGTAATAACATTGGAATGTACTTCATTGGCAATTCTTGTGGTACAAAAGAATGCCTTTTAAGGTGTCTTATCTGATGATGAGACTTCTGAAGAACAAAGTCTCAACAGATAAAGGGATTCAAATAGTTGGTATCATGATTCCTTCAAGATGTAGTTGTTGTACCCGACATTAACAGGAGACAAGCTCACATCTATTTGTTTGTTAGAGAATTGAACAATGATATGAGTTTCAATACTTGACTTTTAAGTTTTTGTATATTTCAATCAAAACCTCTTTCTATGATTTAAAGTCTTCTGTTGTCCGTACTTGTATCAGTAAAAATCATTTGCAATATAAGTCTTTCTGGTATTGTTTTGACGTTTACAACACGAAACCATTTATAAATTTAAAATACTTTCACACGTTAATGACTAGAAATTCCCAACCTCGCACTGAACATCCATGACTCTGAACTCGAACCAAACATATGAAGAGCAACAAAGCAACATAGACATATGAACATACCTCTTAAGCAAATCAAGTAATAGGAACAATTTTCAGTAAAGAGCAGCAACAAACGAGCGACAACAACCACGAATTCAAGCTTCAACGGCCCCTTAGATCCATGGAAGAGGAATCTGAAATTTGAAAATTTACCAGACAATTTCTTCTCCAAATATGATTCGAAATTCCAGTTCTCTTTTTCTTTAAAGTGAAATTTCAAATCTCCATTTTTGAATTTTTCTCAGCTTTTGTTTCAGATCTGGTGCTCTATTTTAGATGTGTTTGTCGATGGCATTAGAGAGGAAGGAGAAAGGCGAGGGGAGTGAAATGAGAGAAAAAGTAACTGGTTTATCGGTGTTTGTCGATGGGAATATACCGGTATTTGTCGATGGTACTCTGCGCCGGCGGGTACAAGAAGAAGGAAATTTGGTTTATGTGAAAAAAAAGAAGAACAAGAAGCAGGGTACTGGCAAGGGCGG
The DNA here is from genome assembly GCA_032618575.1 of Nicotiana noctiflora. Taxonomy (NCBI): domain Eukaryota; kingdom Viridiplantae; phylum Streptophyta; class Magnoliopsida; order Solanales; family Solanaceae; genus Nicotiana; species Nicotiana noctiflora. Next base: position 77,398 of record JASVEL010002386.1, on the reverse strand, counting down.
GTATCGCGCACAGGGGAAAATAGCTAGGGTTGTTTTGGCGGGTCTAATAAATTTCAGGAGGGAAATTTAGAAGGGAAAAAGAACCGTTCCATTAGAAATATTTTTCATGAAAGTGTTCCCGTAGATAATTTTATTAGGACGGTTCACATAACCGTTGTTGCAGATACATCTAAGGCAACGGTTCTTTCCCTATTGCAACGGTTCTAGTGTGCCGATATCATCTAAATGCTACCGTAACAGTTGTAATCGTTGCTATATAGGTACTATGGCAACGGTTTTAAACCGTTGCTAAAATAAGTGTTGCCATAGGCCCATTTTCTGGTAGTGCTCGAGAGTAATTTCGGCCTCTCTTTTCAATTGAACATCACATTAACCCAATGCCATTTCACTATTTACTGATTTGTAGAGGTTAAAATATTTGGTTTATTTAGACAGAATTCTAATAACTATAAGTCTTTAGTTAATTAATTAAGTCCCTTTAAATAATTGCGGAGGTGGCCCAAATAGATAATAATAGTTGATGGCCCTCCCGAATTTAGTTTGAATATCCTCTAAAAATGGAATTGAGGTGTGCCGCGCCTAATAAAATTATAAATGTTTGGCACTCTTTTAATTATTTCCTTTTAAAATACTTAGAATTCTAGGCGTGCCATTTAGCGAATTTTCATGGACCTTGTAAAGTTAATAATGCGTTAGTTTCTTTAGGCATGTATTTTAATAATCTTACCTTCCTAAACTCGGGTGTGCATTTCATGTGACCTAAATCCAAATTCTAAAATATTGAATAAAATGTGTTTCGGATTGCATGTGCATATCATGTGACGCAATCCAAAGATATATTTTAAACAACGTTCAATTTCCTTTAAAGTTATTTAAAAGCAATAAATAATTTAAAATTGCACTATAGGTTTGAACAGGTACTAAAATCAGATAATACACCAGTTATAATAGTTTAAGCGACCGTGCTAGAACCACAAAATTCGGGGGTGCCTAACACCTTCCCCTGAGTTAACAAAATTCCTTAGTCAGAATTTCTGGTTCGCAGACTTCACAAGGAAAGTTGAAATCTTTCCCGATTTGGGATTGAAAATAAACCGGTGACTTGTGATACCAAATAAACTATCCCAAGTGGTGACTCAGATCAATAAATAATCCCATTTTGAATAATATCACTTAAAGTGAAAAAACTCCCTTATATATTATTCTTTGGGGTGGTGTGTAAAAAAAGAGGTGTGAAAGCTCTGCCGACTCTGCTAGGAAAACAAACCCAGAACTTCGGTTCAAGGTTCAAGAATTCGAGCTTAGAATAGTTATGATTGGCTTTATCTGTTATCTGATTTCCCTACATGTTTGAGCCTAATGTGCTAAGTGTTTTTACCTCTTTGATATTTTGTGAATTGTATATAAACTGTTATGAAACTTTTCTCTCTCTCAGTCTTCTAAATCATGAAGAAGGGTACACTTTGTTTGACTTATCTTCTCTCTAGAGTCTTATCCCATTTTAAAAATGAGGTTCGGACAAGTTTCAAAGTCGGTGAAGCTTAAGTATTCTCGGTACAATGTCCCCCTCGGCTCGAGTTGTCTGCTCGGGTAAGCCATGTATAGAACAATAACATAGCCTCATACTGGATCCCTAATAGGAACGTTTGTTTGCATTACGTGCATTTGACTTAGGAGACTCATCACAGGGATTGGGTTTGTCTAGGACAGGTGTACCCCAAATAAAAAAGATCATCCTGAAGCATCTTACCTGCTACTTTCACATATGTTTGGTCGGCTTGCATGTTGACCAACTTTTAGAATAGAGGAAGAAAAAAAAAGAGAAAAAGAAAATAAAAAAATGAAGATGTGAGAGGTTGGTATTTAGAAAATTCCGAAACTCTGTCGAAATTCTGAAAATAAGAAAAAAAAACGAAATGAGCCAAAATTTTTGAGTGCCATGTTTCCCTTGTTCTGTCAAGGCTCACCGCACTACGCAGGTCTGATTCTCACTGAATGTGAGATACGCAGGCAAACCTCATCGGTTGCGACCCAAATTTTCAAAAAATATTCAAAATTATTTTCCTTTAGTTCCTTCTTTAGAAATATTTTCTTAGAAAATTCGAAAAAAAAAGTTTTTTAAACTCGAAAGCGGTTTCCTTCTTTCTAATGTCTTTCATAAGAAAAAAGAATAAAAATCAAAATCAAAAAATATGGGTTTCTTTCATTTAGATATATTTTTCCCAAAAAAAAAATCTAAAAAAATCAGAAACAAAAATCCAAAAACAAATACCCCTTAGATGTTTTTCTTTCATAAATGTAAGTAAAAAAAATTGAAAAATTAAAGTCCAAAAAATATTTTTGCTTTTCTTTAAAAATACTTTTGTTAATAAATAAAAGCTCAGAAATTCAAAACACTTTTCTTAAAAAGTCTCTTTTTCGAAAACTAAGAGGCAGCTTCCAAAATTCAAAAAATATTTTCTTTTTACTTTTGAAATTCCCAAAGTTCCAATCTAAAGAAAAAGAATTTCAAAAGTAAAATTAAAATCGAAAATCCAAAAAAAAAATCCCTTTCTTCTTTTAAAGCATTTTTGTAGAAAATTCCAAAAGAAAAAAATTTCTTTGCCTTAAATCTTTTATTGCCTGAGTTTTATAAAAAGAACAATAGGAGTGAGTTTACTGAATTTCCAATCTTCTCGAACTACGCAAGATCCGATTCATGCGGGGTCATGATATGTAGGGAATCCCCATCGGATTCTATCATAGCCAGAAGTACATTGAGTGAAAAACAACAGAAAAAAAAATAATGATAGAGTGAAAAAAAGAGAAAAAGAGCGATAAGAAATAGAAGAGTGACAAAAAAATTAAAGAGAGTGCGAAAATAAAAGGAGGAAAAAACGAGATGAAAGATAATATCAAGAGTGATTAGAGAGGAACAATGATGAAGAAAAGAGGTCCATACTAAAAAACGTTAGTTAAGGCCGGGAGGAAACATGCAACCGTTCAAACACATGATAGAAGTGTTTAACTATTAGGTGCATTGCATCCCAACGTGCGATTTCTTATATGTTATATGTTTCAAAACTAACAAGGTTGTTGAATGTGCAAAATTAGCCAGGTGTTGGTAGTTGGTTTTGTTGGTAGTCTTAACACCCCTCCTCTACAAAATCCAAAGGCACAGATGGACTCTGCAAGCAATCTACCAATCATCGATCCTGAGGATACCCCAACATCGACTATTCTGCAACTAGAATAAGTGGTTGCTAAAGAGAATAAGATGTTGCATCTCCGCATATGGGAAATGTGCGATGCCTGGTCTAATGGTAGGGAACCGCCAAGTGCAATCCCAGGGTCCCCTAAATTGATCCCCTGGTCAGGTAGGGTGTAACGACCTGGCCGGTCATTTTTGGAATTTATATCACTATTCCCTATTAACTGCTTTCCACACGTTCATTTCTGCTATTTTGGTTTGACGGGATGTTCTGTATTATGATTCGGAGTGTTTTGGGATACTTAGCTCCGAAATGAGAGCTTAAGAGTTGAAAAATGGTCCGTATTCGGAACAATGTGAAGACGACCTCGAAATGGAAATCTGATAATTTTGTTAGCTCTGTTAGGTGATTTAGGGGTTGGGAGTAAGTTCGGAATGTAATTTGGAGGTCCGTAGCTCAATTAGGCTTGAAATGCCAAAGTTTGAAATTTTTGAGGTTTCCGATCCAATAGTGAATTTTTTATCCGGGGGTCGGATTGGAATTTTGGAAGTTACTGTAGCTCTGTCATGTTATTTTGGATATGTGTGCAAAATTTCAAGTCATTCGGACGAGGTTTGGTTAGGTTTTTGATTGAAAGCGTATTTTATTAGAATTTGAAGTTCTTAGTCTTGAATCCTTGATTTAATCAGACTTCCGGTATTGTTTGAGGTGTTTTGAGGATTAGTGCAAGTTCTAATTAGGAATTAGGTGGTATTTGTGCTTTTATTTGAGGTCCCGGGAGCCTCGGGATGATTTTTGGTGGTTGACAGGGTAAATTCTAAGTTTGGTTGCAACTGATGTATTATTCTTCTGGTATTTCCGCTTCTGAGGCTTGGGTAACGCAGAAGCAGAGTCGGGAAAGTGCCCTGGTTATCTGCAGAAGCGATTTAGGCACGGTCCTCATAGACCACAGAAGCGGTCCAATTTCTACTAAGGCCGAACCATAGATGCGGTTCTTGTGACCGCAGAAGCGGAGCTCGTGGATTGGTAAAGGGTCGCAGAAGTGGCGCGTGGTCCGCATGTGTGGGACCGCATAAGTGGTCCCTTATCCGCAGAAGCATACTCTAGACTCATTAGTCGAACCGCAAAAGTGGCTGATTCTACCGCTAAAGCAGGAACACAGAAAAGGTCACTGGGCTGCAAAAGCGGAAACCACAATTCTGATAAGGCTTTATCCGAGGGCTTATTTCAAAAGTGTAAAAATAAATTGAGAGCTCGGAATTTTGAGTGTATTTTGAAGAGAAGATCATTGGGTAATATTGCTTTGATCCCTTCTAGTTATATTAAATCATTTCCTAGTCAAATCAACCATTAGAATTCAAATTTAAGGTCTAAAATTTGAAAAAATGGGTGAAACTTCTTAGACTTAATTTTGTGATTTCGAGTGGAAATTTGACCTCCTATTTGGGAGATTTTTATATGGTTAAACTCGTGAGAGTACGAGGGTCTTGAAAATGTGAAAATTATTCAATTCCGAGATGTTGGCTAGATGGGCATTTTGGTCATTTTACCTATTTTCGCGCCCTAGCTTTAATTTTAATATTAAAATCAGTTATTTGCAATATTATTTATGATATGTAATTGAATTGAATAGATTTTGGGCGATTTGGAGTCGGACTCGTGGCAAGGGCTTCATTCCCTAATTGATTTTGCACCGGTTTGAGGTAAATGACTTGCCTAACCTTGTGTTGGGGACTTCGTCCCTTAGAATGTGATAATTGGTAATTGGATTCCTTGTACGTGAGGTGATGAGCATGTACTTGAGGTAATTGTTGAAACCCGAATTTTTACTTAACTATTTGAATTAGATTTTCTTTCATATTTGCTTCATCCTACTTGTTATTATAGCATGTGCTTGTCTAGAAGAGCATGTTTTATTGATCCAAGTTGCTTAATTGTTTAAATTGTCTTAACTGGATTACATGGAGCATGTTAGGCCATCATTATTTGTTGCCTTGTATTGTTGTACTTCAATTTCTGGATATTTCTTTGATTGGTTGTGCATTTATATGAGGACTACGGATGTGCGATTCTGGGAGCTCCCCCCTTGTTTGTTCACTTTGGGACTCTGGGTTTGATTCCCAGGAGATCCCCCTACTCTTTTATTTTGGGACTACGGGTTTGATTCGCGGGAGATCCCCTGCTCTTTTATTTTGGGACTACGGGATGGTATCTTCGGAGATCCGACTGTACCTTTATTTTGGGACTGTGGGATGGTATCCCGTGAGATCCCCCTGCACGCTGATGATTGGACACACTGATGATTGGACAACGGGTTGGTATCCCGGGAGATCATTTCATATGGATATGAGAGTTTGACTACGGGACGGTATTTCGGGAGATCCATTGGACAACTGCGGAAAGGGCTACGTGACGGTATCCTGGGAGACCCTCATTGGCATTCTTGTAGTTAGTTGTATTTATTCTGTGCTTCTATTTTGTCTTTGGAGTATTATTATTTTATTGACTTGGCTTATTACACTACCGCATCCATTAGTTTTATGAAATTGCAACACTGTTAATTTTTTGCTATTGTATAATTCTGTCTCAGTAGGGCAGTGACATTTCCTCGTCACCACCCAACCGAGGTTGGGCTTGGTACTTAATGAGTAAGCTGTGGTGTACTCACGCCTCTTCTGCGCATGGTTTTCATGTGTAGATCAAGGCACCTCTACGCAGGGGCATTACTAGTAGCTGCAGGGGACATTTTCAGAGACGTGAGGTATATCTGCCGCGTCTGCAGACCAAAGAGTCTCCATCTAACTCTAACCTCTAGTTAGCTAGATGTTATTCTGTTCCTCCTTGATATAGACATTTCTAGACGATTAGAGCAGCATTATGTATCATTTTTAGTCTGTTTTCCCCGTGGGTTTCCGTGTCTTTGGTATAGTTTCAAATTTTAAAGTGTTAAAGTACATGTGCCAGGCGGCAACTGTATACATTATTCATATTATTTAGTTTGAATAATAAATTTCACAAATGTTGTAATTTTCGCAGTATGATAGGCTTACCTGGTCGTGAAGACTTTGTGGTGTCATGATGTGTTCATAATTGGTGAACAAGGGTCGTAACAAGTTGGTATCAGAGATCTAAGTTCATAGGAGTCACGAGTCATAGGCCGGTTTATTAGAGTCTCGTTGATCGGTACTGAGACGTCCGTATTTATCTACGAGAGGCTATGTAACTATTTAGGAAAATTTTCATTTCTTTTGAATTCCTTGTCGTGCCATATTTTGACACCAATTATAAACTTTTGTCTTTTATTCCCTCATAGATGATGAGGACACATGCTACACGAAAGGACCAGGCACCCGCATCCCCTACTACCGCCGTTAGAGATCGGGGCTGGGGTAGAGGTTGAGGACGCGCCCGAGGTGTAGCCACATCATCGCGCACGCTGCCGCTGAGGTACCACCAACAGATCCAGTTGGAGCATAGGCACCTGGTACACCTACTACAGCTACTACTACTCCAGTGCTCCAGGAGACCCTAGCTCAGTTCATGAGCATGTACACTACTTTGGCTCAGGCAGGGTTGCTTTCCCTCGCTGCAGCCACATCTCAGGCCAGGGGAGGGCCCAAACTCTCGCGGCCTACACTTTTGAGTAGAGAGAGCCGATGGAGCAAGTTCCAAAGGTTATTCCTGTATCGCCTACAACACCAGTACAACCCGGGGAGGGGTCAGGTGTCTTAGAGGATGAGCATCGCAGGCTAGAGAGGTTCAAGAAATATGATCCCCCACTGTTCAGTGGCCTAGCTTCAGATGACGCCTTGGGATTTTTGGAGGAGTTTCATCGCATTATTCGTAAAATGGGCATAGTGGAGTCTAGTGCTGTTTCTTTCACCGCCTTTCAGCTTCGGGGAGTCGCCTATGGTTCGTGGTGTACTTATGAGTTGGATAGTCCAATCGAGTCTGCCTCACTCACTTGGACCCAGTTCTCCTACATGTTTATGAGGGAGTTTGTTCCTTAGAGCCTCAGGGATTCATGGAATGCGCAGTTTGAGCATATGCGCTAGGGTGCTATGATAGTCTCAGAGTATGCCATCCGTTATACCAGGTTGGCCAGACATGCACCGTCTTTGGTCGCCACAATTTGGGAGAGAGTTTGGAGGTTTATCTAGGGTCTTATTCCGCCCATCTGGTCCAGTATGGCTCGAGAGTTAGAGATGGATATTCCTTACTAGTAGGTAGTGAGCATTGCTAGGCAGATTAAGGGTATGCTCGCTAAGGAGCAAGGGGAGAGGGAGGCCAAGATGTCTCGAGAGTCGGGTCACTACTCTAGTGCCTGTACTTCATCAGCTGGTCATTATGGTAGGGATTATTTGTCACGAACCCAAAACCCGGTCATGATGACGCCCAGTACATTGCTAGGCCACCCCGACCAATCGACTAAAACACGGAGCTATAGTGACTCTGGAGGGGCTCCTACAGCCCAAACACAATATCATGATATGCTGCAGTGCGTAGCCTGATCCACTACTAGTCATCATTAATGCAATGCAGCCTCACTGGCTCAGAAAATAGTATTTGAAATCTCCTTTTATCATTTTCAGTAGAAAACAGTGTTTCAGAAATTTTAGAGTTTGGAAAACCATTTTAGACAATAATAGCTCAGGACTAGTATCAAAATAGCATGTCAATTTCATAGAAACAATAACAACGATCCTCGGGGGATCCCAATAACTGGCTCATAGCCCAGAAATATCCAAAACCATCCAAGTAGGAGGTTCACCGGCTCAATAATAGCCAATAACAAAGTATAGTATCAACAAGTCGGACTAACCTGTAGTCCCCAATCACATTCGACCCCGCACTCACAGGAGAGTACGTGTCTCGCCTCAATACAATGTCACATAGTGATATACCAGGGTTTCGAACCCGCTGGTTATCACACACACCCATTACTCACCTCGACTCGGCTCGAAGACTAGCCCGCAATGCCCTTGCCACGAGAATCGGCCTCCACAGGTGTAGAATCTAATCAAAATCAGTAGAAATGCATCAAAATAGGCTAAGGGACATAACCCAATCGAAACAGCTCGAATTACACCAAAAACCACAAAGTTCCCAAAATCCGACTTTCAGTACGCTTCTCGAAAAATTATGAAAGTTACATTTTAGAATCCTCGTCTCTCCACAAGTCTGTACATACCAAGAACTCCCAATTCGGACCACAAATGGTCCTTCAAATCCCCATTTTAAGATTTTTGCTCAAAGCCCTAATTTTTTTGATTTCTTACCCAAATTCAGAGAATTAATGGAAGATTCTTTGATAAAATCATGTATATAACTCATAAAACTTACCTTCAATTGATTCCCAACGAAATCCCTTCAAAACCCTCGACAAAAGCTCCCAAGCTCGCTCAAAAATGGTGGAAATGAGCTGGGGTTTGCGGATGAAATGTTTTAAAATATTCTGGCCAGGCATATTACTCATCACGATCGCTGAAATTGCTCTGCAATCGCGGAGAACAAAATTTTTGGCCCAAAGTTTACCCTTCGCAATCGCGGGAAAAGCTTCGCGATCGCGGTCAATAAATTCCGGTTCCTCCAGACAGGCTTCAGTATAATGGTCATAACTTTTGGCACAACTCCGAATAACAAATGGTTTGATGTTATGGAAACTAGACACATAGGTCTATAATAGTATTTTGTTGCTCATTTCCTGAATCTTTATACATTTCGAGATATAAGCTTCCCAATTTATACATGTGTACTAGAGATCCTTCTCGAACACCCTATAGTGTAACGTCCATACCTTTTGACACAGATGTCCAAATCACGATTTATTTAGCTTTCGGAAAACTAGACACGATGATATACAAATTTTAGTTTTGAATCACCTCAAAATTCCTTGTAGATAAAAAGATATGAGCTTTCGAAACAGGATCAATGCAACAGAAATTTCCTTCTTCGCGATCGCGGAGCATTTCACTCGATCGCGTTTCATCAATTTTTTTCGCACATTTTACTCACCGTGATCGCGACCCATTGTTCGCGATCGCGTAGAACACTGCAATAGATATAAACCAGCAGTTATAAATGGCCTAATATGGTCCGCAACAACCCCGAAACTCACCCGAGGCCCCCGGGATCTCAACCAAAAGCACCAACACGTCTTATAACCTTATTCAAACTTTTTCCAATCATCAAAACTCTATCGTTAACATCAAAATCGTCCATTTTCAACAAATTCAAGCTTAAGTTTAACTTTTACTTTCAAAATTCACATTCGATCCGAAACCCAACCAAATGACGTCCGAATGACCTGAAATTTTGCGGACAAATTCAAAATCACCTAACGAACCTACTACAACTCTCGGAATTCTATTCTGACTCCCGGATAAAAATATCAGCTATCAACCGGAATTCACCAATACTAGCTTCGCCAAATAGGCTAACTACTTCACCGACCTCCAAAATTGCTTTTGATCACTCTCCTAAGTCACAAATGATCCCCCAAAGCTAACCAAACCATCAGAATTCGATTCTGAGTTCTGTAACTCACAAGTCAACTTTAGGTTGACGTTTTTGAGTCAAGCTTCATTCTAAGAGGTTATATGTCTTATCTTCAACCAGGTTCAACCCAAATTAATCCGATAAACTCTAATACATATATAGAAACATGAAACATCATAATACGGGGAAAACGGGGTGGTAAATCACGTGACGATGGGTCGGGTCGTTACATTCTCCCCAACTTAAACCAGCGCTCGTCCTCGAGCGGGCTCAGAGTTGTACTAAAAGCAACCCAATAGCTGAATGACCTTACCAAGCATATATTCGGGGTATACCAAGTCACCCTATCTATCATAAGTCCGGTAACACCGTATAGCTGAAATTCCACAGTCCATCAAAACCATACACAACATTGCACTTTCCGAAATCATATACCAAATCTGAATTCCACGTTTATACTCAGAAAGAACCCGAACCAACTATAATAACCCATACTTGCCACTCCAGGTGAGACTATACGATATACTACACAACCCAAACACTCGAGACGATTACATCTACTCGCGGCAATTGACCACAATAACCAAATACTAACAGAAAAAACCCTTTTTTCGTTAGCTAAAGTCTTATTCCAACACCTTCATATACTGCCCACGGCAACTAAAGCACGCGATATACCGAACCCATCTCTCAGGTCAACCATTCATGAATCTATTTTCCTTTTGACTGATACCACAATAGATTTCGGAGCCGACCTCGATATTACCTTTCTAACAAGCTCAGATCAAATATTCTCATGCTCAATAATGACTCCAACTATCATTTCGATTATAACACACCACACTAGTGACATGACACCACAATATCGGCCTAAGCCACAACATGCACAACATAGGCTCCAATTAGAAACGATCTGAACATACTCAAGCCATGAAAACTGACTCAGCGCGAGAGCTGTAATTCCAATTCCTCCATACTATCATAACACAGAACTGAGATCCCATATCACAACGTAGAAATAGGGTGACTGAATCCTCCTTGAAAGGTCGTAACATCACGTGGCCTTGACACAACTCTTGATTCTATCCAAATACTATTACCCATGAAGCACCTCAAGTCATCATGCCCAAAACGGTCAGCCACACACATATTTAGGTCTAAACCTAAGCAATTAATCACACCCATGGTGATACAATTAATATACACTATCAAATCCTGAAAGGACACCACCGATGCGCTATTCGCCGAGCAATACCCAATACAGACTTTTCTCAGAAAGCCAGGAAGTAATGTATACAAGGTAACATATAATTAAGTCTATTTTCACATCACACTGTTGTGGCGTGCCACTTGATCCAGATTACATACCTGTGGCGGTGTGCCACCCGATCCAAATTACATACCACGGCGGCGTGCCACCCGATCCAAACATAAATCTAGCAAAAGAAAATGTACATCGAGCCAAATTGCTTATTACGATAAATATGTATAGTCCTATGCTCGGCCACCCGAAACGCATCCGAAAAGTCCTTCAATAGCCGAACTGAATCAATGGTAGAACCTCTACACTAACAACCGCCACAATGGCCCAATTATCAAGGCAATACCTGCCAGTTGTCCGCTGGTGCTTGGATGCAAGTTACCCCGCTAGAACACAATCCAATGCACATTGTCATGCAACCTGTGGTATTTTTCCAACATCACCCATCACATTAGTCTAGACAACCTGACTTATGACAACCAGTCTGCAATCAATATCATAACCCAAATTCATCACCTCAAGTAAAAAGAGAGAGAGAGAGAGAGAGAGAGAGAGAGAGAGAGAGAGAGAGCCACCAGGGCTTCCAATTTCAAATAACCGCTAAATGGTGCCGATACACATGATATACCACCACTGTGTAGGCGGATTACGAGAACTTCTAGTCTCTAGTACATATATAGCATATGAATCACTATGCCTGATTCCATACTCGACCGTACGAATACATACACATCAAACATCCACTCATACCACGAAAGTCATTCAAAAATTTCCTTATGCCATCAACAACTGAATCATTACAGTCGATTCAACAAGAGAATATCGCAATACCACCGGGTATTAATAGCTTACATTAACTTGCCCCCTTTTTGAACATTACTATGTCCGCTCACTAGAATAGTAGTGCCATTTTCCTTAATCACCAGAAAGATTGATTCTCAGATTATCTGCAGCCGCCCGCGTTGCTTGAGAGTTTTGATGACTTCCCATATAATATGAACTGATCTCAAAACCTTGAACATGACATTATCAACTTTCCATAACACATCACATATATCCTACCACAGTAAGATACATGGAAACTTCTACCCCTCTCCTACGTCGCAAACATCAACGCACTCAACTAGTTAAGGACCTTCATGATCCCATATAGAATAAAATTCATTACACATTCCACGATTTGCATACCAACAGGAAATATACTCATTTTCAAATCAGTGGTAAAACACATCACAAACTCTTTCTCCTAATTCCATTGCATCAGTTAAACCGCCAGGACTGATTCCTTCTACCCATATTGAGTTACACAACTACCAGCATTCAAGAGCTTTGTTGCACAATACCTGCAAAACTCATTACTTCAAACACATACCAGGAATTAATCATATCCTTATCATACTATTTCGGTTTATTATCAAGCTATTCTATTTAGCCAATTTCCTTTCTGATTCATCTTTTATTTATTATTAGCCCTTACTGTAACACCACAATACCTTAACTCAGGTTACCACACCAGACTCATACATAAGACTACACTGTCTTGGACTCATAGGCTACTAAATACTTGCTCAGATATTTCCCAGAAGTACCACATTCTACAATACTTTATTTTGAAGAATTTCCTGCGATTCGAAGTTCGCTATCATTACCTCCAATACGGATACATAGAATCCCATAATTAACATAACATAACGCAAGTCTTGATTTCTTCTAACGAAACCACAGTCTCTAGCAACATACACAACCATAAGACACCTGACTGTTACAAGCAAAATCTTGAACACCGCAAAACCATTCTCGGGCATCATTCACCCTTATTCAGCTGTAATTCAACTGTCTTATTGAACAGAACCACTCGTGCCTTGTTAGAACTCTGACACCGCAGAACATGATTACATACAAATACCATTATCTATCTTTCTTTTCTATACACCGAACATTCTTTACCAACAGCAGTTGAAAACATCCTAGTATTTCTTCATATCTACGAAGCACCAAAACCTTTATTAGAGTTTTCCTAACATACTTAAAGGCAGAACTAACATAGCATACAACAGTGCAATCAGTTAATCAATAACAGCCTCCCCAACTTGGCTCGGAGCCATACATCAAAGCACTCTTAGCCACCCATAGCATTCTTACTCAAATGATGCCACAATGTTATAGTGAGATTAAACTCAAGTCATTTACAAGCTTTGGCGGAGACTCGAATCATTAGAAATCTTAACTCTTTTGCAATTCTTGTATTTATTCACACACACAGTTAAGCCCATTCTTTAGGTGACCAAATCTTTTCTAAGTCCCAAATTTTCCAAAAATTTTGATAGAGTTTCCTTTGTAGTTTGGCCTATACACCTGCCAGAGAATCACTAAAACCATCCTAACAATACATTCGCAACTCGACAAGACATCACAATGCATATCAACAACATTAGTCTTAATACTATACAAATCATATTATCAAAATTGATACATGAACATGCGCTGCACCTGCTCGAATCATAACACATATCACATACCTTTCAATTACACCTAAGAAACAACACACATACTTCGCCTCAATTTAGTATTTCAGTACAATACCTTCCACCAGGATACACAAAGCATAATCACTTTAGTCTTCCTGAGGCTGAACTCCTTCTACTACACATAAGGCACTTTACCTTCCAACTAAGAGATATGATAAATATTCACCACGCCCGTAGCTCGGGGCTACACAATAGATTACAATAAGGATCTAACACCTGACAGCTCGTACACTATTAAGCTGCCAGCAATACCGATCATATAAGTTCATAATACCAGCTCACAAAATCAGCACCTTGGTGCACAAGTCATAGACAAAGATCTGGCCTCAAGTCCTCCCAACTGGCCGAACATGAACTCACAGAGATTATATCTCGCCGTTCGATCGGGGAATCACAAGCCATCAAGGAAATCTTATTACTAGGGCTCGATGCGTACACAGATGTGTGGAAGGAATTTCATAAATTATATCTCAAGCTAAATCAAGTACTCACGATAAGAATTCCAAGAAATCTGAAGTGTTTCCTAAAGGTCTGCAGCCTCCCGAGGCTAAATACTGGCGTCCCCGTACCAATCCACGAGACTCTACCAACCGGCTCAAGACTCATGAGGCCTAGTAACCTAGGCTCTGATACCAACTTGCCACGACCCCAAAACCTGGTCGTGATGGCGCCCAGCATATTGCTAGGCCAGCCCGACCAATCAACTAAAACACAGAAACCTTTTAAGCATAAACAGTGATAGTATAATGAAAATAATATCCAACATACCGTGATTAGACATCCCAAAACCAGTATAACCTCTAAACGAATTAGGAGTCACAAGTCATGAGCCTCTACCAGAATTTATAAGCTGTGATAGTGTATACAACTGTGCACAAGTGTAGAATAGACTAAACAAATAATAAACTGGAGAGTCGGGTCCTGCAGACGCTGGAAGCTACCTCGACTGTCCAAATGTAACTCCCGAGCAACATAGAATTAGCTTTGCTATGATGTACCTGGATCTGCACACAAGGTGCAGGGAGTAGTGTGAGTACTTCTAACTGAGTGGTAATAAGCAAGGGTAAGACAACGAAAGTAAGAAAACCCAATACAACAATAAGTAAAGCTATACACAATATCCTGTATCAGTTATCAACATGAGCAATATCAGAACCAGCAATATCAACTATCAGAATAACAGGTATAACTAAATGCAATGCGATGCATGAATATGATCGCTACGGCGCATAGCCCGATCCATTTGGGTACCCGTGCTCACTGTGGGGGTTCAGACTCTGGAGGGGCTCCTACAGCCCAAGCATAATATCATGATATGCTGCGACGCGTAGCCCGATCTACTACCAGTCAGCTATAATGCAATGCAGCCGCACAGGCTCAGAAAATAGTATTTGAAATCTTTTTTTATCATTTTCAGTCGAAAATAATGTTTCAGAAATTCCAGAGTTTGGAAAACCATTTTAGACAATAATAGCTCAGGATAGGTATCAAAATAACATGTCAATATCATAGAAACGATAACAACGATCCTCGCGGGAACCCAATAACTGGCTCATAGCCCAAAAATATCCACAACCATCCAAGTAGGAGGTTCACCGGCTCAATAATAGCCAACAACACAGTATAGTATCAACAGGTCGGACTAAGCCATAGTCCCCAATCACATTTGACCCCGCACTCACAGAAGAGTACGTGTCTCGCCTCAATACAGCGTCACATAGTGATATACCGGGGTTTCGAACCCGCTGGTCATGACCCACACCCATTACTCACCTCGACTCGGCTTGAAGACTAGCCCGCAAAGCCCTTTCCACAAGAATCAGCCTCCACAGGTGTAGAATCTGATCAAAATCAATAGAAATACATCAAAATAGGCTAAAGGAACATAACCCAATCGAAACAACTCGAATTACACCCAAAACCACAAAGTTGCCAAAATACGACTTTCGGTACGCTTCTTGAAAAATTATGAAAGTTTCATTTTAGGAATCCTCGTCTCTCCACGAGTCCGTACATACCAAGAACTCCCAATTCGGACCACAAATGGTCCTTAAAATCCCCATTTTAAGAGTTTTTCTCAAAGTCCTAATTTTCTTGATTTCTTACCCAAAATCTAAGAATTCATGGAATATTCCTTGATAAAATCATGTATTTAACTCATAAAACTTACCTTCAATTGATTCCCAACGAAATCCCTTCAAAACCCTCGACAAAGCTCCCAAGCTCGCTCAAAAATGGTGGAAATGAGCTGCGGTTCGCGGATGAAATGTTTTAAAACATTCTGCCCAGGCATATTACTCATCGCGATCGTGGGAATTGCTCCATGATCACGGAGAACAAATTTTTTGGCCCAAAATTTACCCTTCACGATTGCGGTGAACAAATTCTAGTTCCTCCGGACAGGCTTCAGTATAATGGTCATAACCTTTTGTACATAACCTTGAATGCCAAATGGTTTGATGTTATGGAAACTAGACACATAGTACTATAACGTTCATTCGTTTCTCATTTCCTGAATCCTTATACATTTCTTGATATAAATTTTCCAATTTATACATGTGTATTAGAGATCCTTCTCGGACATCCTATAGTGTAACTTCCATACCTTTTGACACAAAAGTCCAAATCACGATTTCTTTAGCGTTTGGAAAACTAGTCACGATGATCTACAACTTTCATTTTTGAATCACGTCAAAATTCCTTGTACATAAAAAGATATGAGCTTCCGAATTAGGATCAATGCAACAGAAATTTCTTCTTCGCGATCGCGATTCATCAATTTTTTCCGCATATTTTACTCACCGCGATCACGGCCCATTATCTGCGATTGCATAGAACACTGCTACAGACATAAACCAACAGTTAAAAATGGCCTAGAAATGGTCCGAAACCACCCCAAAACTCACCCGAGGCCCCCGGGACCTCAACCAAAAGCACCAACACGTCCTATAACCTTATTCAAACTTGTTCCAATCATCAAAACTCTATCGTTAATATCAAAATCGTCCGTTTTCAATAAATTCAAGCTTAAGTTTAACTTTAACTTTCAAAATTCACATTCGATCCGAAACCCAACCAAATAACGTCCGAATGGCCTGAAATTTTGCGGACAAGTCCAAAATCACCTAACGAACCTACTACAACTCTCAAAATTCCATTCCGACTCCCGGATAAAAATATCACCTATCAACCGAAATTCGCCAAAATAGGCTAACTTCTTCACCAGACCTCCAAAATTGCCTTCGATCACTCTCCTAAGTCACAAATTATCCCCCGAAGGTAACCAAACCATCGAAATTTGATTCCGAGTCCTGTAACACACAAGTCAACTTCAAGTTGACTTTTCTGAGTCAAGCTTCATTCTAAGAGGTTATATGCGTTATCTTCAACCAGGTTCAACCCAAATTTATCCGATAAACTCTAATACAGATATAGAAACATGAAACATCATAATAAGGGGAAAACAGGGTGGTAACTCACGTAACGATGGGTCAGCTCGTTACATTATTCTAGTTGACCTATTCATTCAACCTTGACAGCAGCTGGTAGTACTGCAGCTCCATCAGCACCTCAGGAGCCTTATTACGCTTCACCAGTTTCTAGCGTGCCTCCTATGCGAGGTACTTCCAGAGGTCAGTCCAGCGAACCTTGATCTAGTCAGTCACAGCCACCACGTCCTCCCTGTCACACCTCCTTTTTTTGATACTACTATACCCGCGAGGGCGTAGAGGAGTTTTTTCCAATTTAAGGACAGTCGGAATGGGATTAGTTATTTAAGTTTTCAGAGTCGCCACTTGAGAATATATGGTGTCCCAAGTCACCGGTTTAATCTCGAATTGAGGAAAATTTGACTCTGTTACAGTCTGCGAACTAGAAATCCGGATAAAGAATTCTATTAACCCGGGAGAAAGTATTAGGCACTCCCGGATTCTGTGGTTCTAGCACGATCGCTCAACTGTTGTTTTGATTTTATCTAATTTCAATCATATATTTTAATCATGTGCATTAGTTTTCTACTTTTGAATTTTAATAATTGCAACATCGTGAAAATACATCTTTTACCACACCATACCAGTACGCCTGTGGCTTTGGATATATTTCGACTTCGTTAGGAATATGATTTGGGTCATGTAAATGTGAACCCGTTCGTGAGAATGTATATTAGAATTGTGCCTAATGGTGTATATTCTTCGTTACTTTGGGAGAGATCGTGGAATTAACTAAACGATCCTTCCGAGTCTAAAGATTTTGTAAGTATTATTTGAGGGCCCCGTTTTATCCATTTTTATGACGAGACTCATCTCATTGTATTTTAAAAGGTAGCCCTAAATGGTGCTAAGTTTTCTAAATTTTTTTTCCCTTAAGAAATGTTTATGAGCAGTTTTTAATAGTTTGTATGATCATCTATTTGGATCCAGGCCATTATTCAGTATTGGGCCTGAAATCTGGGCTAACTTAATAGAACTGCACCAATGTGCAGTTGGCTACTTGAAGCCAGTTAGTATTTCCGCATCTGTCTCTCACAGGTACAAATGCCATATCGATTGGATCTGGGCCCTCATGTGATTTGTGCCTGGAAAATGGTACAGCAAGGGTAATGCACAACTGTGCATGAAATTCATCTCTCATAGACACTGAAGCCCTTCGCAATCAGACCTGGGCCTTTTACCTAATTAGGCCCATGTTATTAACAAATCCAAAACAGGCTCAAACGTTATCATTAATCATATATTTAAATGGATATTATGATTCCAGTATAAAAAATTAACTAAAGCATTTAACACTGATTTATATTTGAACACTATTGTTTAGTCAGTCAAATTAACTAAGTTTGATCTACGTATTATTTATCAGTCGAGAAACTACTTATTAAGCTGCAGAGTTACCTTGTTGTTTTTTTTTAAAACTGGAAACATTAATCTAAATCTTCAACCAAACACATTCAAATTGCAATCTGAATTTCATTCATACTTAAATTCATGTTTTACACCATACCACTGAGTTTTAACGCGAGCTTTATAACTAAACAAGTTTAAATGATGCTAAGCCATTAACACGATTTAAATTTTAACTAATTTATAATTTTCGAATTAATAGCTACTGATTCGGAGTTCAATTAACAAAATATTTTGCCAGTTTTCGTATTATACTTCTGTTTTCAAAACAAACGTAGATCTACATGTGAATCAACTAAGTTTTAGCCAGCTTCAATTTTAGACCTAGGTGATCATTTTTAAACTAATCTATTTAATATACTTCCTACATTACTATCTAACTACTACTATAAATCTGAGTTTAAGTTCATACAGTCCAAGTCCATATTACAAACAAAATCCTAATGAATCATATGAGTTCTAAGTGTCTACAGCTATGAAAAAATAGAAATACAAGTACAAATGGAAACTAATACACATTTCATTTCTTCAAAGAACTTCAGTTACATCTTTGAGAGGTAGTAATGTACCTGGACAAATCTAGATAAAAACCAATGAGTTCTAGGATGT
The DNA here is from genome assembly GCA_032618575.1 of Nicotiana noctiflora. Lineage (NCBI taxonomy): Eukaryota > Viridiplantae > Streptophyta > Magnoliopsida > Solanales > Solanaceae > Nicotiana > Nicotiana noctiflora. Next base: position 58,416 of record JASVEL010002386.1, on the reverse strand, counting down.
AGAAGAAGAAGAAGAAGAAGAAGATTAGCAATAGGCAGCAATCCAAATATCAACAGCAATGAATGCAAATTAACACATCAACAAGCTCGATTTCAAAGTAGAAGACCCAGTGAATTCAACCAACTAATGAAGAACAGCAAACAGAAATCCAAAAATATCACTTCGAACCGCAATAATGAAATAGTAATAGTATTTCACTGTATTTTTAGATTTCAAATCTTATGAGCCTTTTAATAAGGCCTAAATGGGCCTTTTTATAGAGTAAAATGGGAGGGAAATTTGAATTAGATATTCAGATTTTCCACCCCCTACTCTTTTTGATTAATTTCAGTTTAGTCTAGGTGAATTAAATTGGAATACACTTGAACCCCTGCTAGAAGGTTCTAGGGCATTCTCCATTATTCCATTTAGGCGTAAATGCCTTTATTACCCTCACTTACTAATGTTTTCTACCTATTTACCATTTAGTGATACCTAGAATGCCATTTATTGTTTGGTTAATTACATAAGAACCAAGCCTATTTGTCTTTTATACCCTTAGTCTTTAAAAATTACGCCGAGAATACCACTTACCCCTTCCTTTTTTACCCCTGTATTTTTTGTTTATTTACCCGACCAACCTTTAGGTCAATTTTGACCTTGAGCAGTCAAAAATCAGAACAATATTTAACAAATAACTTTACATTATAGCCAATTCAAAGCTAAGTAACCCCTTTTCAGAAATAACCACTTTGAAAACATAGCCCTAATTAGCCTTTTAATTATTCAGAGATTCATACAAGTCAAAAGTCAAAACTGTATTTCAATGATAGCCAACATTAAGCAATTTTACAAACATAGCCCTAATACGACTAGTTACTCAGAAATTTAGAAGAGTCAAGAGAGAAATTGTATTGCAATGATAGTCAGCATTAAATAATCTTGCAAATATAACCCTAATACGACTAAACACTCGATTAACAGGACTCTGAGGAACAATTTGATAATGATTGAATCCAATTAATCAGAACATTCAACTGAAAATTAGATCTATCAAGCAAGGGCATTAAGTGACTACAAAGCATGCGATTTAACTAGTGACTTAAATCAGAAAAGGAGAGCATACAGTCGATTTCATGTACAAACAGAAAAACCTTGAGCATGCAACAGATTCAAGCTAGCAAATAATAAATATAAAAAAAGAACAAATAGCACAATAGAGAAATAGGGTTTGGGGCTACTTAGCTTTTCTGTTGGTTTTTCTTTTCTTTCTTTCGTTATTTTCCTTCTTTTTCTTCATTTTTCTTTCTGATTCTTGATTTTCTGGTTGTCCGGAGGCCTTGAGTCTTTCTTGACTATTGGTCTTCCAAACAAACTCCTAAAGTCTTATTTGTTGTGAAAGATTGGTGTTTTAAAGACTGGGGTTTGACTGGGGTGGTTTTTGGTTTGGGGGTACCCGCTGGAGTAGGGTTCCAGCGGAATACTTTTTAATATTCGAAGGGTTAGGCTTACATTCGTGGGAAAGTGGTTGGATAGGGTGAAAGAGGAAGGGAAGATGGTTCAAGGGTGTGGAAGTTGGTCGGAGAAGACGACCAGAAACGGACCACCGGTAGGGTTCCGGTGGCCCAAGTTGAGATGAGGAGAGGGAGACATGGCGGCTAGGGTTTGGGGTTCTAAGGATGAACGGTGTGAAATGAATGAATACACATCAAGTATATTGCTATATTAAAAACGTATATGTGATTTCCAGCCGTTAAACGAGTGGCCAGGGTCTATTAGACTTCAAACAACGTCATTTGATTTAAACGAGGCCTTATGCTCATCCGTTGGATGATTTAGATAAACGGTTCTGATCATTTCAAATTAACGGCATTGTTTTAATTATTATACAACCATTTGTCTTGGTCCATTTGATTCAGTTTTTCAACGGTCCAGATCTATTTCCTTTAAGCGACGTTGTTTGCTTTGTGTATAGGCATGCCGGTATTTTCCTTTGGGCTTGGTCCGTGTAATGTATAAACTGGGCTGATGGATTTGTCATTTGGCCCAAATGCTTTGTATTTTATACTTTGTATTATACCATACATTTTTTGTATTTTTGTATTGTATTTTTTTTATTTGTTTTTATATTTTTGCATTACTTCTGTATTTATTATCTCTTGTATTTTGTTTGTATTTTTCTTTTAATTTTTCTAATTTTTTCTAGAATTTTAAGGGTAATTTTCTTATATTTTTGGTATTTTCTAATTAATTCAAACTGTAATTTGTTTTAATTTTCTTTGCTTTATTTTCAAGAAATAAAAACAAACACTGGTACTTTTACACAATGATCAACAAGTTTCACACAAAAATAATTTTTATATATTTTTTGGACTAATTTGCTTGGGGCAAAAATCACGTGCTCACACTCCTAGAGCTTGCTTCGAGTGTGGCGATACACTTCGCGTCACTAGGGACTGCCCCATATTTGTTAGGGGTGCATCTTCACAGACTACTCAGTCCCAACGTGCCTCTCATAGTTCTCAGGCTATGGTTCTAGCTCCCACTGTTGTCCCACCTGCCCAGCCAGCCAGGGGCGAAGGACGGGCAGATGAGGTCGCCCTAGTAAGAGGGTCAGGCTAGATATTATTGCATCCGTCCTCGCACCGAGGCAGTTGCCTCCGATTCTATCATCACATGTATTATTCTGGTTTGTCACAAAGAGGCATCGGTTCTATTAGATCTCAACTCTACCTATTCATATGTGTCCTATTATATTGCTTTGCATTTGGGTGTGCCTCAGGATTCTTTGAGTGCCCCAATTCATGTTTCTACTCCTGTGGGAGATTCTCTTGTTGTGGACCACGTGTATCGGTCGTGTTTAGTTACTATTTGTAGTTTTGAGACTAGGTCAGATCTATTATTACTCGGTATGGTGACTTTGATATTATTCTGGGCATGGACTGGTTGTTGCCCCATCATGCTATTCCTAATTGTCATGCCAAGATCGTGATGCTGGCTATGCCAGGTAACCCACATATTTAGTAGATTGGTACCTTAGATCATACGCTCACCAAGGTTATTTCTTTCCTTAAAGCTCAATGTATGCTTGAGAAGGGGTGTGATTCTTATTTAGCTTATGTGAGAGATGTCAGTGTTGACACCCCTTCTGTTGACTTAGTTCTAGTGGTACGGGATTTCCTCAATATGTTTCCAGCTGATCTTCCAGGTATGACGCCCGATAGAGATATCAAATTTGGCATTGATCTGTTGCCGGGAACTCAGCCCATTTCCATTCCCCCATATTGCATGGCTCCTCCTGAGTTGAAGGAGTTGAAGGATTAGTTGCAGGAATTGTTGGGTAAGGGTTTCATTCGACCTAGTGTTTCACCATGGGGAGCCCCTGTTTTGTTTGTGAAGAAGAAGAACAGTTCTATGCGTATGTGCATTGATTATCGTCAGTTGAACAAAGTTACAGTGAAGAATTGATATCCTTTACCTCATTTTGATGATCTGTTCAATCAGCTTCAGAGCGCACAGGTATTTTCCAAGATTGATTTGCATTCAGGTTACCATGAGTTGGAGATTTGGGAGCCAGATATCCTGAAGAATGCCTTCAGGACTCGGTATGGTCATAACGAGTTCCTTGTTATGTCTTTTGGGGTGACTAATGCCCCGGCAACTTTTATGCATTTGATGCACATCGTATTCTGGCCATATCTTGAATCATTTATGATTATTTTTATTGATGATATTCTAGTATATTCCTGGAGCCGGGAAGATCATGAGCAACACCTAAGGGTAGTGCTTCAGACTATGAGGGAGAAGAGATTATATGCAAAGTTCTCCAAATGTGAGTTCCGGATCAGTTCTATGGCATTCCTAGGCCACATAGTGTCGAATGAGGGCATTCGAGTGGATCCGAGAAAGGTGGAGGCCGTGCACAGTTGTCCCAGGCCCTCCTCAGCTACTGAGATCTACATTTTCCTTGGCAACAACAACAACGACAACAACCCAGTATATTCCCACAAAGTGGGGTCTGGGCAGGGTAATATGTAGACAGGCCTTACATCTACCCAAGAGGGCAGAGAGGCTGTTTCCAATCGACCCTCGGTGCAGGGGAGAGAAAGGCAAACAAAAGCAAAAACAAAAACATCATTAGTTACACCAGCATACATCGCATGAATAATTAACTAAACATACGAGACATACGTACCATAAATATACCTGCATGCAATAGTATTAAAACAAGTAACTACCAGAAATGACTACCAAAAGAGAATGCAAACTAATTCTCTATGGGTGGCCCTACCGCACCTCGCCCACCCCGGGAAAGGAGTTCGAAAAATCTAGTAGCCCAAATCTAGGAGCCCCTTCCCTACAACCCTAATACTAGACCTCCAGACTTTCCTATCAAGGGCCATGTTCTCAGAAATCCGCATCATGGCCATGTCTTGCCTAATTACCTCTCCCCGGTATCTCTTAGGCCTCCCTCTGCCTCGCCTCACACCGACCACCGCTAGCCGCTCATAACTCCTCACTGGGGCATCGAGGCTTCTCCTCCGCACATGCCCGAACCACCGAAGCCTCGCCTATCGCATCTTCTCGTCCACTGGGGCTACCCCCACCATCTCCCGAATATCTTTGTTCCTAATCTTATCTAACCTAGTGAGCCCGCACATCCACCTGAGCATCCTCATCTCCGCAACCTTCATCCTCTGAACATGAGATTTCTTTACCGGCCAACACTCCATCCCATACAGCATGGCAGGTCTAACCATAGCTCTATAAAACTTCCCCTTGAGTTTCTGTGGCACTTTATTATCACACAGAACCCCTGATGCAAGCCTTCACTTCGACCACCCTGCCGCTATAAGGTGAGTGACATCCCCGTCTATCTCTCCGTCCCCCTGAATCACCGATCCAAGGTATCTGAAACTATCCCTCTTGGCTATGGCTTGAGATCCAATCATCACGTTCCCTCCCACTTAGCTCGGATCAGCGCTAAACTTGCACTCCAGATATTCTGTCTTAGACCTGCTTAGTTTGAAGCCCTTAGATTCGAGAGCCTATCTCCATTCCTCAAGCCTTCTATTAACACCGACCCTCGACTCGTCTACCAGGACTATGTCATCAGCAAATAGCATACACCAAGGCACATCCCCTTGAATATGCCGCGTTAAAGCATCCATCACCAAGGCAAACAAGAGAGGGCTAAGCGCAAATCCTTGATGGAGCCCTATAACCACCGGGAAATGGTCTGAGTCACCACCCACTGTCCTGACCCTAGACTTAGCTCCATCGTACATGTCCTTGATTATTCTCATGTAGGCTTCCGGCACGCTCTTAGCCTCTAGACACCTGCATAGCACCTCCCTAGGGACCTTGTTATATGCCTTCTCAAGTCGATAAACACCATATGCAGGTCCTTCTTCATTTCCCTGAATTGTTCCACCAATCTCCTGACAAGGTGGATAGCTTCTGTAGTGGACCGACCCGGCATGAAACCGAACTGATTCACGGAAATAGATGCCGACTCCCTCACCCTGGCCTCGATCACCCGCTCCCAAACCTTCATGGTGTGGCTTATTAATTTGATGCCCCTATAGTTGTTGCAACACTAGATATCCCCTTTGTTCTTATACAAGGGCACCACCGTACTCCACCTCCAATCCTCCGGCATCCTTTTGGACCTGAAGATCGCATTGAACAACCTGGTGAGCCACTCCACTCCTGGCTTACCCATGCATTTCCAAAACTCCACCGGGATTTCATCTGGCCCGGTCGCTCGACCTCTACTCATCCTACGCAAAGCCCCCACGACCTCTTCCACCCTAATATGCATGTGGTACCCTAGGTCTCTATGACACTCTGAGTGCCCTAGCTCTCCTAGTTCTATACTCTGGCCCCCCTCCTCATTGAGAAGGTCTCGGAAGTACGCCTACCATCTTTGTTTGACTTGAGACTCCCCCATCAGGACTCTACCATCCTCATCCTTGATGCACCTAACTTGATCCAGGTCCCTCGCCTTCCTTTCCCTTACTTTGGCTAACCGGAATAACTTCTTGTCCCCACCTTTCTCCCCCAATTCCTCGTACATGCGACCAAAAGCCACGTTTTTAGCTTCCGTGACCGCCAGTTTAGCTTCCTTTCTTGCCACCTTATAGCTCTCTCTGTTCACCTGCATTTCTACCTCGCTTGTGCTCCCTGCCAACTTCGCAAAAGCTGCTTTCTTCACCTCTATTTTTCCTCGTACTACGTTGTTCCACCACCAGTCGCCCTGATGTCTGCCTAGATAGCCTTTGGCTACCCCAAGCATATCTCGCGCTGCCTCCCTAACCAGATTCGCCGTCTCTGACCATATTGCGTCTGCTGCCCCGCACATTTTCCTTGGCTTGGTGGGTTATTATAGTCGCTTTGTGGAGGGTTTCTCGTCGATCGTGGCCCGTATGACTAGATTGACCCCGAAGGGTGCCCCATTTTAGTGGACAAAGGAGTGTGAGGTGAGCTTCCAAAAGCTCAAGACAACTTTGACTTCAGCTGCAATCTTGATGTTGCCTACCAGTTCAGGGTCTTATACATTTTATTGTGATGCCTCCCGGGTTTGGACTTAGAACGGGATTGATGCAGTATGGTAGGGTGATTGCCAACGCATCCCGACAATTGAAGGTGCATGAAAAGAACTACCCTGTCCACGATCTTGAGTTAGATTCCATTGTACACGCCTTGAAAATTTGGCGTCATTATTTGTATGGGGTGCCTTGTGAGATCTACACTGACCATTGGAGTTTGCAGCACTTACTTAAGCAGAAGGACCTGAATATGCGTCAGAGGAGATGGTTAGAGTTGTTAAAGGATTATGATATTACCATTCTTTATCACTCGGGCGAGGACAATGTGGTTGTCGATGCCTTCAATCGCCGGGAAGAGAGTTTGAGGAATTTGGCATATCTACCAGCTTCAGAGAGACCTATGGCAATGGGTGTTCAGGATTTAGCCAGGCATTTTGTGAGATTGGACCTTTCAGAGCCTAGTCGGGTTCTGGTCTGTGTGGTTTCTCGGTCTTCCCTATTTGACCGCATAAATGAGGGGAAGTTTGATGATCCTCATTTATTTGTCCTTCAGTATAGAGTTCGGCGTGGTGATGCCAGAGATGTCACCATCAGGGATGATGGAGTATTGAAGATGCAGGGCCGGATTTGTGTACCCAATGTCGATGATCTTCGAGAGTTGATTCTAGCAGAGGCCAATAGCTCACAATATTCTATTCATCCGGGCGCCGCGAAGATGTATCAGGACCTGAGGCAGCACTACTGGTGGAGGTGGATAAAGAAGGATATAGTTGACTACGTGTCTAGATGCCGCAATTGCCAGTAGGTGAAGTATGAGCACCAGCGTGTGGGTGGACTGTTACAGTAGATTGAGATCCCAAAATGGAAGTGGGAGCGTATCACCATGGACTTTGTATTTGGACTCCCACAGACCGTGAGGAATTTTTTATTCAACGTGGGTCATTGTGAATCGGCTAACCAAGTCTGCTCATTTCATACATGTATGTAACACTTATTCATCAGAGCGGTTGGCGGAGAACTATATCGGTGAGATCGTCCGATTGTATTCCAATTTCTATCATCTCGGACAGAGGCACTCAGTTTACATCACGGTTCTGGAGAGTTGTACAGCAGGAGTTAGGAACTCGAGTGGCGTTGAGCACAGCATTCCACCCCCATACGGACGGACAGTCCGAGCGTACTATTTAAATTCTGGAGGATATGCTCCGTGCTGCATAATTGAGTTTGGAGGGTCATGGGACTATTTCCTGCCACTGGCATAGTTTTCTTATAACAATATCTATCAGTCCAGCATTATTACTGTGCCGTATGAGGCCTTATATGGTAGGAGGTGCAGATCTTCGGAGGGTTGGTTCGAGCCGGGTGAGGCCAGGCTATTGGTCACAGAGATGGTTCAAGATGTGATGGAGAAGGTTAAAGTGATTTGGGACAGACTTCGTGCAGCCCAGTCCAGACAGAAGAGTTATGCGAACAAGAAGGTTCGTGATGTGGCATATATGGTTGGCGAGCGGGTTCTGCTTCGGGTCTTGCCTATGAAGGGCGTCATGAGGCTTGGAAAGAAAGGGAAGCTGAGTCCGAGATTTATTGGGCCTTTTGAGATCTTGAGACAAGTTGGGGAGGTTTCTTATGAAATTGCCTTACCTCCCAGCCTAGCCGAAGTTCATCTGGTAGTTCATGTTTCGATGCTCCGGAGTTATCAAGGTGACCCATCGCATGTATTGGATTTCAGTTCAGTCCAGCTGGATAAGGATCTATCCTATGTTGAGGAACCACTGGCCATTTTGGACTGGCAAATCAGAAAATTAATGTCAAAGAACATCGCTTCAGTGAAGGTGCAGTGGCGGGGTCAGCCGGCCGAGGAGGCGACTTAGGAGATCGAGCAGGATATGCGTAGCTAGTACCCTTATCTTTTTGCTACTTCAAGTACATTCTCTATGCTCATTCGAGGACGAACAAATGTTTAAGTGTAGGAAGATGTAATGACCCGGCCAGTCTTTTTTGGAATTTACGCCCCAATTCCCCATTAAGTACTTTCGCAAATTTCATTGTGTATTTTGGTTTGCCGGGACGTTCGGTATTAGGATTCGGAGTGTTTTGGGACACTTAGTCCCTAAATGACAGCTTAAGAGTTAAAAAATGGTTCGTATTTAGAACAATGTGAAGACGACCTCGAAATAGAAATCCGAAGTTTCTGTTAGCTCCGTTAAGTGATTTCAAGATTGGGAGCGTGTTCAGAATGTAATTTGGAGGTCCGTAGCTCATATAGGCTTGAAATGCCGAAGTTTGAAATTTTTGAGGTTTCTTCTCTAACAATGAATTTTTTGATCTGAGGGTCGGATTGGAATTTTGAAAGTTACTTTAGCTCCGTCATTTCATTTGGGATGTGTGTGCAAAAATTTCAGGTCTTTCAGACGAGGTTTGGTTAGGTTTTTGATCGAAAGCATATTTTGTTAGAATTTGAAGTTCTTTCGCTTGAATCCTTTATTTAATCGGACTTTCGGTGTTGTTTGTGGTGTTTTGATGATTGGTGCAAGTTCGAATGAGGCATTAGGTGGTATTGGTGCTTTTGGTTGAGGTCCCCGGGGCCTCAGGATGATTTTGGGTGGTTGAAGGGGTAAATTCTAAGTTTTGTTGCAGCTGATTTATTATTCTTCTGGTACTTCCATTTCTGCGCCTTGGGGACCGCAGAGGCGGAGTCACAAAAGTGGCTTGGCTGTCCACATAAGTGATTTGGGAATTGTCTTCATAGACCGCAGAAGCGGTCTAATTTCTGCTAAGGCAGAACCGCATATGCGGTTCTTGTGATCGCAGTATCAGAGCTTATGGTTTGGTAAAGGGTTGCAGAAGCGGGTCATGGTCTGTATGTGCGGGACTGCAAAAGCGGACTCTAGCCTCATTAGTTAAATTGTGAAAGTGGTTGATTCTACTGCAATAGTAGGACCGCAGAAAGCGGTCCTTGGGCCACAAAAGTGGAAACCACTGTTCTGATAAGGGTTTATCCGAGGGTTTATTTCAAAAGTGCAAAAATCAATTGAGAGCTCGGGAGAAGGCGATTTTGAGTGGATTTTAAAGTGAAGATCATTGGGTAATGTTGCTTTGATCCCTTCTAGTTATTCATCATTTTCTAGTCAAATCAACCATTAAAATTCAAATTCAAGGTCTAAAATTGGGAAATATGGGTCAAACTTCTTAGACTTAATTTTGTGATTTCGAGCTGGCATTTGACCTGCTATTTGGGATACTTTTATATAGTTAGACTCATGAGAGTACGAGGGTTCTGAAATTATAAAAATTATTCGATTTCAAGATATTGGCTAGGGGCATTTTGGTCATTTTACCTATTTTCACGCCCCAACTTTAATTTTAATAGTGGAATTAGTTGTTTGCAATATTATTGATGATATGTAATTGAATTGTATAGATTTAGGTCATTTGGAGTCGTATACTCGTAGCAAGGGCATTGTTCCTTAGTTGATTTCGCACCGGTTCGAGGTAAGTGGCTTGCCTAACCTTGTGTGGGGGCCATCGTCCCTTAGGATGTGATATTTGCTAATTCGATGCCTTGTACATGAGGTGACGAGCGCGTACTTGAGCTAATTATTGAAACCCAAATTTTTACTTAAATACTTGAATTGGATTTTCTTTCATATTTGCTTCATCCTACTTGCTATTATAGCCTGCGCTAGTGTAGAAGACCACGTTTAATTTATCCAAGTTTCCTAATTGTTTAAATTGTCTTAACTGTGATTACGTGGAGCATGTTAGGCCACTATTATTTGTTGCCTTGTATTGTTGTACTTAAATTTCCGAATATTTCTCTAATTGGTTGCACATTTACATTGGGACTACGATTGTGGGATTTCGGGAGCTCCCCCCCCCCCCTCTTATTTGTTTACTTTAGGACTTCGGGTTTGGTTCCTGGGAGATCCACCTGCACTTTTATTTAGGAACTATGGGACAGTATCCTGGGACATCCCCCTGCACGCTGATAAATGAACTACGAGACGGTATCCCGGGAGATACTTTGATATGGATATGAGAGTTAGACTACGGGACGGTATTCTAGGAGATTCATTGGACAGTTGAGGAAGGGACTACAGGGTGGTATCCTGGGAGACCCTCATTGACATTCTTGTAGTTAGTTGTATTTATTCTGTGCTTCTGTTTTGTCTTTGTAGTATTATTATTTCATTGACCTACCTTCTTACACTACTACGTCCATTAGTTTCATCAAATTGAAACACTGTTAATATTTTGCTATTGTATGGATTATGTCTTAGTAGGGCCATAACCTTTCCTCGTCACTACCCAACCGAGGTTAGGCTTGGTACTTACTGAGTACCATTTTGGTGTACGCATGCCTCTTCTGCGCATGTTTTACATGTGAAGATCCAGGTACCTCTACGCAGGCGCATTACCAGTAGCTCTAGGGAGCATTTTTGAAGACTTGACGTACATATGCTGCATCCACAGACCGGAGAGTCTCCCTCTCACTCTACCCTCTAGTTAGATAGATGCTATTCCGTTCTTCCTTGATATAGACATTTCTGGATGATTAGAGCAGTATTGTGTATCATTTTTAGTCCGTGTTGCCCGTGGGTTTCTGGGTCTTTAGGATAGTTTCAAATTTTAAAGTGTTAAAGTGTATGTGTCAGGTGGTAACTTTATACATTATTCATGTTATTTGGTTTGAATTATAAATTTCACTAATATTGTTACTTCCGCAATGTGTTAGGCTTACCTGGTCGTGAAGACTAGGTGCCGTCATGACGTGTTCACAATTGGTTAACTGGGGTCGTGACATGGGGTTACCAATTCCCTAGTTCCCAACCCGCTCATCCCATGCGGTCATGCTCCAATGCCCTCCAATGATCCTACCATGCCTTCTGTGGTTCTCCCCCAAGCACCGGCTCTAAGGGCACCTCCTCCAATGTTCACCTTTTAGGGTCCACAACTTCAATTAGGAATAGCATATATGACCCCACACTCTTTCACTCAACTTTCGCAACACGAATTCTTAGTGCGAAAAAAGGATTGTTAAAATCCCGAGCAAGAGGAAATGGCTCGGAAGATGAAGAGCCTGGAACAAAGCCTGAAAAACATACAAGGTATGAATGGTCAAAAAAGTGTCTCATACTTTGACCTATGTATGTTTCCCCATTTCCACTTGCCATCTGGTTTCAAGATGCCAAAATTTGAGAAGTACAATGGGCACAAAAACCTGGTCGCTCAACTGAAACAATACTGTAACCTGTCTAGGGGTATTGGTGGAATAGAGGAGCAACTAATGGCCTATTTTTGGGAAAGCCTCACCAAAATTGCATTTGAGTATTATACGGATCAAGAAATTGCTCATTGGCACGTGTGGGATAATATAGGCCCGAGATTTTTCCAGCGAATTCCAGTATAATTTGGACATCGCTCCCGACAGGAACAGTTTGTCCAATTTGGAAAGGAAAACCACGGAAAGCTTTCTCGAATATGCTGTCACATGGCATGAGCAAGCTACCAGGTTAAAGTTACAAATGGATGAAATTGAAATGGTAACTATTTTTCTGCAGGCCCAAGACGCTGACTATTTTCAAAACATGATGTTTGATGTGGGTAACCCATTTACTGAAGCAATCAAATTTGGGGAGATGGTCGAAAACAATTTAAAAACAGGTCGAATCTTGAGTCATGCTGCTTTTATGGCCACATCACAGTCTGTTCAAAATGGTTCGGAGGGTTTTATAAATAGAAATGGGAATGAGGAGGGAGTCATGATGGTTTCAAGCTTGAGGGGGGGCCGCAGGTCATTCACCCAGTCATATGTGCCTCATATCGTCCCACCACACTATTATCCCCTTCAAGATGCTGCTTATGCCGTGGCACTAACTCCCTTTGTGGTGATGAATGCGCAACCTTATCCGCGACCACAACATTATACACAAAACCAAGCTCCACTTCCTAGAAATGTCCATCCTTACCAAGCTCCATATAGTCCTCAACCAAATGATCCCCAATAAAATCCTTGCCCAAGAGAGCCTTTCAAAAAGAATTAGTTCACCCCTATTGGTGAATCATATTCAAGCTTGTTCCAAAAGCTAATCAGGCTAAATCTATTGCAGCCAGTGACCCCAAACCGACTGAACCCCGAGCCCCTTTGCTCCGAGCTGATGCTATATGTGAATACCACTCTGGAGCAGTGGGACATAATACAAGGGATTGTTGGACCCTCAAAAGGGCAGTTGAACATTTGACTGAAGCTGAAAGAATTATTTTTTGGGATGAAGAAGTTGCGGATGTGATGAACAATTTTTTGCCTACTCACAACACTGGGCCATTAGTCGGAATGGTTTTTGAAGCTGGGGAATTTGATCTGGCATTGAAGGCCATTTTAGTCATTGCCGAGATAGAAGAAAATCCAAAAAACGATCGCCAAGCATGAAAGTTCCCCATCAGACGGGAGTATCGGTAGCCAGTCTTGCTATCTTTTTTGTGTCCAGATTATCTCAGGTTGTGATCTAGGTGTTTTACTTTATTGTCTTACTTTCTGATGTTAACCCACGTGGCTAACCACCTTAGAAAAAAGTTGAAGAAACCAAGGTACCAAAATGCTCTGACATTAAAATTGGAAGAAAGAAGCCAGAAAAGAAATGCCTACAAAGGCGAAATAAATTTAGAAAATATTAAGACCCACACGATTAGCCGTTGCAGCAAAGTTTGGGGAGACAAAATTTTTCCAATGTTCCGAAGAAAAGAAAAGAAAAATAAAAACAATTAGAAGGTAAAGACCTACGAAGTCAAGATAAAGTCAAAAGGTTCAGTTCCACCGACCAATTACCATGACAAAATTTGGAAAAGACAAAATTTCTCCAGAGACTGAAATGTAACTGGTGTTCAGGAAGCAACTAGTTGCAGTTGAAAGGGTAGAGGTCAAGTGATCAAAATAATCAAGGCCACAAAACCAACCACCATTTCAAACTAATAATTGTTCTTTGTTTGAAAATATGAAACAGGTGAAATCCAAGCAACCGTGCAAGAAGCAGGTGCAACCAAAAAAATGAAGAGAAGGGAGAAAGAAATGCGCAAGTGCTAGAAACAGTTTTGTAGCAAAGATCCATGAAAAGGGAAGTCCCTGCCAAGTTTTCCTTGCACTTATTCATTTCATAAAAAGGGGGGGGGGCGGAAATTAAAAGGAAATATAAGAAGAAAATTCAAAAAAAAAATGGTAGCTTAGGACCCCAATCTCTAGCTACGTTTTCCCAACATAGAGTCCCATTCCCTAGTCGCTCCCAGCATAACCTGGCAGTCTTTTCCATTATAGGGTCCTATTCCCTAGTCGCTCCCAGCATAACCTGGTAGTCCTTTTCATTACAGGGTTCCACTCCCTAATTGATTACTGGCATAAGTCGTGGACCTCTTCGACATAACCCGAGTACCTTTTTCCTTTTCTCCCTGGCATAACCCGAGGACCTTAATCCTTTTTTCCCAGCATAACCCGTGGATCTCCCTGGCATAACCCAAGGACCTTTTCTTTTCTCTCGGCATAACCTGTGGATCTCCCTGGCATAAAAGGACCTTTTTTTTCTCCTGGTATAACCCGTGGATCTCCCTGGCATAATCCAAGGACCTTTTTCTTTTCTCCCGGCATAACCCGTGGACCTCCCAAACATAACTCAAGGATCTTTTTTCTTTTAAGCCTGGCATAACCCATGGACCTCCTTGGCATAACCCAAGGACCTTTTTTCTTTTCTCCCGGCATAACCCGTGGACCTTTCTAGCATAACCCAAAGAGCCTTTTTTCTTTTTGTCCAGTCATAACCCGTGGACCTCTCCGTCATAACCCAAGGACCTTTTTTCTTTTAATCTCGGCATAACCCATGGACCTCCATGACATAACCTAAGGATCTTTTTCTTTAATCCCGACATACTCCGTGGACCTCCCTGGCATTACCCAAAGAGCTTTTTTCTTTTAATCTCAGCATAACCCGTGACCTCCCTGGCATAACCCAATGAGCTTCTTTCTTTTAGTCCCGGTATAACCCGTGGACCTTCCTGGCATAACCCAAGGAGTTTTTTTGTTTTAATCCCGGCATAACCCATGGACCTCCCTGGCATAACCCAATGACCTTTTTTTCCCCGCATAACCCCTGGACTTCCTGGCATAACCCAAGGAGCCTTTTTCTTTTAATCCTAGCATAACTCGTGGACCTCTCTAGCATAACCCAAGGACCTATTTCTTTATCCCGGCATAACCCGTGGACCTCCCTAGCATAACCCAAGAAGCTTTTTTTTAATCCCGACATACCCCGTGGACCTCCCTGGCATAATCTAAGGACTTGTTTTCTTTAATTTTCTCCCGGCATAACCTGTGGACTTCCCCGGCATAAGCCGATGATCCTTTTTCTTTTCCGGCAAAACCCGATAAACTTTGTAGTATAACCTAGCAATTCTCCCAACGTAGGGTTTCACTCCCTACTCCTAAGGATACACAATCCTAAACTTTATTGCTTTTAATAAAGAAATAGCCAGATTTGTGTCGCAAATAACTCACGAAATTTTCCTAGTGAAAACTGCGGTAGAAAATTTTGTTTGTTTGTTTGTGTTTTGTATCTGAGTGGGTTTTACCTCGAGGCATAGGATTTGAGATGACGAAATAATGATTCTCAATCCAGAATAAAGGAAAAAGAAGGAAAGAACAAAAAAAAGATGTAAATTCAAAGTGCTGAAACAGATAAAGATGCAAACTGCTGAAAATTTGATTGAAGTCACAAGCTTCGCATGTCCCACTCTAATCCAAATGTTAAAGAAAGAACCAACACCTATAACTTGCTAGAGTCAAGATTCAGATCGGGTTCCGCAGCAAAATTAGCTAAGACTCAAGATCAAGTTCCAAGAGATTTATAGATAGGAATCTTGTAACTCATAGTTGATAGGAATAGCTAGCTTAGCTTTGATTTTCCTTTTATGTGTAATAAGGAGGTCAACGAGCAGTAGCAGCAGTGAAATTACAGCTCCCAGTAGTCCCAGCTACCAAAACTTTCAGAACTACACCGACTTAATTCATTTCTAACCAAGGATATGCAGGCAACCTATGAAGCTGTGACGACCCGGCCCGTCGTCACGGGAATTACCACCCCGTTATGTTGTAATTGTATGTTTTATGCTTTTATATCTGTGTTAAAGTCTATCGGGTGAGTTAGGAGTGAATTGGATTGAAAATGAGGCATATAGCCTTTTTGAAGGAAACTTAAATATGGAAAGTCAACTTGGAGTTGACTATTTAGTTAGAGGGCTCGGAATTGGATTTTGATGATTCGGGTAGTTCAGGGAGGTGATTTGTGACTTAGAGGAGCGATCGGAATTGAAGTTGGAGGCCCGATGTAGAAATAGGCTTGAATTGGCTAAGGTTGAATTTTGGCAAAATCTGAACGGTAGGTGAGATTTTGATTCGGGGGTCGGAATGGAATTCCGACAATTTTTGTAGCTTCGTCATGTGATTTTGGATATGTCCGCAAATTTTCAGGTCATTCAGACATCGTTTGGTCGGGTTTTAGATTGAATGTTAGTTTCAGAAGTTTTGAATAAACTTAGGCTTGAATCCGTGTATAATTATTGATTTTAATGTTTAGATGGTGTTTTTATGATTGGAAGAAGTTCGTATCGTGTTTTGGAGTATGTTGGTGGTTTTCGTTGGGGTCCCGGGGGCCTCGGGGTGAATCTGGACCATTATCCGGTATTTTGGAAGCAATGAAAATCTGCAGAAAATCGCAGATCACTGGGCAGAAATTAAACCATCGTGTTCGTGAGGGCAAGGCTCGCGTTCGCGTAGGCCGGGTTCTGTAGTGCATCGCATTCGTGAGGATAGGGTCGCGTTCACGTAAGGGGAAGACTGTGAAGCATCGCGTTTGCGTGGGTATAGGTTGCGTTCGCGTATGAGGTATTTATGGGCATCGCATTCGCGTGGATTGGGGACGCGTTCGCGTAGAAGGAATCTCGGATGGCTGCGGAGTTTTTCATCGCGAACGCGTGAGGCATGTCGTGTTCGTGAAGGGTATTTTGGTCAGAGCATCGCGAACGCATGACATGCAACACGAACGTGATGAAGGAAATTTCCAGGTAGTGAATTAAAAACCAGAATAGAACCAGTCGCGGGTTTCACACCCCAAAACACAAATTTTGAGTTCTAAAGAGAGAGACTCACGGGAGATTGCTGGGAAATCATCGGGTGTTCGTCGGAGGTAAGTTTTGTGGCTTAATTACAATATTTTATCATGAAATCCTTGGTTAATTCTCTGTAAATGGAAGATTAAAGGTGGGTTTAGCCCTAGGCCTAAAATTGTAGAAAAACACTGATTTGAGTGGGCAAATGGAGCCCGATTTTGGTAAATTTTATATGCCTAGACTCGTATTATGACGAGGGTTACGAATATATGACTTTCATAATTTTTCGAGAAGCGTACCAAAAGTCAGGTTTTGGCAACTTTGGGAATTTTGATGTAAATTGAGTTGTTTTGACTGGGTGTCGTCCCATTGGCCTATTTTGTTGTGTTTCTACTATATTTGATCAGATTCTACGTGTGCGGAGCTTGATTCTCGTGGAAAGGGCATCACGGAGTAGTCGTCGAGTTGTATTGAGGTGATTAATAGATATGGGTGATGACAAGCGGGTTCGAAACCCCGGTGTACCACTTTGTGACGTTGTATAACGGCGAGACACGTACTCTCTTGAGAGTGCGGGGTCGATTGTGATTTGGGGACTATGGCTTAGTCTGACTTGTTGATACTGTGTTATGATATTGGCTATTCTTGAGCCGTTGAACCTCCTTCTCGGATGGTTGCGTATCATATTGTGATATTGGCTACTCTTGAGCCGTTGAACCTCCTTCTTGGACGATTGAGTATATTTGTGGGCTATGAGCCAGTTATTGGATCCCGCGAGGATCGTTATCACCGTCTTGTGATATTGACATGCTAGTGTTACTACCAGTCCATAGCTATTACTGTTATCATGATATTTCCAATCTCTGGGACTTGTCGTTTACTGTTTTCAACTGAAAAATGATAAAAGAGTTTTCAAAACTACCTTTGAGCCTGCAAGGCTGCATTTGCATATTAGCTAACTTGTAGTGGATCGGGCCGCACACCCCAGCGTATATTCATGATATTGTGCTTGGGCTGTAGGAGCCCCTCCGGAGTCTGAACCCCCAAAGTGAGCACCTGTACCCAAATTGGATCGGGCTACGCGTCGTAGCGGTCATTTCATGCATTGCATTGCATCTAGCAACATCTGCTAGCTGTTATACTATGTTGTTGATATTTTGTTGGTTCTCTACCGTTTATATCGAACTGTTACAAGGTATTGGTTACAGCTTTACATAGTGCTTTATTATGGATTTCTTATCTACGATGTTTTACCCCTGTTTATTACCACTGAGTCTGGCAGTACTCATTTTACTCCCTACACCTTGTGTGCAGATCCAGGTACCTCTCAGTAGATCTGATCCGGTAGCCACTCAGAGGCATTGTGCGGGACAGTCGAGGTAGTTGCAGCGTCCGCAGGACCTGACTCCCCTTTTAGCTGTCTTTTCCTTTCATGTTGTCATTTTTTTTTCCTCACTGAGTTTTGTTGTAAACCTTATCACACTTATGTTCTTTAGAGTCTCATGACTCTTGACCCTTCGGTCTATGGGAGAAGGTATGTGTTGGGACTTGGTTCCCTGTTTCGATATATCTATCACTTGTTGTCTTATAACTTGTTATGCTTAAATGGGATAATGCGAGCTCATAGCTCCGTAAATTGTGGTTGATTGGTTGGGCTGGCCTAGTAGTGTGCTGGGCGCCATCACGACCGGATTTGGGGTCGTCATAAGTTGGTATCAGAGCCTAGGTTCACTAGGCCTCATGAGACTTGAGCCGGTTAGTAGAGTCTTGTGGATCGGTACGGGGGCGCCTGTACTTATCCTCGGGAGGTTGCAAACCTTTAGGAAACACTTCACTTTTCTTGAACTCTGTCGTGCGATCTTGTTGTTCTGAGAACTGAACTTTTATATTCTATTCTCTCGCAGATGGCGAGAACGCGAGCATCATGACGAGGTGGACGACCTCCATTGCCACCTGTTAGAGGCCGTGGGCGCGGTCGTGCTAGAGGTAGAGGTAGGGCGGCTGAGGCAGTGCCAGCTGACCCGCCTATTGTACCTGTTCAGGAGCAGCCCCCAGTGGTTGATGCTCCAGTAGCCCCAGTTCAGGCCCAGACTGTATCTATTGCTATTCCTGGTCTTCAGAAGACTCTTGCTTAGATATTATCGGTGTGTTCCGGTTTGGCTCCGGTAGTATCAGCTTCCGCTACTGCAGCGACATCTCAGACAGGGGTGGTCAGCAGACCCCTTCAGCTCGCACACCTGAGCAGGTTGTTCAGGGAGTTCTGATGCCAGAACTGGTCCCCGCTCAGGTGGTTGCACCAGTTATTCCTCCAACTGCACCAACTCCAGAGCATATGGTTCAGGCTATGCCCGACGACGAGCAGCGTCATCTTAAGAGATTTGGTAGACTCCAGCCACCCCATTTCAGTGGCGCTGAGGGCGAGGATGCCCATGGTTTCTTGGATAAGTATCAGAGGATGCTACGTACTGGTATTCTTGAGTACAGCAGAGTTTTATTTACTACCTCTCAGTTTACTAGTCCCGCATTTGATTGGTGGGAGGAGTTTGAGAGGCGTAGGCCTGCAGGAGCGGCACCTCTCACATGGCAGCAATTCTCTACTCTCTTCCTAGAGAAGTATGTACCACATTTCCGTCACGAGGAGCTTCGTCGCCATTTTGAGTGGTTGGTTCAGGGCGACATGTCAGTGACCCAGTACGAGCTTAGATTCACACAGTTGGCTAGGCATGCCACATGGATGATCCCTACTGATAGGAAGAGGATTAGGAGGTTCATTGATGGCCTCAACTATTCTATCCGCATTCTTATGACTAGAGAGAGTTCTGTCATCATCCTTTGAGGAGGTTGTAGATATGGCACGCTCTATTGAGGCGGATCGTCACCGAGAGAGGGAGGAGCGGGAGGCCAAGAGGCCTCGTGGTTCTGGTAGTTTCAGTGGTGCTCCATCTAGAGGGCATTTCTAGCAAGGCAGAGGTCGCTCATCTAGACCTTCTCATTCAGGTCGCCCTGAGTAGAGCGGAGGTCCTTATGGTCGTGGTCGACAGGGATTTCAGTAGGGTCAGTCTTCACTTAGTGCCCTCCCAGCCCAGAGTGTAGAACCTACTTCTTTAGCCCAGGGTTCTTCTGCGGCAAGGGGTTCCCTTCAGTCCCCTTCTCCAGCACCAGGTGCTTGTTATGAGTGTGGTGAGTTTGGCCACATGAGGAGGCAATGCCCTCGACTCCGTAGGGACAGGGCTCGGCAGAGGGATCAGCCCTCCTCTTCAGCACCATCTCAGGTTAGTAGAGGTGGAGTTTAGTCTTCTCGTGGTCGCCCCAGAGGCGAGGAGAGATCCGGTAGAGGACAGGCACGATTCTATGCACTTTCTGACAGACGTGATGTAGTTGCCTCTAATGCAGTGATTACATGTATCATTTATGTCTGTCACAGAGATGCCTCTGTTCTATTTGATCCAGGGTCCACATATTCTTACGTGTCCACTTATTTTGCACATCATATGGGTGCGACTCATGGTAGTCTTGATTTACCTATTCGTGTATCCACCCCCGTGGGTGATACAATTGTTGTGGATCATGTCTATAGATCCTGTGTTATTTCTATTGGGGGTCTGGAGACCCAGGCAGATTTGTTATTGTTGGGGATGGTGGACTTTGATGTGATATTGGGTATGGAATGGTTGTCTCCGTACCATGCTATATTGGACTATCATGCTAAGACAGTTACATTGGCCATTCTTGGTATTTCTCAGATTGAGTGGCGGGGTTTGACTGATTTCGTCCCTAGCCGTGTCATTTCGTTCTTAAAAGCTCAGAAAACGGTTGAAAAAGGGTGTTTGTCATACTTAGCATTTGTGAGGGATGTGGGAGCTGAGTCTCCTAGCATTGATTTTGTACCTGTGGTGAGGGATTTTCCAGATGTATTCCCCTCAGACCTGTCGGGCATGCCGCCGGACAAGGATATTGATTTTGGCATTGACTTGGTGCCGGGCACTCAGCCCATATCCATTCCTCCTTATCGGATGGCACCAGCTGAGTTGAAAGAACTGAAAGAGCAGCTTTACGAGCTTCTGGATAAGGGTTTCATCCGCCCTAGTGTGTCCCCGTGAGGTGCGCCGGTGTTATTTGTTAAAAAGAAAGATGGTTCCATGCGAATGTGTATTGATTATAGGCAATTGAACAAAGTAACAGTGAAGAATAAGTACCCTCTACCGCGTATTGATGATTTGTTTGATCAGTTACAGGGTGCGAGGGTGTTTTCTAATATTGATCTTCTTTCAGTCTATCATCAGCTGAAGATCAGGGACTCTGATATTATGAAGACTGCATTCAGGACCAGATATGGTCACTATGAGTTCCTTGTGATGTCTTTTGGGCTGACCAACGCCACAACAACATTTATGCATTTGATGAACAGTGTGTTCAGGCCCTATTTGGATTTATTTGTGATTGTGTTCATTGATGACATTCTAGTCTACTCTTGTATTTATGAAGAGCATGCTCAGCATTTGAGTATTGTGTTGCAGAGATTGAGAGAGGATAAGTTGTATGATAAATTCTCCAAGTGCGAGTTTTGGCTCAAGTCAGTAGCATTTCTGGGT
The DNA here is from genome assembly GCA_032618575.1 of Nicotiana noctiflora. Taxonomy (NCBI): domain Eukaryota; kingdom Viridiplantae; phylum Streptophyta; class Magnoliopsida; order Solanales; family Solanaceae; genus Nicotiana; species Nicotiana noctiflora. The sequence continues at coordinate 37,145 of JASVEL010002386.1, read as the reverse complement.
CATGTGGTATCTCGTGATGGTATTTAGGTTGATCCGAAGAAGATAGAGGTGGTGCAGAGTTGGCCTAGACCATCCTCAGCTACAGAGATCAGGAGCTTTCTTGGCTTGGCGGGATATTATCGCCGGTTTGTTCAGGGATTTTTATCCATTGCTTCTTCTTTGACTAAGTTGACCCAAAAGGGTGCACCATTCGTGTGGTCGGATGAGTGCGAGAAGAGCTTTCGGAAGCTCAAGACAGCTTTGACCACCGCTCCAGTGTTAGTATTGCCATCAGCTTCAGGAGGTTTATATACTGTTTATTGTGATGCATCGAGAGTGGGGATAGGTTGTGTGTTGATACAGGAAGGTAAGGTGATTACTTATGCTTCTCGTCAGTTGAAGCCACATGAAAAGAACTATCATGTTCATAATTTGGAGCTAGCTGCCATAGTTCATGCCTTGAAGATTTGGAGGTATTATTTGTACGGCGTGTCTTGTGAGGTGTATACCGACCATCGTAGTCTCCAGCACTTGTTCAAACAGAAAGATCTTAATTTGCGATAACGGAGATGGCTTGAGTTGCTTAAGGATTATGGCATCACTATATTATATCATCTGGGGAAGGCCAATGTGGTGGCCGATGCTTTGAGCCGGAAGGCAGTCAGTATGGGGAGCTTGGCATATATTCTAGCTGAGGAGAGATCATTTGCTTATGATGTGCAGGTGCTAGCCAATCGGCTAGTGAGGTTAGATATTTAGGGTCCCAGTAGGGTATTGGCTTGTGTTGTATCTCGGTCTTCTCTATATGATTGTATTTGTGAGCGCCAGTATGATGATTCACATTTGGTTGTCCTTAGGGACAGATTTCAGCATGATAATGCTAGAGATGTCACCATTGATAGTGACGGCGTATTGAGGATGCAGGGTCGGATATGTGTGCCCAATGTTGATGGCCTTCGTGAGTTAATTCTGGAGGAGGCCCATAGCTCGCGGTATTCTATCCATCCATGATCCGCTAAGATGTATCAGGACTTGAAACAACACTATTGGTGGAGGAAGATGAAAATGGACATTGTCAGACATGTAGCACGGTGCCTCAACTGTCAGCAGGTTAAGTACGAGCATCATAGGCCCGGTGGTGTATTTCAGAGTATTGTTATTCCTGAGTGGAAGTGGGAGAGGATCACTATGGACTTTGTCACTGGAGTCCCTCGGACTTCGAGGAAGTTTGATTATGTGTGGGTGATTGTTGATCTGCTGACTAAGTTCGCACATTTCATTCCAGTTAGTACTACTTACTCATCAGAGCGGTTGGCGGCGATCTTTATTCGGGAGATTGTCAGGTTGCATGGGGTCCCAGTGTCTATTATATCTGACAGAGGCACTCAGTTCACTTCTCAATTTTGGAGAGCATTTCAGCGGGAGATGGGTACGCGGGTTGAGTTGAGCACCGCATTTCACCCTCAGATAGACGGGCAGTCTGAGCGCACTATTCAGATCCTGGAGGATATGTTGCGAGCATGTGTGATTGACTTTGGTGGTTCGTGGGATGAATTCTTACCACTTGCTGAGTTTGCCTACAACAACAGCTACCAGTCGAGTATTCAGATGGCCCCGTACGAGGCATTGTATGGCAGACGGTGTAGATCTCCCATGGGATGGTTTGAGCCCGGTGAGGATAGATTGATAGGGACCGAGTTAGTTTAGGATGCTCTAGATAGAGTGAAGTTGATTCAGGAGAGGCTTTGCACAACACAGTCACGCCAAAAGGGTTATGCAGACCGTAGGTTTCGAGAGTTGTCTTTCATGGTTGGTCATAGGGTATTGCTAAAGGTTTCACCCATGAAAGGTGTCATGCAGTTCGGGAAGAAGGGGAAGCTGAGTCCCAGGTACATTGGTCCTTTTGAGATACTCAGGAGAGTTTGAGAGGTGGCATATGAGTTGGCCTTGCAGCCCAGGTTATCCAGCGTTCATCCGGTATTCCATGTGTCTATGCTCCGGAAGTACATTGGGGATCCGTCTTATGTATTAGACTTCAGTACCATTCAGCTTGATGGTGATCTATCCTATGACGTAGAGCCTATTGCTATTTTGGGTTGTCATGTGAGAAAATTGAGGTCCAAGGATATTGCATCAGTTAAGGTTTAGTGGAGAGGTCGACCCGTGGAGGAGGCCACTTGGGAGATCGAGCGGGAGATACGGAGTAGATATCCTCACTTGTTTGAGACTTCCGGCATGTTTCTTGACCCGCTCGAGGACTAGCGTTTGCTTAAGAGGGGGAGAATGTGACGACCCGGCCCATCGTCATGGGAATTACCACCCCGTTATGTTGTAATTATATGTTTTATGCTTTTATATTTGTGTTAGAGTCTATCGGGTGAGTTAGGAGTGAATTGGATTGAAAATGAGGCATATAGTCTTTTTGAAGGAAACTTGAATATGGAAAGTCAACCTGGAGTTGACTATTTAGTTAGAGGGCTCGGAATCATATTCTGATAATTCGGGTAGTTCCGGGAGGTGATTTGTGACTTAGAGGAGCAATCAGAATTGAATTTGGAGGTCCGGTGTAGAAATAGGCTTGAATTGGCTAAGGTTGAATTTTGGCGAAATCCGAACGGTAGGTGTGATTTTGATCCGGGAGTCGGAATGTAATTCCGACAGTTTCTATAGCTTCGTCATGTGATTTTGGATATGTCCGCAAATTTTCAGGTCATTCGGATGTCGTTTGGTTGGGTTTTAGATTGAATGTTAGTTTTAGAAGTTTTGAAGAAACTTAGGCTTGAATCCGTGTGTAATTGGTGATTTTGATGTTTAGGATGGTGTTTTTATGATTGGAACAAGTTTGTATCGTGTTTTGGAGTATGTTGGTGGTTTTCGTTGGGGTCCCGGGTGCCTCAGGGTGAATCCGGACCATCATCCGGCATTTTGGAAGCAATGAAAATCTGCAGAAAATTGCAGATCACTGGGCAGAAATTAAGCCATCACGTTTGCGAGGGCAAGGCCCGCGTTCGCATAGGCCGGGTTCTGTAGTGCATCGCGTTCGTGACGATAGGTTCACGTTCACGTAAGGGGAAGACTGTGAAGCATTGCGTTCGCATGGGTATAGGTCGCGTTCATGTATGTGGAATTTATGGGCATCGCGTTCGCATGGATTGGGGACGCGTTCGTGTAGAAGGAATCTCGGATGGCTGCGGAGTTGTTCATCACGAACGCGTGAGGCATGTCGCGTTCGCAAAGGTTATTTTGGTCAGAACATCGCGAACGCGTGACAGGCAACGCGAACGCAATGTAGGAAACTTTTATGCAGTGAATTAAAAACCAGAACAGAACCAGTTGTGGGTTTCATACCCCAAAACACAAATTTTGAGTTCTAGAGAGAGAGACTCACGGGAGATTGCTGGGAAATCGTCGAGTGTTCGTCAGAGGAAAGTTTTGTGGCTTAATTACAACATTTTATCATGAAATCCTTGGTTAATTCTCTGTAAATGGAAGATTAAAAGTGGGTTTAGCCCTAGGCCTAAAATTGTAGAAAAACACTGATTTTAGTGGGCAAATGGAGTCCGATTTTGGTAAATTTTATATGCCTAGACTCGTATTGAGATGAGGGTTCTGAATATGTGACTTTCATAATTTTTTTAGAAGCGTACCAAAAGTCGGGTTTTGGCAACTTTGGGAATTTTGATGTAAATTGAGTTGTTTTGACAGGGTGTCATTCCATTGGCCTAATTCGTTGTGTTTCTACTACATTTGATCAGATTCTACGCATGCGGAGCTTGATTCTCGTGGCAAGGGCATCGCGGACTAGTCGTCGAGCTGTATTGAGGTGCGTAATAGATGTGGGTGATGACCAGCGGGTTCGAAACCCCGGTATACCACTTTGTGACGATGTATAGCGGCGAGACACGTACTCTCTTGAGAGTGCGGGGTCGATTGTGATTTGGGGACTATGGCTTAGTCCGACTTGTTGATAATGTGTTATGATATTGGCTATTCTTGAGCCGTCGAACCTCCTTCTCGGATGGTTGCGTATTATATTTCGATATTGGCTACTCTTGAGTTGTTGAACCTCCTTCTTAGATGGTTGAGTATACTTGTGGGTTGTGAGCCAGTTATTGAATCCCGTGAGGATCGTTATCATCGTCTTGTGATATTGACATGCTAGTGTAACTACCAGTCCGTAGCTATTACTGTTATCATGATATTTCCAATCTCTGAAACTTGGCATTTACTGTTTTCAACTGAAAAATTATAAAAGAGTTTTCAAAACTACCTTTGAGCCTGCAAGGCTGCATTTGCATATTAGCTGACTGGTAGTGGATCGGGCTACATGCCGCAGCGTATATTCATGATATTTTGCTTGGGCTGTAGGAGCCCCTACGGAGTCTGAACCCCCACAGTGAGCACGAGTACCCAAATTGGATCGGGCTACGCGTCGTAGCGGTCATTTCATGCATTGCATTGCATTTAGCTACATCCGCTAGTTGTTATACTATGTTGTTGATATTTTGTTGGTTCTCTACTGTTGATATTGAACTGTTACAGGGTATTGGTTACAGCTTTACATAGTGTTTTATTGTGGTTTTCTTATCTACGCTGTCTTACCCCTGTTTATATCCACTGAGTCTGACAGTACTCATTTACTCCCTGCACCTTGTGTGCAGATCCAGGTACCTCTCAGCAGACCTGATCCGGTAGCCACTCAGAGGCATTGTGCGGGACAGTCGAGGTAGGTGCAGCATCCGCAGGACCTGACTTCCCTTTTAGCTGTCTTTTCCATTCATGTTGTCTTTTTTTTTCGCACTGAGTTTTGTTGTAAACCTTATTACACTTATGTTCTATAGAGGCTCATGACTCTTGACCCTTCGGTCTAAGGGAGTTGGTATGTGTTGGGACTTGGTTCCCTATTTTGATCCATCTATCACTGTTGTCTTATAACTTGTTATGCTTGAATGGGATAATGCAAGCTCATAGCTCCGTAAATTGTGGTTGATTGATCGGGCTGGCATAGTAGTGTGCTGGGCGCCATCACGACCGGATTTGGGGTCGTGATAATTACTACCCCGTTATGTTGTAATTATATGTTTTATGCTTTTATATTAGTTTTAGAGTCTATCGGGTGAGTTAGGAGTGAATTGGATTGAAAATGAGGCATATAGCCTTTTTGAAGGAAACTTGACTATGGAAAGTCAACCTGAAGTTGACTATTTAGTTAGAGGATCGGAATCAGATTCTGATGATTTGGGTAGTTCCGGGAGGTGATTTGTGACTTGGAGGCGCGATCGTAATTGAATTTGGAGGTTCGGTGTAGAAATAGGCTTGAATTGGCTAAGGTTGAATTTTGGCGACATCCGAACGGTAGGTGAGATTTTGATCCGGGGGTCGCAATGGAATTCCGATAATTTCTGTAGCTTCATCATGCGATTTTGGATATGTCTGCAAATTTTTAGATCATTCGGACGTCGTTTGGTCGGGTTTTAGATTGAATGTTAGTTTCGGAAGTTTTGAAGAAACTTAGGCTTGAATCCGTGTGTAATTGGTGATTTGATGTTTAGGATGGTGTTTTTATGATTGGAACAAGTTCGTATCGTGTTTTGGAGTATGTTGGTGGTTTACGTTTGGGTCCCGGGGGCCTCGGGGTGAACTCGGACCATCATCCAGCATTTTGGAAGCAATGAAAATCTGCAGAAAATTGCAGATCACTGGGCAGAAATTAAGTCATCGCGTTAGCGAGGGCAAGGCCCGCGTTCGCGTAGGCCGGGTTCTGTAGTGCATCGCGTTCGCGAGGATAGGTTCGCGTTCACGTAAGGTGAAGACTGTGAAGCATCGCGTTCGCGTCGGTATAGGTCGCGTTCGCGTATGAGGAATTTATGGGCATCCCGTTCGCATGGATTGGGGACGCATTCACGTAGAAGGAATCTCAGACGACTGCAGAGTTATTCATCGTGAACGTGTGAGGCATGTCGCATTCGCGAAGGGCATTTTGGTCAGAGCATTGCGAAAGCGTGACAGGCAACGCGAACGCGATGAAGGAAATTTCCAGGCAGTGAATTAAAAACCAGAACAGAACCAGTCGCGGGTTTCACACCCCAAAACACAAATTTTGAGTTCTAGAGAGAGAGACTCACGGGAGATTGCTGGGAAATCATCGGGTGTTCGTCGGAGGTAAGTTTTGTGGCTTAGTTACAATATTTTATCATGAAATCCTTGGTTAATTCTCTGTAAATGGAAGATTAAAGATAGGTTTAGCCCTAGGCCTAAAATTATAGAAAAACACTAATTTGAGCGGGCAAATGGAGTTCGATTTTGGTAAATTTTATATGCCTAGACTTGTATTTAGAGGTGACTTTCGTAATTTTTCCAGAAGCGTACCGAAAGTCGGGTTTTGGCAACTTTGGAAATTGTGATGTAAATTGAGTTGTTTTGACTAGGTGTCGTCCCATTGGCCTAATTTGTTGTGTTTCTACTATATTTGATCAGATTCTACGCATGCGGAGCTTGATTCTCATGGCAAGGGCATCGCGGAGTAGTCGTCGAGCTGTATTAAGGTGAGTAATAGATATGGGTGATGACTAGCGGGTTCGATACCCCGGTATACCACTTTGTGACGTTGTATAGCGGCGAGACACGTACTCTCTTGAGAGTGCGGGGTCGATTGTGATTTGGGGACTATGGCTTAGTCCGACTTGTTGATACTGTGTTATGATATTGACTATTCTTGAGCCGTCAAACCTCCTTCTCGGATGGTTGTGTATTATATTGTGATATTGGCTACTCTTGAGCCGTTGAACCTCCTTCTTGGACGGTTGAGTATACTTGTGGGCTGTGAGCCAGTTATTGGATCCCGCGAGGATCGTTATCATCGTCTTGTGATATTGACATGCCAGTGTTACTACCAGTCCATAGCTATTACTGTTTCATGATATTTCCAATCTCCAGAATTGTCATTTAGTGTTTTCAACTGAAAAATGATAAAAGAGTTTTCAGAACTACCTTTGAGCCTGCAAGGATGCATTTGCATATTAGCTAACTGGTAGTGGATCGCGCTGCACGTTGCAGCGTATATTCATGATATTGTGCTTGGGCTGTAGGAGCCCCTCCGGAGTCTGAACCCCCACAGTGAGCACGGGTACCCAAATTGGATCGGGCTACGCGCCGTAGCGGTCCTTTCATGCATTGCACTGCATTTAGCTACATCTGCTAGCTGTTATACTATGTTGTTGATATTTTGTTGGTTCTCTACTATTGATATTGAACTGTTACAGGGTATTGGTTACAGCTTTACATAGTGTTTTATTGTGGATTTCTTATCTACGCTGTCTTACCCCTGTTTATTACCACTGAGTCTGGAAGTACTCATTTTACTTCCTACACTTTATGTACAGATCCAGGTACCTTTTAGCAGACCTGATCTGGTAGCCGCTCAGAGGCATTGTGCAGGACAGTCGAGGTAGCTACAGCGTCCGCAGGACCTGACTCCCCTTTTAGCTGTCTTTTCCTTTTATGTTGTCATTTCTTTTTTCGCACTGAGTTTTGCTGTAAACTTTATTACACTTATGTTCTTTAAAGGCTCATGACTCTTGACCTTTCGGTCTATGGGAGTTGGTATGTGTTCGGACTTGGTTCCCTGTTTTGATATATCTATCACTATTGTCTTATAACTTGTTATGCTTAAATGGGATAATGCGAACTCATAGCTCCGTAAATGGTGGTTGAATGGTCGGGCTGGCCAAGCAGTGTGCTGAGCTCCATTACGACCGGATTTGGGGTCAATGACAGAAGCAAGGTTGGGTCCGACATTTTTCAAAAATGCTTCTCAAGGAGTGCCAAGCGGGCCAAAATCCCTCATAATTTCTTATTTTATCTTTGCCCGAAAACCCTTCGTGTCTCCATGTAAAGAGGGGCAACTGTTAGCACGTGATCTTTGCCTCGCATGATGTGCTCCTACAAAATTAGGATTTTTCTTTTAATTATTTAATTTTTAGAATTTAAAATCATAATTTTCATTTATTTGAATTTCTGTGTGTATTTTTAATTTATATAGTTCATGGAAAATAAAAAAAGCACATTTCGCATTTCCATTTAGGATTTAATTTTACATATTTTCTTTTAATTAGTAGTTAGGATTTTACACAAATACTAAAATCACAAAATTGATTTATTTTGCTTTGTTTGATTTTTAGCTTTGATTTTTGTTAGTTTTTTTAATTTGGTATTTAATTAATTGAGTTAATTATTAATTAGAGCTTAATTTAGTTTTTTAGAGTTAATTTTAGTTTTTATTTTAATTTGAAAAGAAAAAGAAAAGAAAATAATAAAAAGGAAATAAAAGGAAAATGTTTGAATTTGAGCCAATCTTTGTTAAAGCCCCTAGGCCCAAAAACTTTTCGTTCAAATTACCCCCACAATCCAGCCCAAATTACTCCATCCCGGTCGGGTCCCCCTTACCACCCAAAATGACCCCATTTTGCCTTAATCAATCCTGACCGTCGAGGTTTCATGATCTAACGGCCAGGAAGCTAGGGTCACTTATTATATATATGTTCAAATGCATCCCCCTACCCCCTCATCATCCGTCTCACACCCCAAACCCTAGAGACCCAAAAAAATCTAGCCGCCACAATCTCCCACATCGTTTTTGCTGCCTGTCGCCCGCCAGAAATTGCCTACCGCGGCAGCCGACGTCTAATCCCAACCAAATTTATACCACAAGCCTACCTTGACCTCCTCACCTCGAATCCACCAGTGTTTTCTCTTGAAACTTTGAATCCGTCGAACATTGATTTGAAGCCATGAACCGTTGTGCCGCCACAGTTTCTCCGGTGGCAGCGCCGCCTCTTTTCAACCGAAAAATCACACCCTTGAACACCAATCACCTTCTCTCCACCAATCTATGATCAGTCTCTGTAAAAAAACTGCCAAATCGTTCGAATTTTAGATCTAGGGTTCAAAAGTCCAGACCACTAATGAGTGGGATTTATTTGTCAAGGATTGATTGGACTTGTCCCTCAATAATGCTACTTATTTATTCTTACTAAGAAGAAGTGGGTGACATTATCGGGGACAAAATCAATGGTTCGAGTCTATTTCGATTCTGTCCAAATAGGTAGGGACTTCTTCACTTTTTTTTTTCTTTCAATTCGATTCATATTCGTCCTCACTCCTTTTCCTTGAGTTGAAATTTGAATTAAGTTTTCTTCCTGCTTTCCCTGTTAATTGAACTGTATAAGTCTTGACCCTTCTGTTTTGTTTTAATTTCTATGGTTAATAAGCTTGAGTTTGTTTATGTCTTTTAATTTAGGTTTAGACTTATTTAAGTCACTACTTAGTTTAATTGCGATAAGTTTTATAATTGAGTTTCTTGTTAAATGTTGGTGCGAATGCTTGCAGGTTTGATTCATGTTTAATTTTTTTTCCAGTTGTTAATTTTTCTCATTTTCTTTAAGAGTTTTCATCATTTTATTTGTTTGAAGCCCTGGCATTTGAGTGATCATGTTTGTCACATTTCAAGGGGTTTTAGGGTTTAATTGCCAGTCTAAAAACTAGAGGGGTCTCAAAGGAAGGGGTAAAAAGTAAATAACATGTTTGCTAAGTGTAAATTAGGGAATAGAGTTCAGGTAATCTTGCCTTAATTGCCTAAGAAACCCCTAGAAGCTTCTAGCAAGGACATATAGTTGAATTTCAGATGTTAACTTGGAAAACAAGTCATAAAATCAGGGACCTAAGGGGTAAAATAAAACATTCAGGTTGCCCTACTTGCTTGCCTATAACGGCATTGCATTCTTGCCTTGTAAGGTAGCCATTAGAGATGAAAAAAAGCTGAAAAATCCTAAAAAGCTCTAGACGGCTAAAACTTCAAAAACACTAGTTCATTGAGTCCTATTGTTGATTTTCTGAAGTTTTCTCCTAGTCCTAAAACAATTTTGGGTAGCTGATAGCTAAAATGAATTGAAATCAAGTCTACTTTGAAGTCTTCTGGCTTGTTGCTGGGTTTTAAAGTTGTTCTTCTAGGCTGTTTGCATCATTTTCTGGGTCAAAGTTGGATAAACTTCTACTGCTAATTTCTACTACTACTACTACTGCTGTTTCTTTGCTCTCGCTGCCTTTTCTCTGTTTTATCCTCAAATTCCAGGTATTTTTTGCTGAACTCTAGAGATGTAATCTGCTGTTTTGAAGATGAAATAACAGCTGAAAGCATGCCTCAGACCCCTCTGTCTCATCTATAGTCTTCATGACGCATATGCTATTTATTTACATGGATCATTGCGTACTTAGCTAGGCTCTTATGTTATGTACTTATTTGAGAATTATTAGATTATTGTGTTTAAAGTTTAGTCAAGTTTTACTCAAATTTGTTGGTTTCAAATGACATGTAATTATGCTTAGGAATGAATTCATGGATGGATTGATATTTGGGAGGTTAGGGGCTAAATGTTAATATGGTGGGTGTCAATAGAACTTTGTGATTTGTTTATATATAATGGAATTGTAGTGCATGTAACAGGAAGTCAATATCTATGTTTAATTAGGTTGAAATTCTCCTTAGTATGTGATGAATGAATCATGATTCTCTAGTCAAAGTTTTCTCTATGTTTTTTTTTTTAATTTTCTGTAGCTCAACTGGACATCACCAGGTGTTGTTTAAAATGAATTTGATTATGATTTGTTAATTTGTGTCAAAGGGTTTAAATCAGCAATCCACATCTTTTAATCTCATATTCATGTGTTGGTATCAATTTGTGTTTGTATTAATATGTCCTGATCTGAACCATTTGGACCATAAAAACTGAGTCCAATATTTGCCTAGTTGCAAAACAAGCGAGCCCAGCTATCATTTATACCTATGTTGGCCCATTGAATGTTTGTATTGTTGAATTTCGCTACTTCTAGGCCTATAGAGACTCGATATTGAGTCCCTCGTTTAAGCCTATTGAAGATTCGAATTTGGGCCTATTGCTGGGCCCAAGCTTGGTAGTCTTCTTCGAGAGTAATCTGGGCCTTGCTTTTCAATTGGACTTCACGTTAACTCAATGTCATTTCACCATTTAATGATTTGTAGAGGTTAAAATATTTGGTTTATTTAGACAGAGTTCCAGTCAATGTAAGTATTTAGTTAATTAATTAAGTCCCTTTAAATAATTGCGGAGGCGGCCCAAATAGATAATAATAGTTGATGGCCCTCCCGAATTTTATTTTGAATATCCTCTAAAATTGGAATTGAGGTGCACCGCGCCAAATAAAATCATAAATGCATGGCCCTCTTTTAATTATTTCCTTTTAAAATACTTAGAATTCGAGGCATGCCATTTAGAGAATTTTCATGGCCCTCGCAAAGTTAATAACACGTTAGTTACTTTGGGTATGTATTTTAATAATCCTACCTTCCTAAACTCGGGTGTGCATTTCATATGACCCAAATCCAAATCCTAAAAATTTGAATAAAATGTGTTTCAAATTGCGGGTGCATTTCGTGTGACGTAATCCAAAGACATGTTTTAAACGTCGTTCAATTTCCTTTAAAATTAATTAAAAGCGGTAAATAATTTAAAATTGCACTATATGTTTGAACGTGTATTAAAATTAGATAATACGTCAATTATAATAGTTTAAGAGGCCGTGCTAGAACTACAGAATCCGGGGTGCCTAACACCTTCCCCTGGGTTAACCGAATTCCTTAGTTAGAATTTCTGGTTCGCAGACTTCACAAGGAAAGTTGAAATCTTCCTCGATTCGGGATTCAAAATAAATCGGTGATTTTGGACACCAAATAAACTATCCCAAGTGGAGAATCAGATCAATAAATAATCTCATTTTGAATAATGTCACATAAAGTGGAAAAACTCCCTGATACACTATCTTTTGGGGCGGTGTGTAAAAAAGAAGGTGTGACACTTACACCCCAAACATATTGCAGAAAGATCATAGTGTAGTGCAGAAATGGCAGCCCTCAGATGTCCAAGTTCAGTGCGAACTCATGGTCCCAAATCAATTCATAAGAGAGGGCCAGAACTTTAGAGACTAAAAATAAGTGTAAGTGCATAGAGGGGGAATCAGGGAGAACCATTGCAGGCCGGTGGTCATGCCTTACAATTGGGAATGCTGGCACACCACTGACCAACCTGTTGGCGAAACTTAGGAGTTATGATCCATTGTGGATCAGGTTATGGCATGGGCAGTAATTAGGATACCGCCAAGCCAAGAACCTTAACTCAAACATATAGAAGAAATACATGTAGGGATTCACTATAGAAACAGATACAATGAGGAACATAATTAGCATAGACCATTGAACATGAGAAGTAAAGCAAACAAGAGTGCTGGAATTGTAAAGTGAACACATAGGGATGAGGCAGAAAACTAAATGAAAAACATATAAGTTTCAAAGGAAAACAAGTAAGAAAAATGTAGTCTTGAGAGAGCCAAGTTTCAAACAAAGTGATTGCAAAAGATCTGAAGCAAGGCATAGTGTTGAATTCAAAAACAGTATTGCAAGTGTGCAAGTACTAAATTGGAAGACTAGTAGTGAAGGCGAAGATGAAAATTGTAAGTTTGTAGTTCTAAGGTGTCTACATCTTGAAGTGTGTATATGAAATAATTGAATTGAAAGTCTAGATGTAAAGTAAGATCTCTTTAAAGTGCATAAGTGCAACCCTTTTTATAGTGCATATAAGCAAGTAGAAAAGGCAAGAAATATTATTGAAATCAGTCTCCCTGTGGTTAAGGGATTTTGATTCCAACGGGAGAAATTAGTTAAGGAAAGAAATATCTAATTAAAACCTTTCAAAGTAGCACAAAATGGGTAAGTACATAAAAATTATTCAATAAAAACAATCAATGGTACACGATTTGTGCCAAATATGGCAAGGGAATCAATTAAACTATCATGAAACCATAAATTTCATGTTCAATTGAATGAACCAAGTCAAGAAAGGTAAAGGAGGTTCAATCGAAGGAAAATCTGTGACAGTTAATCAGCCTTATTAAGGGATTTCAGAACCAATCACTTAGTTGGTGAAAACCTTTTTGAAAGAGGAATTTTCTCATATATAAAGCACACATATCAACAAAAAGAGTCGTTGGGTTAATATTGAAAAAGCGTTTAACACTGAAAGTCTTAGAGTCACAAGCCAAAAAAAAGGACTACAAGTTCAATTGCAGACTAACAGTGAGTCTGAAAGCCTAGGGTCCCAAAGTGGAACCCTAGTACCACTTGTCAAAGAAACCCCAAAACCTAGGATTTCGAATAGAGTCAAGAGGTGAGAAAACAAGGTCATTGAAAGAGGTTTAGAAGTCTTTTTCAAAGATTTATGAGAGACAAGAATACATAATAAAAGAACACTGATTCAAGATCATGAGACCACGTTTGAGAAAACTTAGAGCTAAAAACAAGTTTAGAAGAAAGAGATGATATGAGTTTTTAAACAACAGTAGAAAAAATAGGTATTAGGAAAACGACCAGAGTTTAGATCAGTGAACAAAATCACAGAATTCAACCATAAACAAAAAGTGTAAGAAAAACAACACAAATTAATATTTGAGCATTAGATTAACAACAAAATATAGAAGAGTCTTGCATAATAGAACAGAAACAAGCGAGCAAACTCATACATAATAAGAAGAACACATACGAGCATAAAACACACATAAAGAAAGAAAAGGAAGAATCAGAAGAATATTTGAAGAAACCTTTTCAGAAACACTAAAAATCAAATTTGAACGATTTTGAAAAGGAAATTTAGGGAAATCCTTTAAAGTGTCAAATAATGCTCAGGCATGTCATAGATCTAGAAAAAATAATCAAGTACAGAACCTTAAATGGCTTAGAATTGCATAGAAAACCCTAGAAATGAGAAAGGTCACGAGGAAAGTCGAATCGTGAGTTGAAAAGACTCATCTCGCTTGAACATGCCGGAATAATGGCCGGAGAGGCCATAAATCTACAGATTTAAGTAAGATCTAAATAGAGCCATTGATTTCGGGCTCCAGAACCTTGAGCAGCTTAGGTATAATGGTGAGATAGAGTGAGTACATGCCTTCCATGGCCTGAAATGCCATAGATTCTGGTAGAAACATGTGGGATATGATTAGGGTTTCAGAGAGGCTAGAGAGAGTTTTAGAAACGAAGAGGGTTCAAAGGCGGAGTTTCTAATAGAATGAATTAGGTTTGGAGGGGGGGGGGGTATGGGAATTAAAAATGAAAGGGGGAATCTCGACCATTGATCAAAATGATCAAAAGCCTGCATTAAAAGGGAGTCGGGTGGGTTTTAAAATAGGTCGTAGGTTGGGTTAAAATTGGAATTGGGTTGGTTTTAATTTGGGACGGAATTGGGGTCAAATTGAGGATAAAATTGAAAGGAAATGAGGTTGTATTGAAATAGAAATAGGTTACATGTTAAATAGCCAATTTTCCCCTTTTCATTTTATAACAATAGTAATATTAATTTTAAAACCAATTAAAAGCACTGAACTAATTAATAATACATAAATATTAATCCAAAATACTGGAAATAATTTTATAATTGTAAAATGCTATTAATCATAAAATATGCTAAAATTTTAATTATATGCAATTTAACTTTAAAAATGCCAAATAAATTTGTAAAAATATATAAAAATCACCATAATTATATTTTGTTGTAAATATGAGAATAGAAATAAATTATTCACCAAAATAATAATTTTGGAATAATTATTGGTTTTTATGCTACTAAAAATAGAAAATAAATTGATTTTAAAATCTTACAAAATTAAAAAAAATATCAAAACTCTTGGGCATGCTTATATATGCATAAACATGCTATTTTGAAACTATTTTTAATATAAAAATGCATAGAAAAAAATTGGGTATCAAGAGGCCTCTATGACTGAAGAATCGACCAGGATCAAGTAGAAGTGGAGCCGCACCTGCGCTCCAAGGTCGCAGGTGCGAAAACACCAGAAATAAGACATGTTCAAAAATAATGTAAAACAATCGAACTCATCCAAAACATGTCCGAGGCCCTCGGTACCCCGTCTAAACACGGAAAAAAGTTCTATGACATAACACGAACTCGTTCGAGGTTTCAAATCACATCGACCAACACCGGATATGCAAATGCGCCATAAATCGAGCTTATGACCTTTAAAATCTTCCAACTTTTAAGGTCGCACCGAGACATATTTAATCAACTCGAAATGATAATTTTTTCAGACAAGTAAGAAATAACAAGATAGTTGTTCCAAGTCTCGAAATTGCATTCCGACCCCGATATAACAAAAATCAAATTCGTCTTCCGATTCAACTCCAAATCGTCTAATAACTGATTTCAACCATGCACCCTAGTCGATACACATAATATGATGTTTTTCAAGATCTTATGCACCCGAAAGGAGATTAAATTCTCAAAACAACCAGCCATATTGTTACATAAAAAAATATAAAAATCCCTCTTGTAGAGATACACAGGCTAAATGAAGGGCTCAGATTGATCAAAACTTATTCCAACACTCATGACTCATCCAACACAAGCATTCTTTTCACTTGCATGAGAAGAGGGGTGGAAGAATTTTGTTATGTGAAAAATTTGTTATGGTTAGGGCTACGTGGAGATGAAAGAGGGGGGACCATTTGGTGACTCGGAAGATTGAATTCGTCCGAGTCTGGCGTGTTTTCGACGGGTTTGTGGCTGGCAGAGTGGAGGGAAGGGTAAGGTGCGACTGAGTTATTCTTTAGGGTTTGGATATGGTTAAAAGTGAGGTTTTATATGGGGGCTAAGACATAAAATGCACTGTTGGATTAAAAGAGAATGGAGGGTGAAGGTTTAAATGTGAAGATGGGCGGGTCAACTAGTTTGGTAGCAGGAGGCGATATGTCAAAGGAGATTGGGTTCTGTTGTTGTAGGCAAACTCAGCAAGTGGCAAGAACTCATCCCATGAACCACCAAAGTCAATCACACATGCTCGCAACATATCCTCCAGGATCTGAATAGTGCGCTCAGACTGCCCGTCTGTCTGGGGGTGAAATGCGGTGCTCAACTCAACCCGCGTACCCATCTCTCGCTGAAATGCTCTCCAAAACTGAGAAGTGAATTGAGTGCCTCTATCAGATATAATAGACACTGGGACCCCATGCAACCTGACAATCTCCCGAATAAAGATCGCTGCCAACCGCTCCGATGAGTAAGTAGTACTAACTAGGATGAAGTGTGCGGACTTAGTCAGCCGATCAACAATCACCCATACAGAATCAAACTTCCTCGTTGTCCTAGGGAGTCTAGTAACGAAATCCATGGTGATCCTCTCACATTTCCACTCGGGAATGACCATGCGCTGAAGAACACCGCCCGGTCTCTGATGCTCATACTTGACCTGCTGGCAATTGAGGCACCTGGCTACATGCCTAACAATATCCATCTTCATCCTCCTCCATCAGTAGTGCTGTCTCAAGTCCTGGTACATCTTCGCGGCACATGGGTGAATAGAGTACCGCGAACTGTGTGCCTCCTCAAGTATCAACTCCCACAAATCATCTATGTTGGGCACGCATATACGGCCCTGCATCCTCAGAACACCCTCACTATCGATAGTCACATCTCTAGCATCATTATGTAGTACTCTGTCCTTAAGGACAAACAAAGGTGGGTCATCATACTGTCGCTCCCTGATGCGGTCATTTAATGTTTCCATATTCGAGAGTACCCATACCATTATATTCAACAATTTAACACAATTCATGTGTTTTATTTCTTTCCCCAAGAAACCATGTATGACATCACAACAATTGTTCTCAATTCTTTACCAATTTCAACTCCCTTTTTATGTTTCGGGTCATATTCTATATCACAACATACATAGTACAACATCAATTGAATACTCAACAACAAAATCAATGAATTACACACAATCTCTCGAATTACAAAATGCCAAACGAATTGCACATATAAGGGAGATTTCACAAGAATCAAAGTTAGCCATCCATACCTCGATTGAGCTTTCCTTAAGTTACTACAACGCTCCAAAAACTCTAGCAATTTCAATCTACTATGAGACATAACAAAATTAAACATATATTAGAAAGATATTCATGAAACTAGCTCATTTGAGCATTTTATCAAATACTAGTTGGGCATCTTGATTTCAAATCCCCTTTTCAAGAATTTCTTCATTCCCTAACCCAATCTTTACTTATTTATGTTCAAAAATCTTCCCATAAACCTAAGTTGTACATGAATGTATACACAATACTAATATACCCAAGAATCATACCTCAATAACTCATCTTATACCCTAAACTCAAAATTAAAACCTAGGCCATAGAATCTTACCTCTTAGATGAAGAACTTGTGATTAGGTTCTTCGATTCTTGAAGGTTGATGCAAGATTTGGATGGTTTAGATGTTGGGTCACTCCTTCTCTCTCTAAAATACTCTCACCTCTCTCTAAAATCAGTAGGAAATGACCCCAAATAAAGCCCCAAAGGTTATATATCAAATTAGATTCGCGTTATGAAAATAAAATAAAAAACCTGCGATGTCAATTCTGCTATAGCAGAATGCACCGCATAATGGACATGCGGGCCGCAGAATGCTCCGTAAAATCGGTGGCCAAAAAATGAGCTACACTGGTTCAATCTGCGGTCAAAATGCAGACCACAGAACAAAAATGCGGACCGCGGAGTTAAAATGCGGATCGCAGATTGACCTGACACGGGATCGTATTTTCCAGCCTTTGGTAATTTGATCATAACTTTGCGTAGGAATGTCCAAATGACAAACGGTTTGAAGCGTTGGAAACTAGACTCAAAGGGATTTTACTTGATATGATATTCACCACATAAAAAGTTATACATAATTATCTATGATCGTTTAAAGTGGAGCTTTGTGCGAATCCATTTAGAATTTTGGCCTATTTCGAAAATTTTCCCATTTGGCGTACACCTAGGCTTCCATTTGGACCTCACATAACTTACCATAAGATTTATACTCATATTTACCAAGTCTAATTGATGACCACCATATTAATAGTATATAAAAATATTATAATAAGCTTGTGTGACACTATGAAATCCTAAATTACTAAGGGAAATTTTCCGGGGCCTTACAAAATCGGGTCCTGTGGATGCTATACAGCTACTTGATAACTCCGGTGATAGTGTCGACAATATCAAAATAAATCAACTATGCCTCCGAGATACCAGTATCTGCACATATAGTGCAGGGAGTAAAGTGAGTACTCCGACTCAGTAAGTAATAGCAATAAATAACGACTGAAGAAAAGAAAACTTGTAAAAACACTACGCAGTTCTATATAAAAATAGTAAGGGCATTAAACAGCAGCTAAATAAAGAAAACAAGTGAATATCCCACAAACCAGTACACAACTCATTTACTCTTCTCATTGCTAGGTAATTACATTATACCGTTGCGGTATGTATCCTGGATATATATATATATATATACACACACACACACACACTTACTTCTGCAGCATATTGCCCGATCCGATATATATCAAATACCCTCACTATGGGTCGTTGACATTTCTCTGTCAGTACAGACTTGGCCTCTCGGGCACACTCAGCTATGACAGGGTTTCCAACCCTAGTTATTTCTCATTTGGATTACCAATTTCTAAAGGCGGTTCATATTATGTTTAACAGTTAAGGACATGATTAAGGGTATGATTTCGACAAGTAAAACGTGGTCAACTAGTACAAAATACTCCCGAAGGGTTCTACAGATCGGCACAAGGCCCCAACATGGCAACTAGCCTAGAATATATTGATATTAATTAAGTCTCGATCAAAAATACAGTAGAGTCATTAATTGGGATGGAACAAGTCCAAATCCCTAGCAGTAACAAACCTCACGCTCATAATACAATAGGTGTCTCATGTCAACATAGCACCACGTAGTGCAACTTCAGGGTTTCAAACCCTCAGAACATGATTTATAACCATTACTCACCTCAAGTTGGCCGGAATCCTAGCTCGCTTTGCCCTTGCCTCACAAATAAACCTCCTCGTGCGTAGAATCTGGTCAAACCAACAAGGAATATATTACAATAGGCTAAGGAAACACAACACAATCAAAAAGACTCGAAAATTATCAAAAATCACGAAGTTGGCAAAACCCGAGCCCGGGGCTCACTTCTCAAAAAATTATAAAATTCACATCACCAGATTCCTCATCTCTCCACGAGTCTATACATATCAGATTTACGAATATCCTAGCTCAAATGCCCCCTAAAATCGCAAATTTTCATTTCAAAAGTTAAACCCTTGTTCTTCCAATTTTTACTAAAATTTCCACGAATTTAAGGGTTGGCTCTTCAATAAAATGATGTTTCTAAGCCATAGGACTCACCTCTCATCATTTCCATTCAAAAATATCTTTAAGCCTCGTCAAAAGATCTCAAGGATACTCAATAATGGTGGAAATAGGACTTTGTTCGCGGATGAAATGTATAATAAAACCCTTATTCCTAGGCCCTTTTTCGCTTCTGCTATCCCTTGTATGCTTATGCGGGACCGCTTCTGCGGCATACTTTTTTCCTTCTATGAACTTCATATTAAGTCCAAATTTGCTTTTGCGGTAATGCATCCGCTTCAGCGGACTGGGTTCTGCGGAAAATGTTCCGCTTTTATGGAACTACACTAGTAAGCCATGGACCACTTTGACGACCCTCCATTCACTTCTGTGGAACCGCTTTTGTGGTCCATTTCCACAGAAGCAAAAATACCAGGTACTAGATACCAGACACTTCAACAGTCCTTAAACGCAAAATTTCATCCCGTTAGCCATCTGAAATCACCCCGAGGCCTCCAGGACCTCAACCAAAAGTACCAACACATCTTAAAACATTATTCAAACTTGCTAAAATCATCAAAACACCAAAACTAACAACAAAATCATCAAAATGCATCGAATTCAAGCCTAAGTTCTTCAAAAACTTCCAAAACACGCATTCAATAAAAAACCTAACCATATCACCTCCGAATAATTTGAAATTTTGCACACACATCCAAAATCACCTAACAAAGCTACTGAAACTATCAGAATTCTATTTCAACCCTCAGATCAAAATCTCACCTATCTATCGGAATTCACCAAAATACTACCTTCGCCAATTCAAGCCTAATTCTACACCGGACCTCTAAAATCAATTCGAATTGTACTCTTAAGTAATAAATCATCCTCCGAAGCTAAATGATTCATTGAAAATCATATCCGAGAGCTCTTACTCAATAGTCAACATCTGGTTGACTTTTCTAAAATAAGATTTCCTTAAAGAGACTAAACGTCTCATTTCCATCTAAAACCAATGAGATTCGACTCGACCACGTCAAATACTGATAATAAAGCATAGAGAAACATAAGATGAGGGAAACGGAACGGTAACTCACATGAGAATGGGCTAGGTCGTCACATGCACTCATATAGATACCACGACCGTTGGCTTCCATATTCTTACATCATATAGATAGCCTATGTATAGGATCTTTTAAATTCTGCATTTGCATCTATCATTAGGCAAATGGTTTATAGGTTTAAAACATAAAAAATGCATTCTAGATACCATACCCGTAGGACTCTCGCACTTCTATAAACATTCTAAAAACAATCATGCCTAGAAAGCATGTCTATCAGGGTTATCAACTGAATCTCAATCGTCTACAAGCCTAAAATCAATAATATCGATACTCAATATCTGTAGAACTTATGTTTGTCAATAATCATCAAGCTTTCTCTAAAATCAGTATACTTTCGCATTACTAGATATCATGCTTATAGGTCTCACATAGGCAAGTCATTAGGTGATTAATTAACTACACCAATCTTTAATAATTACATCCAGTAAGCAGGCATAATTCGGACTTCTTATTTGAAAATATATGATAAATAAGCCACGCCTTAACGTTTTAAGTTTAATTAAAGACCTAGTCAGTATCTGCAAGACATGCTAAAACTATATGTTCTTTTGTTTTAAGGAGGTTTGTTTGAGCCTTGTTTGTTGTGTGCTTCACCATATTTGTCAAATATATTTTGATTGTCGCCTTAGAGTTTTATCCTTTTAAACTCTAAAAGTCATTTATCTCTTCCTTTTAGGACTAGTAGTCTCTAATACCTCCAGGGCTGATAAGATTGGGACAGGTAATAGCATACGATACGTAATGAGACCATTCCAGGATTTAGTACCTTAACCGAGTGGGTAAGGGTAGCCATGGATACGATGTCTATACGATAAGGGTTATCAACTGAATCTAAATTGTTTACAAGCCTAAAATCAGTAATATCGATATTCAATATCAGCAGAACTTGTGTTTGTCAATAATCATCAAGTTTTCTCTAAAATCAGTATAGTTTCGCATTGCTAGATATCATGCCTATAGATCTTACCTAGGCAAGCCATTAGGTGATTAATTAACTATACTAGTCTTTAATAATTACAACCAGCAGGCAGACCTAATTTGGACATCTTATCTGAAAATATATGATAAATCAGCCACGCTGTAACATTTTATGTTTAATTAAAGACCTAGTCAGTATCTACAAGAAATGTTAAAACTATATGTTCTTTTGTTTTAAGGAGGTTTGTTTGTGCCTTGTTTGTTGTGTGCTTCCCCATATTCGTCATATATGTTTTGATTGTCACCTTAGAATTTTATCCTTTTTAAACTCTAAAAGCCATTTCTCTCTTCCCTTTAGGACTAGTAGTCTCTAATACCTCCACGACTGGTAGGATAGGGATAGGTAATAGCATGCGATACGTAATGAGACCATTCGGCGATTTATTACCTTAACGGGGTGCGTAAGGTTAGCCATGTATATGGTGTCCATACGATAACATCGCGTGTATACATGGTTACCAGGTATTGTATGGGGTGATTCATATTATTTAGAAACTTAGGACCCCCTCCCCTTTTTACTTGTTTACTTTTTTTTAGAATTTTGAAAGCTTTTTAGTTTTCAATTTCTTTAACTTCTTCTTTTACTTCAATTACTTGTACCAATTATGCAAAATCTCTCTTTTACTAGTCTGATTTTTAGTACTGCTTTCGTCCCAAACATTTGCCTCTTTCGCTTCCTTTTTTATTACTTGCATCACTTATTTGACCTCTTTTCCTTTACTTGTGTGTCTTTTCTTTTCAAAATTATAAAACTACCTTCTTCAAAATTTCAGCACTCTTTAAACTTCTTGTACTTTAGTAGTTCGCAACCATTAAGTGAAAGCTATCTAGTATTTACAATGCTTGCTTGCTTACTTATTGTTTGTATTTAAAGTCACAATTGTAGCATGGCCGGGAACCACACTAGTAGATCTTGAGGGGTATCGAACACCTTTACCTCAAGATAATTTCAAGCCCTTACCCAATATCTGGTTTTTGAAATCAAATTCATTTTTAGTGTCCTAATGTACTTAATCTTTAGGTGGCGACTCTTCAAAAACTGCAAACTCAATTCCCAAAAGGAAAATAGTTATCCACCAAAATATCATAAATCCGATTTTGCTAGAAAAAGGTGGCATCGAGACACATAAGAAACATATAATGAGTATATTTCACTTTAAAAATCACATAAACTCCCGCGATTCACACAATATGTAATATACAAATATACTAAAAAAATATGCATTTTTCATCATTTATCACCATCCAACACTTAAACTCTTGTTCGTCCTCGAGCAATCAAACCACACATATAGACACAACCCTTCTTTAAAGAAATTCCTTTAACTCATCACACAATTAATTTTTAAAATAGTCTAAGTACAAAGTTGTAACATCCCTACCTCAAGATTTGACTTGCAAGTACCATGTAGTATTCACAACTCACTTACTTACTCTAACATGGAGATCAATGATATTATATTTCCTTCATGAATCAAGTGCACTCACAATACGAAAGAGAGTAGTTCTAGACACAATAACATTTAAGAACAATTAGGAACTCGAGATAGAAATAATTCGCTCACTCTTTTTAATAACCTTCATATGCTACAAAAGAAGCACCATAGGCTTGTATGTAGTGTACTACTCTACTAATCGAGCTGATTCAGTCTAGGATATGGTCCTGACCTTAATTTGGTTGTAATGTAGGATGTTGGCCAGGTAGAATACATTTGGATATAATTGAGTGACTACACCCTCCTAAGCATTTTAATACATATACTTTAACATTCAAACCCACACTTATGTCAAACTATAACTTCAACTTCATATCAATATATATTACCCCATACTTCTTTAAGCACAATTACATCAAAAGCCACCACCATCAAGGAATATTCTTCACAACAATACAAATATTTTTTTCTTTCTTTTTCAATTCAAGTAGCCTTGTTTTTCAAAACAGTGCATTTTCTCTTTATTCCATTAGTTCCACTCAATAGCCAAATCAACAACCCCACACTTAAATCTTTAAAAAGTTTACAATAATTAAACTGCTCATGAGAGGTTAGAAGGTTCCAATAGATAGTTAATTGAAACAAATGGATAAGGCTTGTAACATGGTTGCCAACGAAACAGGATTACAAACTCAAAATGGTAAACTACGATACATAACAATTTGGCAGGTAAAATATATATACCTGGCTTAACAAAGAAATACCTATATCACTTCCAAGACTAAACAAAACTACTATTTCGCTTTGCAATCACACGGGTCAAGTTCTAGGTATTAAATGCAATACACAGAATAATGCACAAATCTCACACACACATGGCACATAACTCACTCAAGATTCATTTATCACGACACTCTAGTCAAAACAGTTAAGCAAGTTAAGATTATACGATTTAAAGTACTAATATAAGAGTCAAAAATTGAGCCGAAGCGGAACAACCAAATGACTGACTATTTTGAAGGCATAACAAAGTCAAGAGATATTGCTTCAATTCAATTCATCGCACACTATATCCTACTCCTAAAATAATAAAAATAACTACACCGATTTAAATAAAACCCCTGAACAAAAATCTTGTCACATAGAAAAACCAAGGGCGAATTACTATACTACCTACAAAGTAATTTTTAGACCTAAATCTCTCAAGAAAAAGAAAAAATTAATTAATTAAACTAACACAACTAAAATAGCATAGAAAGTTACCTAGACAATCTCTTCACCGCACATTTAAATTTGTGCATTGTACCTAATGCACAATATAACTAATAATAGGGTAAAAGAAAATCCATGTAGGCCAAAGGCCGAAGCACTTGCAGCTCATGGGTACTCAGACTTCTCTCAGGCTTGGTCCTTACGTGCGGGTACCTCACACTTAGTTCTAACCATCTTGTTTGTTGTTGCATCCTTCCAATAGCAATTCTTTTCATGCTCCTAAAAAATTAAAATCAACACTACAAAAGTAATACAATTAACAAAAATTATAAGAAAAAGTAGTAAAATTGGGTTGCCTCCCAACAAGTGCTTGATTTAACGGCATGGCACGACGCAAATCACTTTTTGCCTTCACATTGAACTTATGAATTAGACCCCAAATTTTTATTCTGCTATATGATCATGCTCCTTGTGTGGTGGAAAGAATTTGAATGGCCCAATAAAATAATGTGATATTCTGAACTTCTTGGCCTTTAGATAAGATATGTATTCTCGATTTTCTGGCAATAAGACTTCCAGAATATAAGCATCTTGTTTCTTATTCCTTGAATCTTCAAGTGGATCAGATGGCTCTATTTCTGTATCATCATCCAAACAATGTAAAAAAAATACTTAGAGTGTGGACCAATGCGCTCAGCTACACGAACTTTGGGATTGTTTACATTCTCAACACTAATGACACTAGAGTCAACTAAATATGTATCATCAGTGTCTTTGGTTGACTTCTGTGTTTCTTCTACAATATCACTATCCTCAAATTCTAGTTTATTGGTTTGGTCATATAATACTCTCAACTACTCTATTATAATGGTAATTTCTGTAGCTAATTCATGCTCATATTGGCTATTATCCATAATGTAAACTTGTTGCACTTTACAGGGTTCAATTAATTTATTCGCTTGTGCCTCCAAGTTGTGAACATTTGCCTTTTGCATTTGTATCTCTAGTGGTTTCTTATCATATAGTTCCACGAAATACTTTAACATATCTTTGATCTCCTTCAGGTCAGCTTCTCAGAGTTCTTGTTCCTATTAACTTCACCAGAAAAAATATAACCATCACAGTAAAAGGTTAGGGGAGGATAAGACAAATAATCACAACCATGAATGTGAACATCTTGAGCACCACACATATCCCACACATTCCACACATAAGATGAGTTGGTGCACATAACTCGTTTTCAGGAATAATAAAAATCAAAAGAAAAGGTCTAGACAAGAAAAAAGAAAATAAAATAAAAATCAAAAGTAGAATTATCAACATCAAAACTCTCATAATTTCAATATGCCATGTTCTCAAAACAAAAATCAAAGTTTAAAAAAAAAATCAAATACAAGAAAATAAAATAAAATTTCAGACTTGCAACCAAGAAATATGCACACATACAGCTACACTGTTAGTTCTTCAGTAATGGTGCCAACATTTTATCACATTGACCAAGTCTTATAAAAAGGATTAAGCGATCATTGCAAATATAATTCGGTTATAAGTCCAAAGTCG
Source organism: Nicotiana noctiflora (assembly GCA_032618575.1). Taxonomy (NCBI): domain Eukaryota; kingdom Viridiplantae; phylum Streptophyta; class Magnoliopsida; order Solanales; family Solanaceae; genus Nicotiana; species Nicotiana noctiflora. Next base: position 11,573 of record JASVEL010002386.1, on the reverse strand, counting down.
AATCCCACAGAGAATTAAGGCTTAGTTGCAGTTGTTGACTATTACTAAGAAGATAAGCTTGAATAATTCCTAAGTTATAAATATTATGATTCTTATCTAGTTAACTAAATAATTAAAGTCGTATATTAACAACTAAAGATACTACAGGTTGGAGAAACGATTAAAAAGGTCTAGACTTTTGATTTCCTAGTTATCGGAATACTTCCTGCTACATCTTCTATAATTCGCCTAAGTATTCTCTACCCATCATTGGTGCTCTAAGTGTGGTAATTCTCTATCGAGTAACTATCATAATTTACTAGACATATCTCCCGAATTACGCTAATTGGCATTAAGTAAGGCTCACTTGGATCGCATTGAGGTTTTGTTATCCCTAATTCCACTTATAAACCCTCTGTATTGATGTTTCATATACGTTAGGAGTGATGTTGTTCACAACTACCTAAATATGCACTTTCTATCGAGTAATACACACTAAATAGGCACAGTCGATTGAGAGCTTTTCAGCAAACCACAATATAAACGTAGTTGGACAAATAGAAGCTACAGTAAGTCAATATTAATGTAATAGGAAAATCATCATTCAAGAGGTTCCATCAAACCCTTAGATAACAAATTAGCTATTCATAATAGTATGCATAACTACAATACTAGAACTCATAACCAATATGGAAATAGAGAAAGAAAGAAGGGAAATCGTGAAGTTGAATCCTTCTCCTTCTTGCTCCTAGCGTGTTCTTGCCTCCCTAAAGTCTTATTCTCCCTTCAAAGTGGTGTTTTATGATGTATTTATATGACCTAGAGTTAATGAAGGGCGGAAGTTTTTAATTCAACTTTGGATAGGAGAGCTGGAAGACGCGTCTTTCATGTAGTGCGCGAACTTGGACGCAGACTCAGCTTTTGCAATTTTCTAGTTCGCGAAGCGATCCGTGCCTTTGCTTCACTTTGCTGTTTCGTGCTTTCACTTTTCTCCTTTTTCAAATCCGTTTTCGTACCCCGTACGAAATTGGATGAGCTCCCAAATCTTTCCATCTCATCTTTTTGTGTCAAATTGTCATGTCTTGATCATTTATCATCCATACTCTTCCTACACATAAGAGACACATAATGAGTATATTTCACTTTGGAAATCACTTAAACTCTTGCGATTCTCTCAAGAATTAATATGCAAATATACATAAAAATATGAACTTTTTATCATTTATTATTATTCTTCCACGGTAATGGCGCCAAAGTTTGATCATGTTTATATACATTATAAATAAATTGAATGTCATGTCATGTCACTTTCTGGAAATGAAAAGGATACATCTAAAATAAGAAAAGCGACGAACATTAGGGGCAAAGCTAGGCTAGAAAGCAAACACATCATAGTTTTGTTTTTATTTTTTTGCTACTTTTCCCGGAAAATACCCCCTTGTTCAAAGGTCGGTACAGATGACAAATTAAATTGAAAAGAAGAGAGAAAGAAAATGAAAATATCTTTATATTTGTGGCTGTGAACTCATTATTTACTAGAAGAAAATGAAAATTGTAAATAGAAGGATTGCTGACTGTTGAAAAAAGTCTGCCTGAAATTTTCATTTCGTTTTTATTATGTTTGTCCCATCTAATTTGGAAATCGAGAAAGCAGCCTGAAGATACGCCGTGTCGACATGGGTCCGATTGCACTTGACAAAGTTGAAGGGTTTTCAATGCCTACGTTGTCGTCAAAGGCGTATTCGAGATTTCTACACGATAAGCAACGCTATTTAGTGGCGAAGCCGAAAAATTTGAGAATGGTGTTCAAATTTTAAGTGCCTTTTGCGGATGGGTTATGTATGAGTATTCAAAGTCTATTTTGTATCAATAATAAATATTTTTTTTTATTTTAATTTTGATACTGTAGTTTGACTTCACAAAATTTTAAAAAAAGATAGACTTTTGAAACATGTGATGTTAAAGGCGTAAGAGACAAAAGCGTAGTGGGTCATGATAATTGTGTGGCTATAAAATATTTTTATTAAGGTAAAGTGTGTAGAATGAGAAGTTTAAAGTTAAATTATTTTTAAATATAAAAATATGTAATTCTTTTTTGAACGGACTAATAAGAAAAATATGCCATCTATGTTAAAATAGGAGGAATAATATTTTATCCAATACACAATATAATTTTCTGATGAAGTATATTTAATTGACAGCTCTTGGCCAAACGTATCTTTACCGCTATCGCTAATACGGAAAGATGGCTTTAAATTTTACATTTGATAGGATCAACAATTATGTTCTTATCACGAACTTATTAAACTTTTGAAATGGAAGGTCTATAATCTTTAATTTTTTGTAATTATAGTGATTTTTCACAAATGTACCTATACTATCTAGTATCTATATGAAAAATGACGAATTATATGAACCCGTGAAAAATGGCCTCTCAATCATTGAAAATTCCAAGACTATTGGTTGGTTTCTCCTGATTTCACTTTATTTCTTTTTTTGTTCCTCTTAAATTCAATTATCAAACGGCCCCATCAAAAGAGCTCTGAATAAATGAAAAAGAACTCGTTTTAATTTAGATGCTAGTGTTTATGGATAGCACAGTATAAAATTAACGAAGAGGAAGAAACATCCCATTTATATACTACTACTACTTTTCATTTAGGCATGTTTTCGTTTTGTTGAGTGTTGACGTTCCATTTTTTGCATTGTTAACGTAGAAAAGCTTATTGTTAGCTTCCACGGTTATGGAAGCTCTTAGTTGGAAGCGCGACTTGGAGAAGAAACTATGAGAGAACTCAGAGAAACAGAATTACTGTTATATTGAAAAATGGAAGGAAATGAACTTCTTTATACATTTTGGTATCTACAATGTATTTGTACTAATACAAATTAGTTATTAGCCTCCTAACTACCTTTCTAACCACCTAACTAATAAGGTTAGCTAACTCTACACTTAACGACATATACTGACTGTCATGCATGCATGCATGCAGCACTCCACCTCAAATTGAAGGCTACAAGAGGTTCTTCACTCCAAGCTTGTCTAGTAGAAAGTCATGCTGAGTCTTTCCCAAGCTCTTTATAAGAAAGTCTACCAGTTGTTCCTTGGTGGACAGATGCTAGGTTTTCATTACGCCTTGCAATATTCTTTGTCGAACAAAATGACAGTCTATATCAATGTGTTTGGTTCTTTCATTGAAGGTGGGATTGGGTGCAATATAAATTGTAGCTTTATTATCACACATGAGCTATTCATGTAAGTTTCACCGTATTCCAAGCTCCTTGAACAACAGTTAGCCAAACTATCTCAGCAGTACATGATGATATACTTCTGAACTCAGCTTTTGCAAATCTTCTGGACATAGTCTTTTGTTTCTTTGACTTTTATGAGATCAATCATCAATGCATCACCAAACTTACTAAATAACCTATGACTAACCATCTTGTCTGCAAGCAGGAACCCTATAGTCCGGGTCACAATATGTAAACAACTGATTAGTATTCTGCACTGGCATAAAAAGTCCTAGCCTAGGAGCCGCTTTTATCTACCTTACAACTCTCAAGGCTGCTTCTATGTGAGACACTTTAGGGTTATGCATGTAATGACTTAAGACTTGAACCACAAAGGCCAGGTCTACTCTGATCATAGTCACGTAAAGTAGCCTCCCTACATGTCTTTGATAGATCCCTGCATCTTTGAGTGATGCATCTAATGATTTTGAACTTTCTACACTTGTTACATCCTTGTCATACTCCTCAAAAGTTAACTTCTAATGCAGCTGAAGAAGTGTACCTACAGGCTTAGCTCCCCCTAGCCCTGACTTAGAGATGAGTTCAAAGGCATACTTTCTTTGAGACATAACTATACCTTCTTTTGATCTAGCAAATGCAATTGCCAGAAAGAATTTCAAATAGTTTCTCTGCATGTCTACCTTTGTCTGGTTAAGTAACATCACATTGTTGTATGTGATTAGTAGATCATCCACATAGACCAACACCACAACTATGTCACTACCCTTGTGTCTGGTAAATATAGAGTAGTCAAAGTGACTTTGAAATCCCATGTGCAGTAATACTTTAGTTAGTTTCTTGTTCCATTGCCTTGGGGCGTGTTTGAGTCCATTCAGGGCCTTATGTAGTTTGTAGACCTTGTGTGACTCTCCATTTATAACAAACCCATCAAGAATCTGCATGTATACTTCTTCTAATAGATCACAATTTAGGAAGGCATTGTGCACATTCATTTGGTAAATAACCCATTGTTTAGTTGTTGTTAAAGCAGTAATTGCCCTAAGAGTTACCATTGTTGCTAAAGGAGATAATGTTTTAGTATAATCAAGTCCATCCTTCTAGCTATAGCCTTTGACCACCAGCCTAGCCTTATACATCTCAACTTCCCCTGAAGCCTTAAATTTTATCTTGTACTTCAACTTGCGCCCAATAGGTGTATTGCCAGCAGGAAGATCCACAATAGTCTACATGTGATTTTCTTCTAGAGCTGCTACTTCAAGTTTCACCATCAATCCACTTGGGGTTTGTAGATGCTTCTCTATATGATTTTCGTTCTATGAGGGAAGAATAAGATGAAAGAGCATGTATATGAGCTGCTTTGAGAATGTCATAGGACACACATGAGGAGTTCGGGTATTTACAGGTATAAGAGATGACTAGTTTGTTAATATAATCTTGTAACCTGAAGGGTGGTTTGCTAGGTCTTCATGACTTTCTAAGGTTCATTGGAGGAGCCTATGATGATTCTGAAACACAAGGCTCAACAACAGAAAGAGGGTAACCTAAAGAAGAAGGTTCCTTTGAATGTTGTTGTGCAAGTGAAGGAGAAGTTGTCCCAAAGTCCATAGTTGGACTCTGAGATGGATTAGGAGATAAAAGAGTACCATGAGATTCATGCAGATGCTCCATTATTGTGGAAGAAGGAAGCAAGTCTAGAAATATGGGAGTTCCAGTAATTTGTAGGTGTTTAAAAGGAAAATATACTTTCGTGTAATATCACATTTCTACTTACAATAAAGGATACTAAGTGAATATCACAGATCTTATATCCCTTATGAGTTGAAGAATAACCTAGAAAAGCTCTAGGTACTGCTCATGAGGCAAACTTGTCCAATTACTTAGGGGAGGTTGCATAGCTCAAGCAACCACATACTTTGAGATGTGAAAGGGATGGAGCATGAAAATAAAGCATCTCAAAAGGTGATTTACCACAAATGACTTTTGAGGGATGTTTGTGGATCAAATGAACTGCAGTAGACACATATTCTCCGTAGAATTTCAAGAGGAGAGCAGCCTGAAATCTCATTGTTATGGCCATCCCTAGAACTGTCCTGTGTCTCATCTCAGCAACTTTATTTTGCTGAGGAGTGTAGGTACATGTACTTTGATAAATAATACCCATAGATGACATGAGATTGTGTACTTCATGATTAAAGAATTCACAGTCATTATCAGTTCTAAGAGTATTAATTGATACAGAGAATATTTTCTTACTTTTGTTTGGAAATCTTTTAGAACAACCACTGTATCTGACATAGATACAGGAAAACAAGTCCAGGTGAACATAGAGTAGTCATCGACAATAGTAACAAAGAATCTTTTACCGTCATATTTTGGTACCCCATAAGGTCCCCATACATCACAATGTAGTACTTCAAAAGAAACATTAGAAGTAGTAGTACTCAATTTGTAATGTAACTTAGTTTTCTTGGCTAAAGGATATACACCGCAGTGTGTGTGATGTGGCTTTCGGCTTCCTCAGTGATGTGTGCTTCTTGATTACATCTAGAGGTGCATGACCTAGCCTTCTATGCCAGATTATACTAGAGTCAAAATATTCATTAGCCATACAAGCAATACTTATTCCCAAACTTAGTAGTCTTATTTACAAATTTCACCCCAGACACTTGTTGAGCAGTTTTATTTCTTAGTTGAGCTTGATCATGTTGTAGGACACCACTTAGTAATGACTTGACTTGCAGTAAATAAAATCCATGATCCTCTTTACCAATCCCCTTCATTTGACCACTGTAAAGATTCTGGAATATAAAAGAGTGAGGAAATAATGCTACAAAACATTGTAACTCCTTGATAAGTGTAGACACGGATGTCAGGTTGTCCTTGAACTCTGGTATGCATAGCACGTTACTGATATCCTGATAGTTAAACACACTTGTTTTTCCTATATGTGAAATAGAGGATAGTGAACCTCGTTTCCCTTGTGAGATGAAACTGACTGACAAGAATTTAACAAATCTTCTGTTGATGTCATATGATTTGATGCTCCAGAATATATTATTAAATTACAATTAACATGATTGGATAACATGTTACCAGTTTACCTGTAGTTGAAGCTCCGACAGAAGGACTTTCATCCGCTCCATTGTTAAGCAATTGAACTATCTGATGATATTCCTGATGAGTAAAGAAAGGAGTTGGAGTTGGTGCATGTTTTTGTGGCATGTGCTGAAATCCAATAGGTGACGACTTGCTGAGGCATGTGCTGAAATCCAGTTGATAGTGGCACTTGCATTTGCTGAAGCCCACGTAGTATTCCTTCTCCTTTGCCATGTAAACCTCTAAATGGAATTGAGTGTTTGACACAACATAATTGTAACACAGTGTAGTATTGACATGATTGGCATATGCACTAGAGTTGCCTCATTTCTTATTTGTCTTAAAGATAGACTTGAAGTCTTGAAGGTATCCTATTAGCTTTGAATTGTTAGTTTTTCTTGGTGTGGCCGTTGTAGTTAAGAAACTCACACATCACCGTCTTCTTCTGAGATTTAAATTATCCATTACCAGTAGTTGGTTTTTTGTTGCTATATATAGCAGTGTTGTTAGCAACTTCTGCTACTTGCACAATTTGAGAGAAATTGACCAGGTTCCTTTGGATTTCCAAATCCCTAAGTAGAGAGTATGCCTTGTTAATACTAGGCATTTGTGCATCATTATGATTTGACTTTGAGTGCGAGAATAAGTGGCATTCAGTCCCATAAGGAACTGTAGTAATCTTTGATATTCGAAATGCTCAATATATTTCTTTGGTTTTAGGTAGGTAAAACTAGGACAGGGCATGAGGGCATCAAACTCATCCTATAGGTCCCTCAATTTATAAAAGTAATCAGCTATCGTCCTTGTTCCTTCTGTTAGAGTGTGAATCTCTATATGCAGCCATTTTTCTTATTGAACTTCTCCTTCAGGTGTTCCCATCCCTATGAGCATTAGAAGCATACACTAAATTATTCACTAGCCCTGGGCGCACATCATTCAAAATTCATGATAGCACCACAACATTTACCTTCTCATTGCTCATGAAAGTTAGGTTCAAACATAGATTTTGGATATTGACCATCTACAAAACCTAGTTCGCGTTTACATAATAGACCTATTCTTATTAGATCGACTCCACAAATCATAGTTATCTATGCCAAATAGGTGAAGAGAAATCAGTGAGCTATATGGTGTACCAGTTGGTTGATAGAAGAAGGATGATTGTGATCAATTGTGGGGAAGATAGTAGGTGCTACTGGTGCATTTATATGTCTCAATGTACTCTATATTGTTTCATCTCCAATCACTTTTGATGAAGCTTTCTAGTTTATAGAATTGCAAACCCTAGCTCAGAGGTGTTTTCACTTTCAGACAATTCAGTATAGTTTGACTGAATGCAGTAACTCACATACAAACAATTGAGCAAGGAATTAGATTGAGATCGCCATCGTGAGCTCTGATACCTTGTTATCTTCCATGGTTATAAAAGCTCTTAGTTGAAAGCTCGACTTGGAGAAGAAGCTAAGAGAGAACTCAGAGAAACAGAATACCATTCCATATTTAAAAATGAAAGGAAACGAACTTTTGTATATATTTTAGTATTTATGGTGTATTTATACTAATATAAATTAGTTACTAATCTCCTAACTACCTTTCTAATTCTCTAACTAATAAGGTTAGCTAACTCTATGCTTAACAACCTATACTAGTTGTAGCTTAATAGTTCCATTTGTCCCAACGTTTATTGTTTAGAGCAACCTCCAAAGTTTCTCTAATGCCTAATAGTAAGTCAAGTCAACAGGTTTTTGGTAAAAATAGAATTTGCATTAATAATTAATATATATCACAACAAAATACAGGCCAAGGCGAAGGCCAAAATATTACAATTAGCAGAAATTTCCTAGCAAATACTTAACAAAATAGGGTTAACAAATATTTTTATCAACCTCATAAAATTGTTTATAGAATTTTCTTAGAAGTGATGAAATATGTCAACATTACGTAGTTGATTTCCATTATTCAAAAAAGCACATAAAAGTTTCACCGTCGCTATATCTATGAGTAGGATACTATTCAAAAAAGTGGGAGCCATATTAATATATGGGAATTGCCAATTTTTGTTTCGACCCAAGAAAAATAGTTTTATTTAATAGTATGTTCAAGAAGTTAATCATGATAAGGATAAGTTTGAATTAGATAAGCATAGCTAGAATTTAGTGTAGAGTTAGAACTTTAACTCAATGTAATCGTTATACGAGTAGTAGAAATCTAAGTTCACTAGTAGTTGTTGTATTGTGACTTATACAAATTCAGCCACTTATGGCCTTGTAATGCACATCAATAACACCATTCTTCAATATATTATTTCCTCTCAATCGTGTGATTTTATACACAGTATCAAAGCTTTTTGACGCTACATTGACCACACGATCAAACATGGCTATAACAATACCCTGAACCTCTCTGTGTATATTACCTGCTTCCTTGCACCATCTGATAGCCGCTTGTACAGTTAAGTTGAAGCCATCAAACTATATAATCTGGAGGACACAAATATTCCAGTTGGTTCAGGTGATGAAAGTGATAAACCTGATCAGGGAAGGCAAGCTAGACACAAGCAGTTCATCTGCCACTGATGGTGTAGACACGACAGTCGACTGGCAGGAAAAAGATGTGCTCCTGAGGAGTTGGATCTGTGCTACAATGACTAATGAAAACATGTATCTAATATTGGGACGCTCAACTGCCAAGCAAATATGGGAATGTTTGGAGGAGGCATACCTATAGCCAACCAACGATAAGGAATTTTAGCTTAAGCAACAACTGTAGAACATCAATCTAGAAACCAAAAAGCTTGATGAATACTTGAAGGAATTCAAAGGCATATGTGATTCCCTCTCATCCATACACAAGCATGTTGATGAAGACAACAAAGTAATAAACTTTGGTAGAGGACTTGGCCAAAAGTACAAAAACCTTTAGAAGCGTCATGATGGGAAAGGCCCCATATACCATACTTAACAAATTTTTCAATGCCCTTAAAGGTTTTGACATGAGAGAAGATGAAGAAGAAGTGGCTCAACAAGGCTACAACATGGTTTTTTCTTCTCAAAGAGGAAGAGGTCATGGAGGTTATTCCATGTGATGACCCTGTTCGCCGTCATGTGAGTTACCACCTTGTTTCCCTCATTTTATGTTTCTCCATGCTTCATTATCGGTATTGGAGGTGATAGATTTGAATTGGATTGGTTTAGGATGGAAATGAGACACTTAGTCTGTTTAAGGAAGGCTAATTTTGAAAAAGTCAACTGGAAGTTGAATATTTAGTTAGAGGGATGGGATGTGATTTTCGGTGATTCGGTTAGCTTCGGGGGATGATTTGTGACATAGGAGTGCGATCGAAATATTTTACAAGTCCGGTGTAGAATTAGGCTTGAATTGACAAAGTTAGTATTTTGGCGAATTCCAGTTGGTAGGTGAGATTTTGATACGGGGGTTGGAATGGAAATCCAATAGCTACAGTAGTTCTGTTATGTGATTTTTGATGTGTGTGCAAAATTTCAGGTCATTCGGAGGTGTTGTGGTTGGCTTTTTGATCAAATGTGTATTTCGGAAGTTTTGAAGAAACTTAGGCTTGAATTCGATGTGATTTAATGGTTTTAGCACTGTTTGATATGTGTTGAAGATCGGAACAAGTTTGAAAAATGTTTTAGGATGTATTGGTACTTTTAATTGAGGTACCGGGGGCCTCGAAGTGATTTCGGGTGGTCAATCGGACAATTTTCGGACTCAAAAGGTTGCATGTTTTCAGTTGTTGGTGTTGCAGATATTTGTCCTTCACGTTGGTGTGGGTGATGTCACAAACGCGTAGAGGAAATTTGAGAGGCCTAAAATTTGGTTTTCGCATTAGCGTAGCATAGGGTCGCGTTCGTGTAGTTCGGGAAGGCGAAGCATCGCAATCGCGGTGTATATCACGCGTTCGCATAGAAGGAAAATAAGGCCCTGAGTATTTGTTCATCGCGATCGCGGCCATAGGGATACGTTCGCGTAGTTGGAAATCCCAAAGTTTCGCGTTCGCGGGCTGGGAGCCGCGTTTGCATAGGGATAATTCCTGGTCTACATTTTCTGGTCATCACGAATACAAGGGGGGTGACCGCGTTCGCGTTGGGTAAATTGCACCTAGACAGAAAGGTTTTTATATTATTTCATCTGTGAAACTTGGTCCATTTTACTCCATTGTTGAGTACCTTGAGAGCGTTTTGGTAGAAATTTAAGAGGGTTTTGATAGAAATTGATTGGAGGTGAGTCCTATGGCCTAGAAATATTATTTTATTGAAAAATCAACCTTTAAATCCATGGAAATTTGGGTAAAATTTGAAGAAGTAGGGCTTGGCTTTGAAATTAAAATTTGGGATTTGAGGGAGCATTTAAGTTCCAATTTTGGTAAAATTCATATGTATGAACTCGTGGCGAAACGAGGAATCCGGTGATGTGAATTTTGTAATTTTTCGAGAAGTGGGCCCGGGGCTCATGTTTTGCCAACTTTGTGATTTTTGATAATTTTCGAGTCTTTTTGATTGGGTTATGTTCCTTTAGCCTATTGTGATGTATTCCTTGTAGTTTTTACAAGATTCTATGCACGAGGAGGGTGATTTGCGAGGCAAGCGCAAAACAAGTTAGGATTTCAGCTAGCTTGAAGTGAGTAATGGTTATAAATGATGTTCTGAGGGTTTGAAACCCCGGATTTGCACTATGTGGTGTTGTGTTGAGATCAGACACGCGCTGTATGATGAGTGTGGGATTTGTTACTACTGGGGATTCGGACTCCTTCCATCCCAATTTATGACTCAAATGTATTTTTGGTTGAGAATTAATTAATATCAATATATTTTAGGCTAGTTGTCATGTTTGTGGTCTTGTGTCGAACTATAGTACCCTTAGGGGGTATGTTGAACTAGTTGTCTCACTTTATTTGTTGAAATAATACTCTCAGTCATATTCTAAGCTGTTAATAATAATATGAACCGGCTTTAGAAATTGGCAATCCAAATGATAAATACATGGGGTTGGAAATCTTGTCTTAGCTGAGTGAGCTAGAGTGGCCAAGTCTATATTGACCGAGAGGGGTCCAGGACCCCATACTGAGGGTATTTGATATATACTGGACCGGGGTGCACTCCGTAGTAGTATATACATATACATGTATGGACTGGACTACATGCCGCAGGAATTCCATTTCGACGGGTCAGGACGTGTCAGGATGTATATATATATATATATATATATATATATATTCGAAGAGTTTA